>CAJNOP010000026.1:1789782-2143708 GCA_905250075.1 Rotaria sp. Silwood1
AACATTGGTTTGGTGTATGATAACATGGGCGAGTACTTGAAAGCACTTGAATTTTACGAAAAATCACTCCATATCTAGGAAAAAACTCTCCCTCCGAATCATCCCGACTTGGCTACTTCGTACAACAACATCAGTGGTGTGCATAAAAACATGGGCGAGTACTCGAAAGCACTGGAGTTTTACGAAAAATCACTCGATATTCGTCAAAAACCTCTTCCACCAACGCATTCAGGTATTGCAGCCTCAAGAAGAAACATTGAACTTGTGAAAGAGAAAACGTAATTGACTTTTTCCCTACAATTAATAAATTTCGTTCAACGTTTTTCTATAATGTTTGTAAATTGTTGTTGTCTTTTTAATGTTTTATTCAGGCGCCCATGGTCAGAGAGACTCTCGGACCCTGTTCGTGTAGTACAGTAGACGATGCTGGAAATGATCAGGCGATCATACATGCATGTTTGTCGTACATACGAGATGGTGACGACGAGAGGGACATATATGTATGTCAAAGGTCTCTCCATGCACTTTTCTACCTACGAAGTGGATTATTAGTCTCTCTGACAGAACTGCAAAGCCACACCATGGCCTTGTATAAAGCGGCAGCACAGGGGAAGGGAATTGCAGGAGAAGATGGGAAGCGCAAAGATAAGGAGGAGGGCGAAAGAGAAAGAAAGAGTGGTTGCTGCTCTTTGCCAATAAGACTTTCCTTAATTATTGGTGAAAGTCTCGAGGGAATATATTGGGGAAAGATCATTGAACAATCACTAATTGGTCAATATCCATAGGGTGATTTGGCGGAAGTCCACTTAACTCTCTTCAATTATGCGGCTAAAGTTTTTTAACGTTTTGTCAATAGTTGATCTTTGCGAATATTGGTGGAAGCTTAGCTGAACTTCACCAATTGGCGAAAGTGTAGTCTACGGAAATCCTTTTAGCGAAGGATGGTAAGCTGAAGAGGATGAAAGTGCAGCACAAGTGGCGATAAATGATGATATCGTCGAATGAATGACATCATTATTATCAATCATTTATAGCTCTTTTTGTCTTTACTCAATGTATATGAGATACGACGGTTGCGGTTTGTTCTAATTCTTAACGATTATTCTCTCTTACGCCAGTCAGCAGTCAAGAAAATATAAATGGAGGAAGAGAGAATAACAGGAAAAGAAAAAAATGTATGTGACCGATTATTCCTTTTTTGTCGTCAGCATACATGTGAAAAAACAATACAATAACATAAACTATAATCGATTCTTTCACGAAAACTTTTTTTTTCCATTTAAGAATTTAATGTAGAGGAGGCCAAAGAAATTTAAAACTTCTTCATTTGATAATTCTTTATTAAAGAGTAAGAATGTGGGTATGAGTGAAGAGAAAGATCGCCCACATCCGCATGTTCAAAACCACTCACACCCCGTGGCACGACATTTCCGCGCCGACACTTCCGCGCCGACATTTCCGCGCACGACACTTCCGCGCAGCAACACTACCGCGCGCGACACTTCCGCGCAAATGAATTTTTACTCTTCTGTTTATGTTGAGCTAATGCTAGAGGAATCACCTGGATTGCTATAGGAATTATCTGGGATGTTACGGAAATCACCTATGATGCTACAGAGATCATCTATGATACTGGAAGGATCGCCTGGGATGCTAGACGGATCGCCTGGGATGCTAGTGGGATCACCTGGAATGCTAGAGGTATCGCCTGGGATGCTAGATGAATCGCCTGGGATGCTAGAGGATCACCTGAAATGCTACAGGATTTCCTGAGATGCTATATGCATCACCTATGATACTATACGCATCTATTGATGACGCTTGTAGAATCCCAGATGATCCCTCCAGCAACTCAGGCGATCCGTCTAGAATCCCAGGCGATGTGTCTAGTATCTCAGGCGATGATTCTGGAATCCAGAGCAATGCCTCTAGTATCTCGGGCGATGTATGCAGCATTCCAAATGATCCTTTCAGCATCCTAGGTGGTCCCTGTAGTGTCCCCGATGAGCTTACCAGCAGTTCAAGTGATCCCTCTGGCATCCCAGGCGATGCCTCTAGCATCTCAGATGATCCCTCCAGTATCATAGACGATCGCTCTAGCATCTCAGATGATTCCTTTAGCAATCCAGGTGATCCTTCTAGCATCTCAGGTGATCCCACGGATATCATAGATGATCTCTCTAGCATCCCAGGTGATTTCTCCAGCATTAACCCAACATAAACAGAAGAGAAAAACTTCATTTGCGCGGAAGTGTCGCGCGCGGTAGTGTTGCTGCGCGGAAGTGTCGTGCGCGGAAAGTCGGCGCGGAAACGTCGGCGCGGATATGTCGTGCGCGGAAACGTCGGTGAACCCTCACACCCACACCGACACCTTCATGTTTGATTGAGGAAATATGTGACAACAAAAAACCTGTTCCTTCTTTTACACTTTTTCAATGTCACAAATTTCACACTTCAAATACTCTTAACGAATTCATTCTGAAAATGTAAAAACTTCCATCTAATTGTTGTCTTTACTAATTATTTAGTAGCAAAATTCAGTTATTGTATTAAACAAAAAGATGCAGTTGAAAAGAAAAGTCTGTACCATCTAAGAACGAGTAACATTCAACATATAATATGACAACTTTACGAAAATTTTTACACGCTTTATATGCATTAAATTTAAAAGA
Source organism: Rotaria sp. Silwood1 (assembly GCA_905250075.1). NCBI lineage: Eukaryota > Metazoa > Rotifera > Eurotatoria > Philodinida > Philodinidae > Rotaria > Rotaria sp. Silwood1. Next base: position 1,792,455 of record CAJNOP010000026.1, read on the forward strand.
AGTTCACCGAGAGCAATAGTTTGGTAACACTATTGTTCAATACATGGAGAGATGAAAGTAATATTCTTCTCGCTGCGTCTATTAGAATAATTGCTGAATTGCAAAATGAAATTGTTCACTATTTTCATAATACCATCGCACATATTGCTGGTACAGAATAAAAAGAAAACATGTATGATTCAACCTATTCGACCAGAGAATGTTCTTCGTCTTCATCGAAATAAATTAAGTCGAAAATCGGTGGATGATAGTCTTGTCTGGAACTAAGGATCATCCATAAAGGACTTTCATGTAAAAATCATAATTTCCGATCCTTACCCCTTTATTCTCTCCAGAAATGTCCAATTTTGGCTGGTTTCTTTTCTCTCATGAGTGTCCAGTTTGCAAAAATCTTTCAAGAAGAATTCATTTGCTCAAAAATAAGATTTTTTTTATGAGACGAGTGATCTATCTTTCATATACTGTATGACCTCCTCAAAGTGGATACGCAAGGGAAATTCTGAAAGTGTCCACCCTAAAAGGTGTCCAGTTTTGGAAGATTCTTGGCTTTTCATATAATTTGGTTTATCTTTTCTTTGGAAAACTCGAAGGAATAAACAAGAGACTTTTTCCGAGTGAAATGATAAATACCACTAAATTGCAAATTAAACCATGATTTACTATGGGCATATCCTTCTCTGTACGTCTAAATTAGTACACATTCGACATAGATCTTTCCCTTCTCTCCGTCTATTTTTTTCGAAGTTGAAAGATTTTGTATTAAATCTATTATCAGATACCGAGTGTCCCAGAAATTACCCACCAAAAAGAAAATTGTTTATCTTCACAGTGTTTCAGCCAAGTGCGCTAATTTTTTTTGTGATGGTAGAGAAGACTTTCAAGTTTTTATTCGCAAAGATAAATTTAACGGATGATGCTGAAAACCATTACTATCGGTTTCAATACCAAGCTGAAGCCTTTTTTGCGTATGGTAAAACAATATACAAGGTTTTTTGCTTTGCTACTTCAATTCATCCAAATCTTTCACTCTTGCTCTAAAACCTTTTTTTAAACATTTTTCGAACGAAAAACAGTTAACAATACATTTCTACAGAGGCATTAATTCCCAGCACGAGGGAAACATTGATGACTGATTAATTGCAAGGAATGAGCAATTTCACAGTTTGCGCAGTCATCAAGCGTTACGTTATTACTTTTCTTTTTATAACAAAAGAGCTGAACAAGTGTTTATAAAGCAAGAGTTGAAGATCTGGATTATTTAAAATCGAGGAGTATGAAATAATCGATATAACTAAATAAAAAACGTTGTATATTGTTTAATCATACTGGAAAAGGCTTCAGTTGTGTATTGAAGTCGATAGTAATGGTTTTCAGCATTGTTCGTAAACTTTACTTTTGCGAATGAAAACTTGGAAGTCTCCTCTATCATCACAGAAAAGATCACCTCAATTGGCTGAAATGTAATAGAGATAAACGATTTTTTTTTGGTTAGGTTATTTCTGTGACACCCTGTATAAATGCCAAATACTTAACATTTGAGTAATGAAATATAATTCTCAATCTTTCCAATTTTTCGTCAACAAAGAAAACTTATTTTCAAAGCGAAACCTTAAACGGAAAACTAAATTGTTCCATTGCTTATGAATCATCCGTTATTTCGTAAGATACAATAAATAAGAAACTTATTTTTCACTGATAAATGAAATAAAAACTACTAATAGATTTCTTTATTTTCAAACATTTATATATATATCGCATATACACACATTTCAATTTCGATGAAAGGAAGATAAACATGAATTTCACTTACATGCTCACAGCGATATACAAGGAGGGAACAAGAAAAAAAGCATAGAAGACAATGGGAAAAATACCTAAGAGATATACAAATACATATATATATAATACGTTTAAGAAAAAAAATGAGAACGAAACAGATGCATTAGAAAAGAATATATTTATTTAACAATATAAAATCGATTTATCATTGATTTGAATTAACACGATTACGTAGTTTATATCGTCGTTTAGGTGTTTGTTTTCTCATAGCAAGTGAAGATTTTTGTAGAACAGCAATCGGACTAGCTGGTATTGGTGATGACGATGATGGAGCACATGCCATGCCAGCTGAATTTGTTTTTAAATGATTAATTATACGGTTTGATGCTGATGCTTTAAAATAAAAAACGATTATATATAATTGAATTAAAGTAAAACAAGTCTTACGTGGTGTATGTCGAAAGAATGATTGAATACGCTGAATAGCTGATGGTTTTGGACTCATTGTATTTTGCATTGATGGAGGTGGTTGAAGATTAATAGGGGATGATGTTGATTGAGCAGCTAATTGAGCTATGACTATCGGAGAATCAGCACTATTTGATGCTGCTAATGGTCGTTTTTTTAATATTGAAGCACTCTTGGTTTTAGCTATTTGCAATAATAAAAAAAAATTTTTTAAATTATTTTAAAAATTTTATTCAAATTACCATCTTTGACAAGAATAGGTGGTGTCGGTTTGCGTTCATCTTCGGTCTAAAATGTTTTTTAAGAAAGTTTTTTTTATTAGTATGTCATATCGAGATCAATATGAAGAAAAAATAAACTCTTAGATAGTTTTGTATTTGAAATACTACTAAGATAGATGTCTAACAAAAAATATGTGTTTGAAAAGTGAGAAAACAGTTGGCCTATATCTTTTCTAAGCAGTGCATTAATTAGGATATTTTTTACATAGTAATATTAATCGATGAAAAAAAATGTTTTAAACATACAAGACTAGAAGAAAGCTTTTTCAAGTTGGAATTACATAAGCAAACCAGAACTGACATGACTGAGTAGCTGCATTACTCGAAATGTACACACAAGGTACTGTATTGAAAAATTGGTACTACCAGCCATGGAATGACTCTGGATTAGTCACTAACAATGTCTTGAATTATTTTCGAGAGACAGTACCTCATACTACAAGGTTACTCATCTTCTTCCAAGTAAACCAACATCGTCTTTAATGTCCATGAGCTTTACTTTTTTTTTACTTTAAATTAAAACTTACAGCAGCTTTTGATGGTACTTTTCTAGTACTTGGTTTATTCGTAAGACCACTGTTGCCTGCAGGTCGATCAGGTGTTCCATGTTTAGCTTTCTTGTTATCTTGTGTATCCTACGTAAAATTTAAGGAATTTAAATAAAAAAGATAAGAAAAGTAGTGCCACCTCTTCATGAGCACTTCTTTTCGATCGTAATAAACGTGTCGTTGATGTTGTTGTCGGATGTGATGTTGATGATGAAGATTGAGCAATAATAATTGGTTCATTAGTTTTTGTTTCACGTAATTGAAGTAATTCAACTTGTAATAAGTCATATTTTGAATGGATGTTTTTCAAATCTTGTTTTAATTGTATTAATTCTTGTTGAATTTTTTCATTATGATTTTGTTCAGAAAGAATTTTATCATTTAATTGTTCAATAATTTTATCTTTTTGAATTTTTTCATATTTTTCTTGTTCATAATTATGTTTTAAATGTTTAATTTCATCATTATAATGAGTTTTATCATTAAATTGATTTTGTTCATATTGACGATTTTGTTCAATTATTGTATTATATTCTGTATTTAGACAATCAAATTTTTGTTGAAGATTTTTTAAACGTGAACGTAATGTATCATTATCATGATTTGATTGATTATATTTTTTTAATAAATCATTATATTTTATTTCGATTTCAGTATATTTTTCTTTCATATGTTTAGAATTTTCTTGTTCAGATTGATTTGTTTTATTAAGTGATTCAATTTGTTGATTTAACTAAATATGAAAATGAAAATTTTTTTATTGATAAAAGATAAAAAAAAAAAATTATCTTAAATTTACTATTAATTTTTCATCAATTAATTGTTCGATTTGTTCACGTTGATAAAGAATATATTGAATAGTGGTTGTACGTTCTTGACTATAAAATGAAAAGAAAAAAAAATTAAGGAAAATGGCAATAAAAAAAACAAAATTAAAACATACTGTCGTTCAATGAAATATAATCGTCGATTTGATGCTTGCTTTTGTAAGAGATCTATAGCTTTCTTTGTACAATATTTCCAATAATGAATCTAACAATAAATAGAATCAATTCATTTCTTTTCTCTTATTGTTTATTCTATACCTTAGAATTTATCAAAGAGAGAAATTCTTAGGAAATACAATGAGTTCAAGGTATATTAAAGGATATCATGTAAAGATCATCGGATCCTGAACTAGTTTTGAGGGCTTGATTTCAAAATGTTTCTAACGACAGAAGTCTCACCTTATGGCTACTGACATATTGCATTTTGATGATATTTTATAAATCAATGCCTTTATAGGAATAATCCAAAGACCTAAAGTTTTCATGATGAACTATTCTGTTTAAGACCTATGTTTGTGCTAAATTTCAAGTCAAAGCCTAGATCATCTCGAAATAAATTCTGTGTATTTGTCATAAGATTAATTCATATCGGACTTATCGATTACTCCTATCGATTTTTTATATAAAATTCAAAAACTAATATTCTACAATAAACTTACCGATTGTACATCTGTCGGTACGGGTAATCCATCAATAATTATCGCTAAAATAAAAAGTAATTAAAGATTTCTGTTATAAAATCTTTACCTGATTGTTCTTCAACATCATCACTATCAACTGTTTGATGATGTTTCTTTTTTCCTAGCGCAGCACCACGTACTCCTTGACCTAATCGTTTTGGACCTTTGATTTTCGATTCTACCACAACTTTTTTCGGTGGTGGTTCTACTGGTACAATAATCGTCTAATAAAACATAAATATAAAATCTTTATTCTTTCTGCTTAATAATCTAATTACGCATACTTTTTGTGCAAGAGCACTAAACTTCAATAAATCATTTGTTTGTGAAATAAATGTCGCACATGGATTAACATTACAACAAATAATTGTTCGTCCACGACCAATAAAAAATGGTCGAAATATACTTGTTAATACACTATTTCGATAAGGTAATAACATTTGCTTTCTAAAACAAATAAACAATCCATTAATTGAGGTTTTTTCCGCAATCAATGTATACAATAGTCGCAAGAAACCTCACTATCATGAGAATAGAACTCGATAAACCCTGAGTTTTTTTTCCTAGGACCCAACAAAGGTTTTTTCTCATGCAAATTCACATGTATATATTGTATCACAGATAAGGTACTTCACTTCGCTTTTATCTTCAGATGCAGGAAAGATTTTATTTTTATGCTAAGATATCCTCATCTGTAGAAAAAAAATCTATGTTGACCTTCTAGTTTCTCTGTATGAAGGCTGATCAAACTGTAAGACTAAAGGATTAAATTTTAGACACTCTGCACCTGATAGCGAGACGTTTCTCGAGCACTGTAATTTTAAAAAATTCTTACTTAGCTGTTTGATTTTCATTTAAAACTCGAATACAATCTTTAAATGTCATTAATGATGTATTTATATTACATGTTTCAGTTAATTGTTTTCCTGTACCAGTTGATGGTTCATTTCCAGCCAAATCACAAATATCTTATAAAGAGACAAAAAAAAATATTGTTTTTTTTTTTTTTTTTTTGAAAACTCATTTTGAAAACTAAACTTACACATATGACTCATTGTTGGTTCTTCTTCAAATTCATCAAATGTAATTAATGTAATACAAAGTACAGCATGTGAACGTGATGATGCTTCATTTAAATCTGTTTTTGATGTTGCACGATTTGCATAACCAAATCGAATTGTATCTTCAGCTTCTTTTAAATCAAAAACTGGAATTTGTACAAGATCTTTTATGATTGTTGATTCACTATTTTGCATTAAACGTAATGGTTTACGTTTTTTCATTGCACTTGGTTTAATAAGTAAATCAAGTACATTTTCATTATATAATTCAAAAAATGATATCCAGATAGAATAATGTTCATCTATATGTTAGAAAATAATTGAAGAACGAATACTTTTTTTTTGTATTGTTTTTACCTTCAACTGAATGATCATCAAGAATTGATTGTTGATCTTGAACAATATTTTGTAAACGATTTCGACGCTAAATTTAAAAGAAAACTAATATTTTTAGTCAACAAAACAGAAATAATAATAATATTACACATACATAATCATCTTTATCATCTTTAAATATATATTTACGATAATTGATTTCATCTTGAACATTATTCATATTTGTTTGCACTAAGTTTTCTAAGCCATCAGGTTTATATAAAACTTTTGTATCAATATTATAACCAACATGTAAAAATATACGTTGTAAACATTGAGGAATAAGTCCAGGATCTTTTGGTGTACCAAACATCGTATGAGTTTTACCTAATAATCAAGTTATTTTAATATCATCTGTTTCTTTTCTATGATCAATCTTCTTACCGCTATTTGTAAGACCAAGTGTACATAGAAGCCAATTAGAACCAGTAAATATTTCATCTGTCGGTTGTTCAAGAATTTGTTCAAAAAGTTCTTGTTGTGTACAATTATGATCAAATATTCTAGTGACCTATACGTATAAAAATGTTCGATATTTTTGTAAGAAAGAAAAAAAAAAGAATCTTTCGAACCTCATATTCGTTATAAGATGTTTGTGCTGGACGAATATTATTTGTTGCTGTTGGATAAAGTTTAACAGCAATACGTTTTTCATCACGAATACATAACATATTTTGACTTTCACCACGATCAAGTTCATCACCAATAAATGGTCGAATACGTACATAAACATTTACAGGTGGTTCAACACGACGAGTATTCGTCGTTTCATTATTAGGATTTCCTATTGCTGTTGTGTCTGTCGACATCTAGATAATGAAAGGAAAACATCAAAAACAAAGAAGTAAAAGTAAAAAAATCGAAAGTTTATTGAAATGTTTAGAAGAAATATACACTAAAAGTGAAAATGCAATAGACGCGTCCATTTTCATCTTTTACATATCGTACTACGTAGTATGATTTTCTTTATTCCTTTTCTTGATTACCGCCATTGTTTAGAGAAGGAAAGAATGAAGAGAATACGACATCTGTTTGATACATATATAACTAAACATTACTGTATTCTCTCGGCGCCTATAATTAAATTTTGTTAGTTTAAAGCTTTTTTTTTTTCATTGAAATGAATCTTAGATTGTTCGATTCAATATTCAATATAGTACCTTGGTGTCGAAATAATAATCTGTCAACAAAATTACCGAAAATAAATTCTAACATTCTACTACTAAGTCCTCAAAAAAAATCTATTGAACAAATAAATTGTGTACGTGAACCGATTATATCCGTACAAGAACAACGACGAACTAGAGAAAAAATTTCATCTAGTATCAAATGTAAATCAAAATATACAGTACGACCTAATACTTATTTTTAAAAAAAAAAATCTAGTTTCTAAAAATGAAATACTTACTTAATATATAAATAGGATAAATGTTATGCAGGTAATCAATAATGTTCCTCTCTTAAACAATATTTTGATTAATAAAAATTATTGTTGTGTTTTTAATATCAGAATATAATATAATTGGTCTTCGACAAGGATTCGGTCTATTAAAAGATATTCGACATGAAAAACTAGAATCCGGTAAACCATCACTAGTTATTCATTCAGCAACACTTGAAAAAAATGTAACTGATACTTCAATATCTACAAATTATGCACTCAAAGAACTTGAAAATATAGAATTAAGAAAACGTTTTGCTATTGTTCATACAGAAAAATATATTTATATCGTTGGAGGTATATTAAAAAAATATATTTTCTATTGTTAATAATCTCATTGCTCGATAGGTTATATTTACGATCATCAAATTCCGGAAAGAAAAAAAGCTTCACAGTAAGCAGTTCTTGTAATTAATAATTCGCATAAGAGAATTTATATTTAGCGATTACAAATATGATTTACAAACGAACAAATTAATTCCTACACAAGCATTACCGAACGGAGCAAGTCATTGAAATTATTTTCATTTTGTATATTACGATTTGATAGATTTTTCCTTTTTTTTTGTGCTAATGCATCAGGTATTCGGAAAGTCATTGATTAAAAATAAAACTGTATATCTTCATTCTGGTTCTATTGGATGTACTGGTTTTTGTACTAATAGTTTTGCAATAAAATCCCTCTTGTTTGAGGTACAAGTCTTTTCTCATCGAATGAAAATAAGAAACTAGTTGTTGTAATTGTTTATTCGAAAGTTCATACCTTGTACGTGTCTCTATCAAGTTCAGATATTTTTTTTTCATTTTGAAATATTTGATAGATTCATAAAATGATGGATTTTCTCGATGGTAACCTTAATACGAGTGTAAGTCAAGAGAAGACAAACAGTCACATCCAAAACTTAAGAAATTTGTTAAATATGAATATATCTTGATGAAAAATTACAACAATAATAATTTCAGATTTTCATTCGATAAATCAGAGACTTTCACTCGAAACGAGCAAGAGTTCGTTTTAAATTTTGATGTTCAAGTGAATTTATGCAAACAACAGTATTTTCTCATCAATAGGAAAACTAGTTCATCCAATGGAAATATACAATTTGTAAAAAGTACTATTTTGTCTGTAGAAATTTGATTTCAATAGTGAAGTTATGACAAAGGAAATATTTGTCTCTATATTTTAGGCAATTGGTTTTGGATTATGTATTGATGAACAATGTATTTATGCAGGTACAGATTCTATTTAAATATTCAATAGAATATTTTTGAATATTTTTCAGTTGGTGGAAATGATCTTGACAATAGACCATTAAGTGATTGTTATTGTTTAAAAATAAAAAATTCTAATGAAACATGGATAAAATTACCTAGTCTTCCAGTAAAAATTCTATAAAAAAAAATACAAAAATAATCATATAATATAATATTATATAGGCGCCTACAACTGGACCAGGTGTTGGTGCACACAATGGTGTATTACATTGCATTGGAGGTAATTAATATATTTCCTTTTTCATAATATAAAAAAAATTTCTCTTCTTAGGATATGATGTTCTTGGTAATCGATCAATTATTCATGGTGAACATCTTATACTTCATTATCCACAAGATAAACAATGGCAATATGCACCTGAATTAAATATTGTTCGTGTTCGACCATTAGTATTTGTTGATCCAAATGAAACAATTCATGGACATAATGTTTATGTTGCTGGTGGTTTTAATATTAATCCACATACTCATAAACCATATATTGTAGCTGATCTACAATTATTTAATCAAATAACACAATCTTGGCAGCAATTAACAACTATTCCAAATTTAGAATCATCACACGAATTATCATTTGATGATGATAAATTATATGTTAATGAAATAATTGAATTACCTGATCAAATGCCAATAATAAATAATTTATGTAGTTTTGATCTTCGAAAACTTAGTTGGATGAATACAACAAATGATATTGATGATAATAGAAAAATTAATGCACAAAATTCTATGAAAAAAACTTCATCAACGTCACCATTTTTTCTTTCACCAGATAAAAATAAAAACAAAGAAATTAAAACTAAACAAAATGAGAAGGTTATAAATCTCATCTAGATATATGATTTATTATGACATATTAATTTATATTCTACATAGATCAACAGATCAGATTCACTTCCAAAAACAACAATATCAACATTAAAGTTTGTTATATTATTTTAATTTAGTTATCAATTAAATCTTTTGATTTATTTTTATAGATTACCAAACTCAAAAAATACAACAAACTAATATCAAGTCAGGTAGATAATAGATAATCTGAAAGTTTTTAAACAAGATATTTGTTCACTTTTGATCTATTGGAAAGTATCAGAAGCTATGAGTTAAAAACGGAAAAGAGTATAACATAAGTTTTGACCCTACTAGATCTACTCTATGTTAGAATTTCAACTTTTGGCTTATTGTTATTATACAAATACATGTGATGTTTAAATTATAAAATTTTTTTAAATATTTTTTGACGCTTTATTAATAACACTGCACGAAAATAGATTAACAAATCGAATTTCTTTTAAATAGATAATAGAAAAAGAAATCATTCATTAATACTTATATATTTACTCTACATCTTGGTCTATCACTTGTTTCAGTCAGCTCAGTATTTTGTCCCTCATGTACTCACAATTTACTGCTATAAACAATTTTCATTGGTGTACTACTTCATTTTTTCAACTCTAATTCGTCGTCGAATTTTTCATCTCTAAGTCTGTTCTTAATTGCATCTCATACATTCTCAATTGGTCAAATATCAGAAAATTCCACATTATCTATATTGAGATCAATACATTTCAGATCATATAATTTTTTTTCTATTGATAATGGTGTGAACAAATTACATAACAGAAAAATTATATCTAGAAAAGTAAACATATATTCCTCGTGAATGCCTACAATTGTTTTCATGTATGATAATTTCAAAAATTTTTTATAACTTTAACATCACTTGTATCTCTGTTATAATAATAAGCAAAAACCTAAAATTCGACCATAGATTAGATCTAGACATTTAGTGTGTATACTGTGTATATAAGCTTTGACCAATACAGAAATATGTGAGAAAACAATACTGCATGAAAGACCATTCTGGATTCGGTTTTGAACTTTCTTATTCAATTACAAGAGAATTTTTCATTTCTATATTAGTCTTCACTCACATTACTAACAGTGAATGAACTTTATTTTGTAAAAAAGCTATGCATGTTCAGAATAAACTTTTCTTAGAGATTGTCTCTGAAAAACGCACTAATGGTTTTTGAAAAATACTCTTTGAAATTGAAATACATGTACAGTGTAAAAATCTCGAGCCTTTTTCTGTATCATGTCGTGAACGAATGACATTGTTCATATATACATTATGCTATTCCAGGCATTCCGCGTGAAATGAATTAAAATTCGATCGCTCAAAATAAGGTAAAAGAATTGTTTAAAAATGATCACAGCTTTGATTTCTTTAATCAATATTAGATGCCAATGAATATCAATGTCTCATTTATCTAATCCATTATCATTATGGTTACATTTTCGATTTTAAATATCTTCTTGTTTTTTCTAACATTATCTTATAGAATTATTTTTAATTAAATTATGCCGATGTAAAATTGTACTATATCATGAAAAGATAATAACTCTTACAGCATCCATTAGTTAAAATATTCTTAATTCATAAACACCTTCAAAAAAAAAAGGAGAAAGCATTTCGTATTCAAAATGAAAAAGAATTTTTTTTATAAATTATTCAGTACTATTGAATACTAAGATATACATATATGCTTAAGTGGTCTATTGCATGTTTAATTAAATAGAATATAGAAAAGCTCTATTTCAGGACTCATACAAGAATAAATTTCAAATTTATAGTAATCCTTTGTTTCTGTCAACACTATTTCACTGTCGCACTAATTGTCAGATAAATATTCAATATTTCATTTCTTTGACATATTCATAGAGATTTATGTAGGTGAAAATTGGCATGTCTGCATATGATTTAGAAACTACGTGTATCAGAAAAAAAGAACAAAAGAAGAAATATAAAGAAAACTATATTGTCAATTATTTCCCTTTAACATCACCATTTGTGTACGAAGATTATTATTTTGATTAACACCATGCAAAACTTATGGGGTAAACGAAAATCAATTGAAATTAAAGTAGTTTGTTGTTTTTTTTATTCTTCTGTAGTTTTCATTTATCTTCTTACTTTAACATCGATTCAAATAATATCATCATTTTCAATAATTAAAAATGGTCAAAATGAAAATAAATTAGATGATATACAACGAAGTGCATCTTTATTATCATCAGATTTATCATCTATTGAAAAACAAGAAAGTGATCCTGAATGTTTGCCGAAAAATCTTTTTTCAAATATGTTTGATCGTTATCGACGAGCATCAATATCTCGTCCTTATTTTCATCATTGGCGAAGAGCTCGTGATAATAATCGTTACCCATCAAAAAGTTTATTAGCATTTTCACCTCGTTTAGGTAAACGAGCATATGAAAATGATCAACAATTAGAAAAAGAAAATGATTTCAATGATATTGACGCATTTCTTATTGGGTATTTATTAGGAAAAAACATTGATATTATTTATGAAGACCCAACAAAAATTTGTCTGTCAAAATCTGTTAGTAATGGTCCTATTTAAGAAATTCTTGAAAAATATCAAACAATCGACCTAAACAAAATAAAAGCGCTTCATGAGAACAACATTTAAGCAATAAAAACTCATTTTGATGTCACTATTGTCTTGATCAATAAAGTCGAAAAAGGAATATTCTATCTTGTATTTAAAATGAAAAGAATAAAATTGAACATCAATACATGCCCACAGGATTCTCTATTTTATTTTTCACTGGACTTTATAATGAAAGGATAAATGGTAGAGAGAAAAACGAATTCTAGCTTTTTTTATGATCAGTACCTAATCTAAATTATGGATTCTCTTGAGGTACATAAACTTATTGCCGAATTCTTTTAATATTCTGCTTCTTTTTATTTAACATGATAAGAGTAAAAATGCTGTAATTTTATATGTTTGATGAAGATAAATTACTTTAGAGACATAAAGTTTTATGACAGGAAAGTTATATTTTAAATTCTACAACTGTGTATAAACAACCAATTAAGATAGGATTATAACTCCAGGAGACAAAATATTTTCTCGATGACTATGTGCTAATTGGAATTCTAACAATGCAAGTTTCATTAATGATAGTTTTACATAGTCTCTATGTTGACATTAATTTTGGAAAGTTAATTTCTGCTCTTACGATTAACCAATATGTAGATGATGCCAAGCGATGTGCCATGACGATCAGACATATCATGAGATATTTTTACCTACGCACTTGAATATAGTGTACCATATTGATTAAAAAATATAAGATCAATCTATTTTTTATTTTTTTTCTTCTACAATACTTTATACATGAATTATGAGAAGAAGATCTCTAAGAAATGAAATACGATCGTTTTCAGGTTCTAGAAGACTGGGATAAAATCAGTTTTTAAGTAAACATCGTACAAAACAACAAAATACGTTTTTTAGTAAAACTAAACTAAATTTCGCTTTGCGATGTTTATAACGTTTTAAGGATAGGTTGTAGATAATATGATGATTCCTCATTCTATTCAGAATTTTATGTTTTTAAGATGTTACTCTTAAAAACTAAGTTCTACATAGTTTTTTGAAACTTGATAGAGAACTTTATTGACTATTGAAACAATAATATGGATTCGAATTAAATATGCCTACAAGAAATGGTATAAAATAAAGAGATACCAAATAATTTCATCACACGCTACCATTTGCCCGCACTCCGATCAAAACATAAAAAAACTAATATCTCAAGAATAGAATGATACCGATCTCACAAAAATCAATTGAAAATAATATTTATATTTTCGTACATCACTCCGAAATAGTTATTGTTCATCAACTTTGCTTGATCTAAACCTTTACAATTATAGAACGATCATATTGAAGTTACGTGTCTAAGTTCTATCTATTACAACATTATCAACGAATTCAAACTTATTAATGAAAAGATTGCAAAAGAAAAAACTTTTTAGATTTTATACTTGATTTCACTATACAATCATCTCTTATCTGTAAAAACATCATTCTATTAGTTATTTACTAGTGCTTAGTGCTATCATCAATCGATCAAATAGTTGCTATACATATCATTGATGTAGCATTTTTTTGAAGGTCAAAGATCTATTTTAAGTACAACGAATACATTCAACTAAACATATAAGTGTACTGAAGTTAATTACTGTCGATAATTTTAATAATTTGATTCTTCTTTCTTTTAGTTAATGAAAGACAATGTTATAATCAAATGAATAAAATAACTTTTACTATGATATGAATTAGTCGATTATAAACTACTACATATATCATAGTAAAACAAATATACATATCAAAGCGCCATTGATGATGTCGTTGCCAACAGAATAAAAAAACAGAGGCTGCTGCTTAGTAAACATCACATCCAATGACTGATCATCTCTGACTTTTCGATGTACTTGATTTTATTCATCATGCATTTATTACAAGAAAAAATAAATATCTATTTCACTTCTATGGCATCTATTTAATAAAATGAACATTAAGCATTTTTTCCTGTCATTAGAATAAGATCTGTTTTTCTAGATAACACGCAACATTGCGTGACATTGTGAAAAAATTTATTCATTATTAAAATGTTGAATCGTCAAATACCACCAAGTACAACATCAACACCATTAATTACTTCTAATGATCATAATACAAATCGTGAAACACCAAAAGCAACATCAGAAAAACAATTAAATGAACATGATCGTATGCGTATGAAAGAATTCGGTCAAATATTTAATCGACATAGTTCTATAAATCGAGCTTTACTTGAAGAACTTTTTCGTAAAGAACCATCAGAATATACCCAAACAGTTTATCGTTATGCAAGTCGAATATATCATTGTTTAAAAGAAGAACAAATTAATCCTATATTAAAAGCATTAGCAAGTACAAAAGATGAACAAGTAATAATTAAAAAATCAACACTTGATGTACCAAAAATTGATTATGCAAGTGATAAACAAAAACGACGTACACTTAAATTAGCTTTTTCTGTTTTACGATGTAAGTGATTTTAAATTATGGTTATAATTGAAACCAAAAATACTAAAGAAAAAAAAAATATTTAATTAGTTCCGCATCATTAGTAAAAGTTAATTTTCTCTATAACCCTTAATGTTAAATTTTAGCAGGAATATTTCGTTGTATAATCGGTATTGATTTTTATTACAATGATGATTAAACAAGATTTTATTCATTCATGATTGTTAAAATAGTTGATTTAAAACAGCTTATGTGATTATACTCTCTATATTGATATTTGTCTTCATTCATAATTTGAAATGAAGAATTTGTTTTTATAAATACTCTTGAATCAAAATCTTCTTATCAAATAGCAGATTGGTTTCTTTGTTTTGTTTTTGTTTGCCGTAATAACATTTACTTTTGGTTTAGATCAAAAAATTGTTGAAGAACTTCTGGATGAAACTCAATTCTTTTCAAACTATCCTGATGTAAAAAAAAGATTTCTTTTTTTGAATTCTTATTTTTTCAATAAAATATTTCTATAATATTTAGTTAAAAGATGAATTAAGTCTTGTTTCAACAGTTCTATATGATTATTTAAGTCGTAAGTTTCAACCGCGTGATGAACCTGTTGACATCGATGATAAAGAAGATTTATCAAATAATGATCAACTCGTATCAACAATTGAAAATGCTATTTTACAAGAACGAACACGACTTGCTGCAGCATTAGCCCGTAATAGGTAAAGATACACAAAAACAAACCAGACGAGAAGCAGTTCGAGATATATATTCAATATAATTTCTTGTTTAGAATAAAATCACAAGCATTATCACTTGAAGATTTATTACCAGAAAATTTACGTGAAGTTCAACAACATTCAGCTGAATTACCAGTTTATGCTTGGGTTAATCTAATTAAAACTGAGTATGTTATGAGAAAAAAATTGCATTCAAATTTTTTATTTTTATAGTAATATGAATTGCAAAAGAAATGGAAAAGTGTCAAACTCTGTTAAATCATATTAACAACTTGTAAAGCAATGAGGATTTTTTTTTTGTTAGAAACTACCATATTCTCTAGAAAAAAATCTCTTAGAATTTGGAAAGTTGGTATTTATCAATTATTTTCGACTAAAAAATTCACAAAAATATATTTCATAAAAAGCTCTATCATCACAGATTTGTTAAAATGTTTTAGACTTATTTCGGATTCTTTCATCAAAAAAGATTGAAAAATGAAATTTGTGTAACTAAAATATTTGACTGAAACTAATAAATTTCAAAGAACATCAACTACCATTTTCACAAGCTATGCATGAACTCAAATTGTTTTTGGCGTTATTTGTTTTAAATATATAAGATCATAGTAATTCAGTCAAAAACAAGAATAATTCAAAGAAGTATTTTTTTTTACTGTTGTAAAACGGTCAGGTACGGTGAACGATAAAGTTCTTCCGTTTCTTTCACAAAAAGCAAATTAAGAGCAAATTTATTTCACTCTCGGTACGTTACTCGAGAGACCACTCTTTATGCTACAATAATCATCATTAAACGTGTTGTTCCCATAACTCTTCTGGTATTTAAAAAAGCAATAATAAAAATCGAAGTAATGCACTCGGTAATGAAGTTGCAAAAGCTTTTAACTCTTTCGACTTTTCCTCTTTTTCAAACTCCTTTTGCAAAAACCTATGTTTAGTACAAAATGTGTAGTAAACGTATTTGTTTACTTTTGGAACTTTGCAATATGATCTAATATAGTCTGACATATTTTTCATTTCTGTTGGAAACTAAATCATTTATATTTTGTTCTATTTCTTTAAAGTATGGAAACTGTAATAAAAGTCTTTGAAAATAATGAACAAATGAAGCGAGTTAAAACAATAACAGAAATGGATAAACGAACATTCTATGTTGATTATCATTGTTCAAATTTACTTGTATTTCATTATACACAAAAACAACGTATTGCTAATCATTATCTTGTTCGTGATAATCATTTATATTTACAAGATAAATCAAGTTGTGTTGCTGCACATACAGTTAGAAAATTATTAACAAAAAAAGATAATATTTGTTTAGCTTATGTTAGTGGAGGTATGTTTTAATATATATGATAAAAGAAAATACTGAAAAACAAAACAAACAATGATTTTATTTTATTTTTCAAGGTCTACTTCTTCAACTTTTAATTGTACTTACAGATGAACTTGAATCTAAAATTTATGCATTTGGTGGTCGTACAGATGAAAATATTCGAGATATTCAAGCTAAAATTAAAACTTTAGGAACATCAGATAAACGTAAATTATTATTTGAAGTGATCGGTTTTTCATAATAATTAAGTTAATATTATCTATAGGTATAAAAATTTTTAAAGAAAATTTTACTGATATTAATTTTGATGAACTTAATATGGAAAATTGTAAAGTTATTTTATGTAATCCACCTGATTCTCGTTCTGCTCTTATACAACCACTTGATTTTCTTTATAATGAAGGCGAAGGTTTAATAAATAATGAAAAAATTTATTTCGACAATTAGTTTTTTTTTTGTGTTCATAGATGTATCACTACTTAAACAATTTTCACAACCAACAGAAAATAAAGCTTATCTAAAAGAATGTATACAACGTGAAACCGCTTATATGAGGCAAGCAATTCGATGTAAGAATTAAAATGATATGATGAAAACTTCTGATTAAATGATGATATTTAGATCCATTGGCAAAAGCAATCGTTTATGTAACATTTTCGAAAAATAAATCTGAAAATGAAGAAATTGTTCAAGCCACAATTAATGAACAAACTGAACAACGTTCACAACAAACTCCTCGAAAAGATATTGGTAGTTACAAGTAAGAAACCTTTTATAATACTGATTTAATATATAATTTTAATTAATATATAACGATCTGTTACTTTAACTTGCAACTAGTTTTTTTTTGAAAGAAAAAATAATACAAATTGAACTATTTCATAATATTTATATTTTGGTATTATTTGCATTAGAATTAATTAATGCCAATTTTTTATCATTAAATTAATATTATTTGTAATTCTACTACATAGATTATCGACGACTAAGTCTCGGACACACTAAGTCCAGATATTCCTAAAAACGAACACTTTTGTTCTGTTTTTGAGAATGATACTTTCGGTCAAAAAATCTTTGTTTTGTAACAAGAAATTCTTGAACATGAATTCTCATAGGTATCGTTGCAGATAGCATATGTACTAGTATTAAAAATAATGTTAATTTACTGCTAACAACTTGACATTGGTTAACTGTAATGTATATAATACCAAAGCATTAAAGCTAATTTTCATACTAATGCTAATCTGACACATCTAGGTAGTACTGCACCATTCGCTGGATCAGTGTTGGCACGTCTTCATCTGTGCCAACAGTCTCCGATGCATTGTTGAATCGATACATCACTCACTTGCATGTAGAGATGTACTTCCAATCATCATTATTAAGATCAATGCAGAAGGAAAATGTCTAAGAACCTACGATGAAACTGGTCGATTGCTGTATGTTAATGAAGTAAAATAGTGCCAAAAAAACCTGATCTTTATCTAAAGTTTACCTATATGCCTCGACCGATGCACTGATAGCATAACATCACCTTTGTGTTCCTCGTTTATATTACTCATTGTTTGCAATAAGTCATCTAACTCTTTTAAATATTGTTTTTGATAATACTATCATCTTACTACTTTTCATATTTGACGACGACAATTCTTCAAGTCAGATATAAACTGAATGTAAAAAGTCACTTTCGTGCAGGCAGGCATGAGTAACAAAAAATTTGTCCTAAGAAAAAAAAAACTTTTTTTACAATAAAATACAAAATCTTAAAATCTGTAAGAACTAATGATATTTGTTTCTAGAGTAGCACCACCGGTTCTTCCTATTCAATTTGGTACTCGAAATGAACAAATGCCAATTCTTCGTCAAGGAATTTTTATACAATTTGAGTCATCACAAAAAATGAATGGTGTTTTTGTTGCTTTATTATTACGTGAGGTAATATTTTGTTATATTTTACAAAAAAAAAAAAGAATTCATTCATACATTCTCATTTACTTGTTCTTTTTCCTTAAATCTTTCTAGCGTGAAAAACGTCGTTCAACTGTACCGAAAAAGAAGACTGATGATCATGATTCTGATTCAGATAATCAACAAAAAACGAAAAAAGATTATGGATTTCAATTTGAAACTGAAATGCGTGCCGCACAACGTCGACAACAACAACAACAACAACAACAAACAGTTAAGTCTCAACGTAAAAGTGTAACATCTTCATCTAATCGACGTACAAAATCAAGTGCAGCAGTAACACGTGATCTTGCTAGTACATCATCAACACGTTATGAATCAACACCAACAAAACAAACTCAAGCAGTTAGTACTGAACCAAAAGAATTAACACTTTCAGAACGATTAGCATCCATTGGACGTATAACAAGTACATTAGATACAACTCAAGATGAAACATCAAAAAATGACGAGTCTGTACAAACAAAAAAATAAACTTTTGCTTTTCTGTTTTCATTTATTCTTAACTCTCACTGAGCAGTTTGCATGATCGAGCTTTGCACGATGCATTTTTTTTTTCATTGTGAACTTCTGATACCTGCTTCTTTTTTTTGGACAGCTTCGAGCTTACTTTTTAATTTTTTTCCTCTAATTTTAATATGCTAATTATAATGATCTCAAATAAAGGAACAAAATACAACTTTATTCAAAGAAATAAATAATCTACAAACAAAAAATTTGTTGTTGTTCTAGTCTTAAAAATTATACTTCTCAACAAAATAATAATCCAACAGAATTTCAATGGTGTGTCCTTATTTTAATATTTAAATAATCTTTCTTATTAAAAATAATAATAATTAGGTCAAAAACTATTCACACTGATATTCATCAAACAGATTATAAAATTGAATCGTATTTATTAAAAGATAATAAAGAACATGATCAATCAGTAAATTTTCATTTAAATGATATAAATTATCAAGCAGAAAAAATATTACTTACACCATTATCTAAGATATCGATTTGTCATCTAATACCAACATATTCTTCAAATGATCAAATTATTCGTCGTTATTCTTATCAAGAATCATTAACAAAATCATATCGAAATATTCACATGTATACTAATAGTATGCCAATAAAGCAATGCAAGTTAGCATCAAGATAATATTTACTATTTATTTTCTTTTCTCTTCTCTTCTCTCGTTCTTTTTGTCTTATGTAGAATTACTTTAGAAAATGTCAAAGACATTATTCAACGCTGTCGAATTTGTAGACTTAGTTATCGATCAAAATGTTTACATTATTGTGATCATTATGATATTAATTATCTAATTCGAAAATTACAAATAATGAATCCAATTCTATCAAAAACAAGAATTCGACACCGAATACAAAAAACTTCCACAAAAGACAGGAGTCAAATTTAATTTAAATAATTATAAAGAGATATAACTCAGCACTGAAGACGAGCGCAGAATAATTGAGTCTCAGAAGACGGAGCGTTGTGTGAACGAATTTCAAAAACTGTAGAGAGTCATACTCTTTTCATTCTACTTAGGACATACCAAAAATACTGATTTTTTTTCCAGATAAAAAGGTTGGAAAAAAGTAAGTAATGGTAATCTTGTTTATTTATATACAATTTCATCCGTTCAATTTATTTATACAAAGCTTTTTGTTTTATAATTATTTTTTAGTACATGGGTTCATCGTCCTGGTTATAGCATGATAGCAACGATTCAGAGTTGTATTGATTGGTCAAAGTTTTTTTTGATACTGTCAAATAGTCAGAACTCACATCATACCAAATCTAGAAAATTAGCTGGTTGTAATCTGATTGTGATGCCTTCAAATTCAAAATAGATAGATATATCTTCATGAATATGTCGGCTGGTAATATCATGGTGAGGTTTGATGGCATGTGTACCATATAATGGTGTTTGCTTTGTGATTTTGTTGATAAAAGGTTGTAAACAATTACTGATATAGTAGTAATGATCGATCGATTGTCCTCGTTTCACACGATGAGTTAAAACAGGATTAGTAGTCTTACAAAAATATAGAAAACAATATTTTTTGAAGCGAAGCCACTTCATAGAATTGCAATCGATAGAATTTCTTCGCTTGCTATGCAAACAGCAGTCGATACTTTTTGACCAATCTTTTGAATGATAAAATCACGAATCATCATCAGTCACAGGTTGGCCAAGTCATGGATCGTCTTCAACTTGTTCTTCACTTTCACGAAACCATTTTGACCATTCTATGACTCTACTGCAAGGTAAGCTTGATCGTCGAAAACAGAATATGATTCGTCATGAATAAGTTTTGGTTCGATATGAAGTACACTTCGTACTTTACCATGAGTTGTTCGAATCAAATTTGAAAATAAACAAAAAAGATTTGAACCAGCGCTTTCATGTCAGAACGGCGACAATGTTCACAGATAAATTTTTATCTCAATAGTAATTATTATGCGGATCATATTATTTCTCCGGTGATTGACTCTTGAAATCTTTTATTAAAATTTTTACTAAATCAAAAGTTTGATCCAGAATACACAACCGTTCAGAAGTACTTTTGGTCGTATAACGAACCGTTTATATGAGCGTTGCGGCTGGGAAACACGTAATATCCGTCGAAGAGTCATATCTCATACTGGTCTCTGAGGACACAGTGAAGTGAATGCCGATAATATCTTCAACTATGCCGCATCTAAATCCAAAATTTTTTCCAATTTAGCCTCTCCAGTATATAAGTCTTCACTTGAATAATAATTGAAATTGAGATAAAAATTTCTCGTTGATTTTGGCTATGCCAGTACGATGAAATTTTGATTTATTTTCAAATTCGAATTAGGCAGCTATTTCATATCATTATGGGAACTAAATGATGATCACATTTTGCAGAAATATACAACATACTTGACACAACAAGTAAATATGGAAAAAAATTTTCTTTGAGATCAAAATAATAACGTTAGTTATATTTTATTTGTTTAGAAAAAGATCTACTTGTAAATCGATACTAGTTGATTTATTTTTGTTTTGATATTAATATCTTCTACACTTTAATTATGAGTAAAAAGATCGTCTATTATCAAAACATTGATTATTTTATTTTCTTTTTCCTATACAATAGAATTTCATTTTTAATGATTTAATTTGAAACGTGACATATTTCGTTGTCGGTCGATTTTATTTCATAACCAAACGATTTTGTCTCGTAGCACGTATACTAATTATCAAAAGAACGAGTGAAACAACACACCTGCTTGCTTTTGTCAATGATCCTAATTGACACATCATGTGCCTTAAGCCAACAATCATTAGTACATAAATATATATATATATTATATTGAACAGCCCCACCCACACCTGTATGTATACATATACATATATATTTGTTTGTTTGATGCGACCACATTAAAAAGATACAACGCGGATATTATTTAATTTATTCTCTCACACCTACACGTTCCATTATTTTTTTGTCTTTAAAGAAGAAGAAACACACACACACGAAAAAAAAACAAAAATGGCTATACGTTTACAAGTACAAATAAGCAAATAATTAAATTGTTTTTAAGTTTTTTCTAATGAATTATTTATTGTACAACACCAATAGCAGGTGTTGATGTTGGCGATGATAAATCATGTTGTTTAGTTGTATGTTCAAGTGCTTTAAGTCGAAGAGTAGCTATACTACTTGTACAACGATGTTCATCTGTATTAGAACGTGTAACAAAACTTGTTATTGATGATGATTGTTGTTCTGGTGATGTTTCAATTGAATTACTTATTGAACGTTTACGTTTTTTGCTTGATGATGATGATGATGATATTGTGCTAGTGTTATTATTATTATTATCATTACTGTTCGTATTATTATTTTGAATTTTTGTTTCAATTGTTGATTCTTTTTCATTTGTACAAGATGTTGTTGATACTAATGAAGCAGCAGCTATTTGTGCTAATTGTTGTAAAATTGCTATATTTGGATATGTTGCACCAAGTTGATTTGTTGATGGCCAAAATGATGTTGGTGGTGGAAACATCGGTAAACATGCAGCTGCTGCTGTTGCATTAAGAAATGATGATGTTAATGATGAATATGATGATAAAATTTCTCCAGGTGTAAATGAACTAAGACGTGTAAGAAGACTTGGTGGTGGAGTAAAAAATGGATGAGTATGTGTATTATTTGTAAGTAATGGATGTGTTGTTGATGTTGATGATGTATTTAATATACATGATGGATTCATTTTTTCACGTTTTCGCCATTTTGCACGACGATTTTGAAACCATACTTGTACACGTGCTTCAGTTAGATCGATACGCATTGCTAATTCTTCTCTGAATAGAAAGAGAAAGAATACAATAAAAAACAACAACAGGATTATTTTCGAATTAATTCATAACAAAAAAAAAAAAAAAAAAAAAAAGAAAAAGCTTAAATGAAATGCTTTACATAATAAGCTAGATATAATCTGATAGTATGTCAAAAGATTCATTTTCAATCAATTTAAACGTGTGTAAACAATGTGTAAAAAACATCAACACATGATTTATCCTCCTTTTTTTTCTTTTTTTTATGTATTAATACGATGTGATGATACGTTATTTCGTTTTCTCTTCTCATTTATTCTATTGTATTCATTTTATCACAGAAGTATGTGAAAGAGTATTTCTTTAAACAAATAAAACTCATCAAAACGATCATAGGTGTCTAATCGAAGTTTATCACCAAAACAATCCTCTCGCTTATTCGTGTGATAAGTGTCTATAACAATAATTTCCCGCTGTGAAACTATGAGATATATAAGTGTTGACATAGGTATTTATTAAATGATTGGTTGATGAGGAAGAAATAAGTCGGTATAGATAAACATCATTACATAGATTTTTCTATTGGGAGGTACATGAAGCTCTTAACAATAAGTACTTTTACTTTTTTTTTCTTCTTCTTTTTCTCTTACTGTGCAGTTCATATAATTGTTAATCAAAGATAAGTGGGTAGAGAGAATATTGTATGTGTATATAAGCAAGAGGGGAGAGAAGAAAATTTTGTTCTAAATTCTCATAAAAGAAGTAGCTGAGAGAGAGAGAGAAAGTGACTATTTCTATTTCGTTTGGTTTAAGTGATTGACGATTATTGAAGTAAACGGATGCCAAAGAACTGCGCGAGTAACCAATTTTATGAAGAAAAAAAAAATTGATTTGAATCGATCGATGCGTTCGTTGTTTCTTCTTTGAAAATGTTTGCATTCATATTTCAAATATATATATATATTATAATAATAAAAAAACATTTCTAATGAGGTTTTCTTTTTTTTTTATCGATATACAAACAAACGGAATATTTAATGATGTAATACTAATGTAGTAAAATTTGAAAGAATTTTAAATTAATCAAATATTTTACCTCATAAAAACATCAGGATAATGAGTACGTTGAAATGCTTTTTCTAATTCTTCTAATTGAAATGAAGTGAAAGTTGTTCTAAAATGAAATTTAAAATAAAATTGATTTTATTCTTTTTTAATTTAATTATTAATTGTTGTTGTTTTTTTTGTTACCTATAACGTCGTTGTTTTCGTTTATGATTTTCATCATCACTATAACCACTTAAACTATCACTTTCTTCTTTTTCAAGATTTTCTGATGCGATTGGTGCTATTGAAGATATACTAACCATTTTTGATACTTGATCGTTATCCGAATTATTAACTAGTTGTTGAGTATAAATATTCATTGAATGTTGAACTTGTTGTGATGAATAAGCTTCATTTTTCCAGTTAATCTCGTGTCTCTCTTTATCTTGGCTATGTTTAATATCTGTCATCTTCATTTTAATGATCAAACGAATGTCTATTGATTTGTCTCTTTCTCTCGATTTCTATTTCTCTTCCTTTCGAAAATATGTTAGTTAATTTTATCGTATCGAGACATAAATGAGAATTACTTGGTGCAATTGGCTTCGTATTGATTGTATGACAATTGATTGGTAGAGAAAGAGCGAAAGAATAAAAATAAAAAAAAAAGTGAGAGACAAGACAGAAAGAGAGAGAGAGAGAGAATATAGAAAATCGTTTCTTTTTCTTTTTTTCAATTGTCACTATTGCTTATGATTGGATGTATTTTAGTTAAATCAGAGGTAAAAGAAAAAGAAAAGAATTCTCTAGATGATTGATTTGTTGTTTACGTAGCTTAAATGAAGAAAAGAAAGAGGAAACAAGCTTAATTTTTTTCTTTTTTTGGTTGAGAAAAGGAAAAGAGAAAAAAGTGAATAGAGTTCTTGTCCAATTAGAAGCGATTGAAAAAGAAACAAGAAAAAAAAAAAGAAAATTGATGACTTTCTAATAATAAAAGTATTTTCGATTAAATTTTTATGTACTTATTATTAGTCATAAATAAACATCGTAATCATTGGACTGATTTTATTAAACTAACTTTCAATTTATTGAGTAATAATTTTAATTGATTGAAGAAAAAAAAAAAAGTAATTTTTTTCTTTTATTGTTGTGGGGTCGAATCAGGAACAGTTTATTGGAGAGGGCTCAACTATCATTTGAAACTGAAAATAGGATATTTTCTTTCCGTGTAAAATAAGATCGGCTGATTTTTTGAGAAAGCTTAAAGATTTCTAGTAGTGGTGTAATTAAGGATGGACTGGTAATCAGAATGTTGCGAATTTTTTGACAAAAGAATATTATCTTAATGCTAACAGAATGTAAAAGAGAACTAGAGCTCTGCTAGAGAAAAATAAAATCTTTTTCACCATTGAGCAGATGTGTTACGCTCCTGATACTAGTCACCATCAGGTTACTATTATTTATAATACTGTCAATATTTTATGTATAATTCAAATGTAAAAACGAGAAAGTAAATTGATATTGAACTATCATAGAAAGATAATAGTAGCAAATTAATTAAAATGAAATTCATTAGTGTTGATTATTATTATAGATTTTTGAACATTTCTTGAAATATTTGAGATAAAATTAGAAAACTATAATTTCATCTTATTGATTACTAAACTTTATCATAATAATGATGAAATCATTTAGTTTATATTTTGATAGCAATATATAATTTTGTTTGTACTATTCGACGCCCGATGATCAAACGATAGTATGTGTACGAACGCGCACTTATACATAGTGTTACTCCGTTCAACGAAAAGGAATTAGTATAATAGTGTCAACGGTTATATATTTGGATACGATTCAATCTTGTCTCGTCTCGTATGTTTGTATATGTTTTTGATCATTATAATGAGGCACTTACCGTTTGATTGACTTTATTTTTACTGAAATATATTGTATACAAATTCATGTAATCCAGATGATTGTTATTCTTTTTTTGAAATAAAATCACGTTCATAGATATTATTTATTAGTTGAACATGTTTGATCAATTTTATATAGATGAATTTATATGTTACAATCATAGTTTTTTGATATATCAAACACAAAAAAAAAAGATTGATTATGATTACATATATTTATTGTGATTAGAGTAAGTATGTTATGACGGCTTCAATACAATTGTTGAAGAGTTCTTTTTCTCTCTCTTTATCGCTCGTAATCATTCAAATTTTTAGAACGTCTTTTCAATACAAATACTTCTATAACATATAAATAGTAGTCTATTTACTTTCGTCTACTTTCGATATCGTTTATTTTTAATCATGATTGTAAAAAAATAACTTAAAATCATTGCTGCTATTTGAGAGTATGACGATTTATGGCTTCATCCTTCACAAGAATCCAATAAAAATACTTACTGTTGATGAATTAAAATGCACAATTATAAAGTGAATTTATTTCAAATTATGTGCTGATGAGAGAGTAACACTCTAAGTTCAGATTTCTACTTGCATTTCAATGAACAGTATGACTTACTTAAGTTACAAAATTATAAATATTGATAATTTTTTTTTCAGCTTATTTTAAAGGAATAATAGGCAAAAAAAAATAAATGTACAATATAAGTGTGAACGCGGTGATTTATGTATTTAATTAGGGCTATCTTTAGTTCATTTTTGATACATTATGCATTGATTGTTTGTGTTCATGGAATACTTGAAGTGCTTCTTCTTTTTTTTAAGTGAAAATTGATATTGACAATTAAATCTTTCCAAATTCTGTTGGTTAGGAAGATTTTTGATATTATGGATAACGTTTTTTATTGTATAAATTAATAAACATGAAATTTTCAAAAAAGATATTTTTACAGGTATCAAAGAAATTTATTCTCTTTCCAAGAACAAGGCATTGGTTGTTTTTATAGTCAATATCCATTTTAATGTTTAGGATGAAGTTCACTGTCAGAAGCTGATATGTATGAGTTTCCGAATTTTATGAAAAGATTAAATAACGGTTCCTAATTGTTTTTTGATTTTTCCGATGTCGAAGATTTTTCTGGACTCTAGATTCTCAGCATTCGAATAAGATATACAAATGACTCATTTCTATGTGTGTAACACTTGTATAAATAATTTATTTTCTTTTTCAATTCATTATTATTGTGAATATAATTCTGAATGGCTAATTGTTTATTGTTGAAACTATAACCGAACTAATTTTTCATAAAAAATATTTATTGTTTCACCTTTAAACATTTAGTACGAAACTAAGTTTTTTGACATGGCATTAGAGAATATAGGAAGTATTTTTCCTTTAAAAACTACTGAAAAAAAACGGTTTTTAATAATTCCACATAACTTGCTTATCACATAGCACAATGACATTTCCTATGTGCTGAAAAATGCACATTCACTTCATTGCTAAGAAGTCTTCTTTGAAAGTAACTCAACTAGCGTCATCAAAACTATTTGTTCTAGTATGTTTAATTGTAAAAATATGTCAAAGCTTTACGAAAGAACGTATTCAATACTGAATTCCTTTTCAGCTGTGTTCATATTGGTATATAGTTTTTAAACTATGAAATGTCCTTTCTCTACGATTCAGATCAATCAACAGTTACAAAATAACGAATATGATGCTCATAGAAAAATATATAAGATATTTTAACACAATCGAAACTACTTTTCAGTTTCGTTCCAACACAGAAATTCTGATTTTATAAGAAAATACTTTCTCATTTTTATTTTTTGACTTAGCAATTCTGATATGTATAATATATAGGCCTTACATTTTCATTTTGTTGTGACGCTATTTTATAATTATAGAATCTCATATCTTTGAAGTGATTATCAAGTGCGGATTAAAAATTTGCATTAGGATTATTGACTATAAATTCAAGTTCCGGATTTCAACATTTTCGAATCCGACGAGCTCTGTATTATACTGACATCTATCGTATGAAATGATATAAGTTCATTTCAAAAACAAAATTATGTAGATAAACAAGAATTCGGATTTTCTATATGAGAATCAGTTTTATTGTCGGATTTTATCAGCTCCAAAGTATATTTTCATTTCTCCTCATATTGTTTGCGTTAATCACATTGTGATTATTTTATTGACGTTTGCATTGACCAATAGCATAAATATTTTTACTTTTTAATCAAGCTACTGCTGATGTGATTCGAGTAATTTTACGTTGACATCGTATCATTTTAAGTTTTTTTTTTGTCAAATATAAAGGAGGGATATCCAATGGATAATCCTTCGAAAAACCAAGCATCAGGATCAGATGATCGCTTTCTTGGCGAATCAATGTTACGTCGGATAACAAATTTTGGTCTTGAACGAAATCCAAATCAAACAAAACATTGGATGCCAGATAGTGCGGGTAAAAAAGAAAAGGAAATTTCATTCAATTCATATGCTTTTTTATTTTAATCTTTCATTGGTTTATTAGGCAAAGAATGTTATGATTGTCAAGAAAAATTTACACCATTTCGTCGACGTCATCATTGTATGTATATAAAAATTCCATAGATTTACAAAAATAAAAAGAGAAAAAGTTTTTCTTTCTTATTATTTTGTTTTCTTTTGCTTTCATTTAGGTCGTATATGTGGTCTTCTATTTTGTAATCGATGTTGTTCATATGAACCTCAAGCCAAATTAGCTGGATATAGTGAATCAAATATTCGTCTATGTTCATATTGTTCATCAACATTACTTAAATTACCAAAACCAAATTCAATGTCATCGACAACAACACCAACGTCATCGTCGTCATCATCATCAAATCAACAATATCTTTTATCAATAGCACAAATTGATCAAGAACAACAACAACAATTACAAACATATTCTCAAGATATAAATGCATCTGATAATGCATTTAATGCTGATCATTTTTCTTTATCAAAATCTTCAAGTGATCCATTATTATTACATGTTGTTAATGAACAAACATCTAATTCTACTGAACAAAATTTAACAAATTCTGAAATAAGTCAAAAAAATTCTCAACAACAATCACAACAACGAACAAATACAAATTTTAATTTAAAATCTTTATTTAATGAAATATTTCGTACATCACAAGGTTTACAAATGCAAAAACAACGTTATCGTTTAAGAACAATTGAATGTGTACCTGGAAAAGATATTGTTGATTGGTTAATTAAAAATCAACGTGCTTCAATATTATCGGAAGCTAAATTATTATGTCAATGTTTTATTAATGAATTATATTTAGAACCTGTTGCTTTACCACAAACATCATTTATTGAATTTAAACCTGATCAAACGCTATATAAATTAGGAAAAGTAAATATTTGTTTGTTTGTTTTTTTTAATGTCAAAAATGGTTGAATGGAACGAACACTTTTAGATTTTTGTTGATCTCACTTAGATCTACATGTGAGTTAAATATGAGCTCAAACAGCGAGTATCGCTTATGGTAGTTCTCTCGTTAGAAGTATTGTGTTTATATTGGTTCAAGAGTATTGAAGATTTTTTTTGAAAGACCTACAACATTATTTTTCATCGTGAACGAACAGGTTTTTGTTTATCCTACAAGCCTCTTTTCGAACATACTAAAAAGTGTCAAAGTCAATTGTTTTGTAAAGTGAATACTTCTCTACAAAAATGTAATATTAAACTAAATTGTAACTTTTACTCTAGTGAGATCATAGACATTTTTTTCAAGAGCTTGTTTCAATGTAAAATGATTGTCGATATTTCAAAATATGAGTGTATTTAAGAAAAACAAAAAACAGTGCATTTTCTAGCATAGTTTCGGATTTACGAGTTGATATATATAAATAAAGATCCGAACTTTTAGTTTCGAATCGCAATAGTGAAAAATACAAAAATTTTTCTTTCAAAAAAATTCTTTTGACTTCTTCAAAGATTTATTATTTTCGAACACAATTTCTAAGTCTATATTTAAAAAGTGGACAATTTTATAGCTTTTGACTTAGCAGAAATACTTTCAGTTCAAATGAGAAATGAACTAACACATTGTCTAAAAATTTTTCGATCATTCTTTATCATTTTATTTATTTTTTCATAGCGTGGATTAGAACGTGATTTACCAATAGAATCAAGTCTATTTCGAAGTGGTAGTACAGCATCAACAACTTCTAATGAATCAAATAGTATTGGTAATTTTTAATGGAATGTGTATTTTTTTTTTAATCGAAACATCACATAATATTTTAGATATATTTCAACAAAAATTGGCTAAAACAACAGGTGTTGTAATTGGTACTGATCTTAATTATGTACAATTTAATGCACAAGTAGCAAATACACCACAAGAGGATACAATATCTATAAATAGTAAAAAAGAAGGAAGTGATTTTAATATGCCAACAGATGGAAATGAACAAGGTAGATATATACATATTAATTTTGAATATAAGAAACTTTTTATTATTATTCAAGATTCATAATATACCCTTTTTCTTTTTGACGGATAAGAATCAATGTCTGTATAGAAATTGTGAAATATCCTTATAATTTACAATAAAATATTCATTAAATATAATATTACTACAAGAAATAGTGTCATGTATTCGTTTCGAAAGGACATTATTTTATTAAAAATATATAAGATTTAAAATTTTATTTATAATTTATTTGATAATTATTAATTTTAATATGTAAAATAAGTTCCATAATAAATATTCTATCAAAAAAAGACAAATCATACTCATTTAAATCCTTTCGTTCTTAGATTTAAAATAAATGACATAAGACTCTCGATATGAATATATGTAGGTTTATAGTGACGTATGTAAGTCTATCTAGTTTTGTTATATGACAAAAGATAAGATCACATGTCTTATCTCATTTGAATCAGCTGGCTCTTAGTAACAAAAGCATCCATTTTAGTTTTTTTTTCAGATTTCGTTTTATTATTTAAAAAAATCGAACATTTTTTCGTTTTGGTAGTCAAAGGACAAAAAAAATTGTCTTATTTATCGCAGTTTCTTTAATGGAAAGGTCAGTTAAAAAGCCAAATAAATATTGTATTCAGAGTCAGCATAAAAATTTACACTAAAGTATATATATATTTTAGTAATTCATGTGACATAGACAATTTTTACTATCAAAACAAAGAAATATTCTATTTTCTCAATAAGAAAACAAAATCTGAACAAATTAAATGAAGAATGTTGTAAACTGAAACCATCTGACTCATACTAGATAAGATATTTGACATTATCTTGTGTCACAAAAAAACTAGATAGGTGTATTAATATGTCAATAAACCTGCATATATATATAAAAGAAAAAAAAAAGATCATAGATACTTAAAAGAGGTGTTTTGAGAAAACGTTACTTTGATTATATCTGTGATCTTATTAACATTCAGAGCTTTTCGAAATGAAGAAATTAATCTAATTATATGTTCATACTCAGCTATTTAATTTCTATCAAACTATAAATAAAAAGATAAAAAGTGAAATTTATACGAATTTTGTATTATGCATATGTTAAAATAGAAATAAATTAATGTAAAAATTAAAACAAAAACTTATATAAGAATGTGTTCCAAGCATTCCATCGCTTTTCCATGAAGACTATTTCTATTCGATCAATCATGATTGGCATTTAACTCGACTTTATCACATGAGTGTAGAATCGGATCAAGTGAATTTCGAAGTAAATCTCTTTCATCAAAGTTCTCAGCTATGCTTTACTGATAGAGTTACATACCTAAAACTCAATAAGCAAAGACGAAAAAACTAAATCAAAACAGACTTATTCATTATTCATCATGATTGATCGAAGACACAATAGCATTAAGTGAAAAATGATTTTTCAAAATATTTAGTATTGTGATAATTTCTATTTATTAAGTTGATGAAATCGATGGATATTCTACAATGAAACAATCTTCACCATCAGATTCTATATCATCATTATATAATGAATATGAAGAATTATTACTTAAACAAATTCTTATTCAATTTTATGTTGATCAAGAATGGTTTCCAATAATATTAAATATATGTCGAACATTACCAAAAATAGTTCGTGTAACATCTATAAATAATGATTCAACACCAAATAATGATATAAGACGTAATGTTAAATTTAAAAAATTACCTGGTGGTCTTAAAACTGAAACAGAAATAATAAATGGTTGTGTATTTACAAAAAATGTTATACATCGTAGTATGCCATCTAAAATTGATCAACCACGTGTTTTATTACTTAAATCCCAAATTGAATATCAACGTAGTGATGATCATCGTTTAACAACACTTGAACCTGTACTTAATCAAGAACAACATTATCTTTATTCATGTGTTGATAAAATTAATTCACATTTTAAACCTGATATACTTGTTGTTGAAAAAACTGTAAGCAGGTAAAAAATTTGCAAAAAGAATTTTATTTTTTTTTTAATTTAAAAATTTAAATTTTTTTTTTATTTGTAGATTAGCACAAGATTTTATTATATCAAATGGTCTTGTATTAATATATAATGTAAAAGAAAGTATAATGCAACGTTTATCAAAATGTTTATGTACAACAATAATGACATCAATTGATAGTCGTTTGCCATCAAATATTCAAACACCATTAGGTCATTGTGAATATTTTCAAATAAAAGAATATGAATTAAATAATAGTTATAAAAAACGTTTAATGTTTTTTGCTGGTTGTCCACCTGAATATGGTTGTACTGTATTAATACGTGGTGGTACATTACAACAATTAAAAGTTGTTAAATCTATTATGCGTTTATTTTTACTTATAACATATAGTACACAATTAGAACAAGCATATTTAAATGATTGTTATGGACAAATAACGAATAATTATAATGATTATTTATTATTAATAAAACAATTTGATTTAGAACAATATATTGATAAAATTGTAACAAATAAACAATCAATTATTGATTTAATAACAAATGGTCTTCTTTTATCAACATCACCATATGTTAAATATAATATTCCATATATTTTAAAATGTACAAATCAACAATATGTACCTAGTGAATTACTTTATCAAAATATATATAATAATAAATATCAACAAAAACGAGAAAATAATAATAATTCAATTGATGAAGATAAACAAATAAAAGATACAAATACATATAGTTGGTTTTATAATTCACCATATAATAATGAAATTATTCATGTTCATGATAAACATAAATTTATTAAAGATAATACTATTTTACCTGGTATTGATCAAAATTCAAAAGTAAATAATTAGAATAGTTTTTCACGATATCAAAAATAAAGTGGAAATTCTCATTCTATTCCAGAGATCATCAGAGGAGACTTTTAATGTTCTATTCTCAGGACCAGACAAGGCACATAAACGAATGAGGAAACTTCTTCAAATATCAAATCGATTTTCGACTAAGACGATGCTTGTTTGATGAATAATAGAAAAGTCTTGAATAGTTTGTTTTTCTGAACTTCTATCCTTTAGATATCGAAAATTTACTGGATTTTTAACGAAAAGTGTGGTCCATTCTAAACTTTTTTTTTTATTATTCATCAAATGAACATCGTCTTAGCACCAAATCGATTTCACACTTGGATAAATTCCTTCATGAGCTTGACTATACAATGAATTGATAATCCAAATCGAATTATCTGTGTCATGTGTAGACCTCAAGATGTGCCCATGGACATGTACTTGAATTCTTGCATGACTTGATGTCCTGAACTAGTGAACATCATACGAATGTGAACACTTGGAATCATCAACTAGAACAAAATAATAAAAGTTGTTCTGCTGGAAGAAGTAAGAATGCTTCTTGGCATAGAGGATGTTTGAAGCTCAGTATTTATGCAGATTCCCTTTTTTATCTGTCTGTTCCAGTCTTTGTTATTTAAATCGTGAGTTTTTATTAAGATTTGAACCATTTTGAAAATAAAACTGAAAAGCATGTATAACATTTAGTTAAAAGTAGTTTCACATATTACAGATGCTTCTAGTGTTTGAAGTTCGTCCTGTTTTTCACATCGAATTTCGTTTGTGATCGCGCTTACGCACGTTTGAGCAAAAATTCAAGTACATGAATAAGAATGTTCAGCGATGGGATAAAAGATTCAAGCATCTGAGCTTGTCAAGACGTTTCCAGTCTTACCTGAAGATGTATTCATATCATATGATTGTTCTACTTAGGATACTCAAGCATTTCATAAGCATCAATAAGAGGTTCGATTATTTATATCATTAATTGACCTGATCTAGGTTAAAATTCTATTATCTAAAAATTATATTTTTTTCTGTTCTTTAAATTATCTATTCCTTCTATCGAATAATCAAGCATAACTTTCCTGATAATTCTTGTTTACAATTAATCTATGATGACACTTGAATGATTGCCCTATTATCAAACTATTCGAATATCTCAAACGTTCATAATCATGTCCTCTTACTTTTCGAGAAGTTACTGATATTTCAATATTCAATAATAATATTTCTTTGTATATTCAGGCTGTATATGCTCATTATCGAGCATCAGGTGGTCGATGTCAGTTTCGTCGTCGTCGTT
This sequence comes from Rotaria sp. Silwood1, assembly GCA_905250075.1. NCBI lineage: Eukaryota > Metazoa > Rotifera > Eurotatoria > Philodinida > Philodinidae > Rotaria > Rotaria sp. Silwood1. Next base: position 1,827,020 of record CAJNOP010000026.1, read on the forward strand.
GGTATGATTGGTTAACTCTATATCAACAACAACAACCTCGTGATCAACCATTAGAAACAATATTTGCACCATATCTTGATTTACGTCTTCATTTACAAATTGCAATATTATATAGTGCACATTGTACTGTTCAAAATAAATTACTTAATTGTCGACAACCTGAAATTCTTGAAATGCCAGCATATTCAATTCAAGATACAACATTAGGTTCATTTCTAGAACAACATTGTTTTTCAACAAATGATGCACCATGTAAAACATGTCAACAACCATTACAAGATCATGTTCGACAGTAAGTTTTTTTTTATTAGAATAAATTTTATTAATAATTTATTTATTTAAGAATTGTACATGGTGAAATGAAATTAGTTATTCGTATTAAACATGTTGATAAAACAACATCAAATTTACAAAAACTTTCAAAATCAAATGGTATTTATATGTGGAGTTATTGTGAACATTGTCGAGAAGTATGTGAAAATTTTTATTTAAAAAGTCTTAAATATACTATAGAATACAAAAGTAATATCACAAAATATTGATACTTAGTTCTTTTCGATAGAAGGTTGTTGTAAAGGAAATTTTTCTTACAAATAAATAGAACTTTTTCTTTTCTTTCGAATTATTTATAGGATGAATCAAAAATCATTCTGAAGTGTTTGATTGTGAAAAACTTTTGATAGAAACATGATAGAAAGTTACATGTTGTTATCAAAAAAACTATCGAGTGACTATTAACTGTTTTGTATGATTTATTTTGATAATACGTTTATAAAGAACAAGTACCCATAGAAATAATGTATTCAGTTTTTGTAAGATTCAGCGAAACAGTTTGATATGTTAACTCGCATATCTATCTCAATAAAACACGTTTCGGAATGCGCATTTTTGAAATCAATTGATAGAAAAGATATTCTGAAATCTGTTTATTCAAGGATATACTGACTACTATTTTACATTGTTTTGCTAAATCTTATGAAAACTGCAGATTTCTTTTAAGAATATTTCTCTTTTCTATTGCATCGTTTCGTTAAGAATGTAACATAAAAATTTATTATAAACAGTTCGAAAGAGAAAAAAAAAATTAATGATCAACATTTTGTGTATTTACTTTTATATTGAATATTTATATAAAAAAAGAATTAATAATGAAAAATTGAATTTATATAGTCATCAGCAAAACGTTTAATGTCAGCTGATACATGGTCATTATCATTTACAAAATTTCTTGAATTATTATTTCATCTTGAATCATTTTCTGTATCATCAACACGTCCATGTCAACATCATTTATTTCGTGATCATTATCATTATTTTCATTCTCAACAATTTATAGCATCATTTCGTTTATTTAAAATAAAATTAAAAGAATTTTATTTACCAAAATCAAATCTAATACTTAAACCATTTGTTTATGAACGTGATTATTATATTGAATTAACAAAAAGTTTATCTGTTAATGGTTATAATATATTTTCAACAATAGTTGAACGTTTAATTGAATTTAAAAATTTAACTTTAATACCTGATTCTTTTATATCAAAAATTGATCAATATTTAGCACAAGAAAGATTAGAACAACAAACATTTCGTTCATTAATGGATGAAATTCAATTAAAAATGACTGCTGGAAATGGTGGTGAACAAAAACGACAATTAGGTAAAAGAATAAGAAAGTCAATTTTAAAGTAACTTTATATATGCTTCAAAAATGAAATCTAAGTTATTGATAATTTTTCTTTTAGAAATATCATGCGATTAGCTGAATGCAGTCGAGATATGAATCTCTAAAAAATGTCAACGTGAAGTTTTCGATTGAGTTGTTATTTCCTTATTATTTTTTTGTACTTATTTAGAATTACTCTTTAACTGTATAATAATCCTTAGATGATAAGTGAGACTAGCGATTATTGATCTCCATTCGTGACTTATTGTAACGATGTAGCTAGAAAAAAATTATAAGAAGCAGAGAGAGTTTGACCCTCTGACCATATCTTTAGGGATCATCTGATGACACTTTTAGATGAAGTTTGAGTTCTCTTTTCAAAAGAACTCAAACATTAGTAGAGGGAAAGATTGAGCAAAAAATTTTCTCTCATTTCATTAATCGCTCTTGAGTCGGAACTATATGCATTTGAATAGTAGTTTTTAACACAAAATCGCTGTCCCTTCTCAAGAACACTAGAAAAACTTATTTTTCGCATGTTGACTTGAAATTTCTTCGACAGACAGACTTTAACAAGAATATTCTATTATGAAAATTTCAGATCTTTTTGTTGTTCCGATTTGGAGTTAAGAATATTGTCTCATCTGGTATATATGGCAATGTAAAAGACATGCTTTTACTGTCATCCTATCTTAGGATTGTGACAATGGAAAGATCGGAAACTTTTACAATGGAATTATCTCGTTAAGATTAGTCTCAAGTCGAAATTCGAAGATTGTGAGCTCTACAACAATAAACGAACGATTCAAACTTGTCTCAAAGTATTTATAGTTCACTAGGATTCCTTCTTGAGCTATTCTCTCATCTTCGCCCGACTAGACCATACTCAAAATTCATTGAAAATAAATTAAGAAAATTTCAGAGAAAAAGTTCCTTTTATTTATGTTTTCATTTATAGAAATTGATTTATCTTTAGATGCATCTAGTTATGTTATTATTGATGATCAAATAGTTGAAGCAAAAAAATTCATAACAAAAATTGTTCATAATTGGAATACAACACTTAATGAACTTGTACAAATAATAAAAAAATATGAAAAACAACAACGTGAAGCATCAAAAAAAGTATCCATTAAAGCACTTCCATCAGGTGAATCGACTAATGAAACAATAAATTCTATTCAAAATGAATCCGATATAACAAGTATAGCTGAGTCATTATCTATATCCTCAACACAACAATCAACAATAGTTGATAATGATGAAAATAATATTGAAAATGGTCCAAAAATCATATCATCCAATGATGATGAACCATCTAAACGTAGTGGTGTATTGAAATTTTTTTCAACATTTTTAGCAACTTCAGAAACTGATTTTATGCCATTAAAATCTCCATTTAATGATGATGAACATTTACAATTATCTGGTAAATATACTGTTAATCATCGTGAATTAAGTTCAATAATTGCGCATGCATTATCAATGTCTGAATATGAACAACGTTTAAATGAAGAAATTTTATTAATAAATGAAACAAATCAAGAACAAAAATCTAATGATATACAACAACAAAATGATGATAATGATAATAATAGTTTATTAGAGGATCATCAACATATTGAATTACATTTTCATGATTCATCAACAAAATTTGTCGTTAAAATTTTTTATGCAGCTAAATTTCATTTATTACGTCAAATTATATTTTCAAATAATGATCAAACATCATATATACGTTCATTATCACATTGTAAAAAATGGCAACCACGTGGTGGAAAATCAAAATCTGAATTTTGGCAAACAAATGATGATTATTTTGTATTAAAAGATCTTAATCAAAAAGAATCATCATCATTTTCAACATTTGCACCATCATATATTGATTATATGACAGATTCAATAAAATATAATCATCCAACAACATTAACAAAAATTCTTGGTATTTATCATATACAATATCGTCATAATTCAACAGGAGAAAATTTTAAACGTGATATATTAGTTTTAGAAAATTTATTAAATAATCAAAATTCAACAATACCACCAATTATATATGATTTAAAAGGTTCAATGAGAAATCGTTTAGTTGTTGTTGATGATACACAAACAAATGCTGTTTTATTAGATGAAAATTTTTTAACACAAACACAAGAAAATCCATTTTATGTACGTTTACATACAAAATGGACATTAATGAAAGCATTATATACTGATACACAATTTTTAGCTAAACATGGTATTGTTGATTATTCATTATTACTTTCATGTCATAATAATAATAATAATAATAATGCTAATACTAATACTAATAATGATGACGAACAACAATCAATTGTTTTTGTTGGTATTATTGATTATATAAGAACATATACATGGGATAAAAAAATTGAAACAATTGTTAAATCAATGAGTAGTGTAGGACAATCACCGACAGTTATATCGCCTGAACATTATAGAACAAGATTTTTACGTCGAATGGATCAATATTTTCCTGTTGTACCTGATGAATGGCATGCATATGAAAAAAAATATTTAGATATATCAGCATTTCCAACTGAAACTATGACAGCTAATTTAACTAATAATGATTTACCAAATCAATAGGTTGCGATTTTTAAGTTTTATTTATTTTTTTTTGTGTTCGTCTTAATAATTTTCTTTTACTTATTTTATTATTAAATTTGATGTAAAAAAAAGAAGAACAAAGCATTGATTGTTATATAAATAAATAATAAATACATATTTTTTTAGATGAATTTACCTGATACATTATTGAGTTCATTATCAATAAAATCTGATAATAATGAATCCTCTATACCATTATTATCAACACAGACACAATCGATTAGTAATGTTGCTATTATACATGATAAGCCTATAACTGATTTAGCTTTAAAAACACCAATTAGTTTTTTACAAGAAATCTGTTTTCGTATTCATGCCACGCCAACTTATAGTCTATGTCCGAGTGAAGCACAGTGTACATCAAATGAACCAGCATTTCTCTATCGAGTTGTTGTTGATGATATGATTGCCTTTGGTAAAGGTAAATCTATTAAGTTTAATATTTGAAAAAAAATCATACTTTCAATACAAATGATTTTCGTTTCTAGGTTCAAGTAAAAAACGTGCTAAACATAAAGCTGCATTGTGTATGATTGAACAATGTTATGCTAAATTAAAATTATCTGATAGTCCATTAGTTAAAACTATTGAACAATATTTGTAAGTAAAAAGAAAAAGCATTTGTTTTTAATTTAAAATATTTCTTTATTTAAATCATATTATATAGTGTATTAAAGCCATTGCAAACTAGTAATACAAGTGATGATCCAATGAATAATGGTGAAAAAAGTAATCCAATAGGTAAACTTCAAGAATTAACACAAAAAAATTGGATTCGACCGCCTGAATATGAATTTTTCGATCAAGAAAATGCTTCTGTACCTAATTCTAAAACATATTCATGTCAAGCTAAAGTTGCAGCGTATACAGCTGAAGGTTAATTGACTGATTGATAAGAAATTTTTTCATGATTTATTAATTTTATTATATAGGTAATGGTCTATCAAAAAAGATAGCCAAACGTCAAGCAGCTACAAATTTACTTAATTTATTAGAAAATCTTGGACCTGAAGAAAAGAAAGCTTTACTTAATCGTACTGAAGAACAGGTTAATATTGTTTATTTGAATAATAATTCCACTGAAAATTCAATCTTTTCAAAATATAAGATATATTCCGATAGCACAAAATAACATTGATAGACATATTTTGTTTTTTGTCTATATGTATTCTAATTCATAGAATGATTTGGATTATTCACAATCTCATCCGAAATATCGTCGATCACGACGTAAAGCTAATGATTCAAGTGTAAGTTTCGATATACAGAGAGTAGACCATAAATAACTAAATAATAAAAAAGGCACAAAATATCTGTGGTGCATTTATCTTAATGAAGATGGTTTTTTTCTTTTTTTAACCACAGAGTACTCTTCAAAGTTTTTGTTTACAAGAAAATCATTAATGGATAGTATTTTGAACTACTCACCCAAAGTATTCTCCCTGTAATCTCAACTGTTCTCAAGGCTACACTTTTGAAATTTTTAACATATGTACTATTTTAGAAATGTAGGCTAACGAGACTAGTCCGATCTTGATTGCTAGAGTTAAAGACAAATCATGATGTGCCATAGTTCTGCTCACTGTCAGCTCTATAGGATTAAAAAAGAAAGAAGCGTATGATTTGATCAATCTATTATTATGTCGAATATTCGCAACGTTTGAACGCTAGGTTGAGACTCGATAAAATTTACGACGCCAATAGCCGTATTAAAGGATTTCATAACGTTAGGTTCGCCGAGTCATAAGCTTCTTTTTCCTTGTTTGAATTATAAGACACACAACAAGAACTGCTGTCATAAACTATACTTCCTCTTCAAATCAAGCAAACAAAACATGTCCGCTCTCATTGACCAACATATATAAGATAGTATTTACACTAAAAGCTTCACATGCCTTGTCCAGTCAATCAGTGTTTGTTCTATACAGTATCTATTTGACAGTTTTCTTATGAATTAAAGCTTTGACGAGTCTTCTATCACTGAGAAAAACATTAGTCCAATTGACTAAAGCAGATGGAGGACATTAAACTTTTTTAATATCTAGTTATTTATGACCTACCTTGTATATATTTATTTCTTGGTGATTTTTCCTCAAAAACTCCATTATAGTTACTCGATACAAATGGTATACGCGGTACTGGAGTAGCTCGATCGAATCGTTTATATGATAAAAATTCATTTCATATAATGAAAAATAGTGATTTACCTTATATAAAACAATTACTTTCTGATGATTATCATCAAGAATTATCGCAATCATATGAAACATTTCAATGTCTTGCACAAGAACAAAATTTTACATATGAATTTATTCAATTACCAACGATAAATGCAGGTTAAATTATCTTTTACTTGTGTTTTTTTTTAAATTAATAATGCAATTGATGTTTTTTTATGCTTAAAGGATCTATTGAATTATTACTTGAAGTTCGTCTTTTGCCTGTATCTGTCTTCCATGGTTATGGTGAAACATTTGATTTAGCTCGACAACATGCTGCTAATTTAGCATTAAAATATATTCGGTGTCTTTCTAAACAATATCAACAACAACACGCATCATCTGTAATCACGAATACATCATTAATACAACCGACTGCATAGAAAAACAAAAAAAGCTGATTTGTTGTTTTAAAAATCAGATTGAAAAGCGAAAAGCAAATGTCTTACTTCTAGTCATCATTTTCGAATGTAAATATCGAACTGTGATATTTGTTTCTGTTTTGCACCAAGAAGAAAAAAGAGAAAATACAGCATTTAAACATCAAACAATTTGACCACGAATTGTTCGTTTAATAGTAACAAATGGTTTCGTATACATATAACCAATAGTTGTATGTTTTGATTTTTGATTAACTGGTATATTAACATGAAATATTCTCGAAATATTTAAATAAGTATCAATAATATCATTACGATCACGTACTGGAAAAATAATTGTTACGGAGTATGTTGTTGCATCTAAATTATTAGTATAATTAAGCGTATTATTTAAATCAGATTCATTGATTTGTATTCCAACATCTTTTTGCCCATAACGACGTCCACGATATTGATAAAATGGAACAGAATAAAATTCATGACGACCAAGTATAGTTGTATCTATCTGGCGTAGATATCTATGACGATGTAGTAAATGAGATACACGATGTCGTATCGTACCACCGGCTGTCATTACTGATGATGCATCATCATCTTCTGTCATAGATGATGCCATTGATAAACATCGATTTGTATCTTGTACAGCTCTTCTAGTTCCAAATTTTATTGAATGATCTAATAAATAATCACTACTTCTAGCACGTGCTAAACCATATTCATTATGATTTTTTTTAATTGATGATAAATCATCGCAACTATTTCGACGTGGACGATCCATTCCATCCCATTGAATACATACATCACGTACAAGTATTGGTGGTTCACGTTCATGTGTTGCACCTTGTTGATAAATAATCATTTTACACATTAATGGTAAACGTGTTGATGAACCAAGTATATCAAATGTAATCATTTCAGCCATATCAAAATTTTTTTTATCTGTACCAATTGATGGTACTTCCATTTCTTCATCAAATAAAGTTCTTTCATAATAATCATCTTGTTTCATTGATGAATAGCCATCTGTATAAAAAACTTGTCCAAATGTTGGCACAAGAAATTTACTTGTATTTGATATAAATGGTATTGCCTTTAGTGTTGGTGGTGGTGGAGAAGTTTGTCGTTGAAGAAGTTGTTCATCACGTTTCACAAGAGTATATAAATCAATGGAATCACCATTTACTTCCATTAAATTTTCTTTTTCACAATAAATTATGACGAAGCAAAATACAATCTAAAGAAAAATAACACAATAAAGCAATATATCCGATTAAATAGGCTTTTTGTAGTTTTGAAGAAAAAACCGCATTCCTGCTCGTCTCGTCCTTTTTGCTGTCGAGTGTGATATTCAAAAAAAAAAAATGATAACTCAGAAGAGAAGAGAAAAAGAATGAATAAAGGTCTATATACAGACGTGTTCTCTTCTCAAATCTCCTGACATTCGTTTCGTTTTTTCTTGTTACACACATACACTTGTCTATTGACATAGACACTGATATATATATATATTTGTCTTATCTCATTCTTGTATAAAGTGTTCAACCATGATTCGAACTTTTCAAAAAAGAAAATGACAAAAAGAAATACGAAAAAAAGAGAAAAAAACAAGATACTTGTTTTTATGTATTCATAGATTAAATTTTATTCAAATAGAAATCATAAAAAACATAAGAAGTATGTTGATAAATGATTATTTCTTTTGTTCGATTGGTTAATGAACATAGTTGATATACACTTGACTATTACGATACTGATATGATTTATTCGTCTTGCATATTTATGCTGATCCACCCACCTTACTTAATCACCAATTCTCTATGTTTGCTATATGTAAATTGACCATGTAAAAAGAGCTTTTTGTTTGATATATATATATATATATATATATAAAAGATATCCTTAACCTTTTTGTTGTACATCATTTCAATGTAGGTACAAGGAGAAACTATGTCAGCTACATTTGTAGTTTAGTATATATTAAAAAATTTAATACTATGTCTGCATGAGACAGAACAACATTTACTTGATGAATTCAAATATTAATATTTTAAGCTTATGATCATGTTTCGAAGGTAAATTCAATGTTTGTTGATCTACTATCGATTGCTCTTTATTCAATACTTTATGATAAAGAAGAATATAACGTAAATGCAAATATACGAAAAAAAAAGAAAGAAAATTAATGATTTTTTTTGTTGCTTGCTGTTATTGTCTAATTCATAAAAGATTATTAGGAAACAATGATTTATGAATTCTTTATAATCTCATTGAGAATTACCTATTTTATATAATATATAACGAGAAATTACAAAAGCATATGTGATTTATTGCTGTTGTTATCTATTTTCTATTTATTTATTGTTGTGAGATTGATCAATGATAAGTGTGAATATTCTTTTTTGTTGTTTATTTGATATAGAGATAGAAACGTAGATCACTCAGATTGCTCATAACCTTTCTATCGAATGTATTCATAAAGTTTGTTTCACATCCAGTAATCTTCTACGCACATCGATATTATAAATAGTTAATTGAATATTTCAGAATATTAATTATTAACATAAGTTTTCATGGCTACAACTGATTGTCGACCATCAAATATTTATCGAATACCAGTTTATCAAAAGCGAGTTACTGGTCTTGAGAATTATATATCTATTCCATATAGTCGTCCTCCTTCACCTATTACAACTGTACTTGTATCTCGACGACGTCATTCAACACCTCCAGCATCAACTCTACGTTTTGTTGAAGTCAAATCACCATCATCAAATACAGTTATCAAACATTATTATCCGCCTGTAAGAACAACACGTATTATTAGAGAACCAGGTTCAATATCTGATTCAATTAAATCTACTCCTTGTTCAGCTTCATTAGTACAACGACGTTTTCAAGATGAACGTACCGTTTATACAGCAACAGCTCCGACAAGTCTTAGTTCAATTACGGATATTATTTTACCAGTAGCTAAAAAAAATCGTAATACAATTATTGATACTCCAAATCATATTGTATCCGATATTCAAACTGTTAATCATGATTCATCAACAAAAAAACAATTAAAAAAACGAGAACAACTAATGCCACTTGACCTTGTATGTGATGTTTTTCTGTCAGAGGAAGACGATCGTGAAGATTCAACAATGCAAGATTTTGTATGATTAAAAGTCTTATAATTAAAAATGAAATTTATTTTTCTATTCTAGATTTCTAAACCAAAGTCAAATAAGCGTTCTAAATGGTATCACAGGAAATGTCCTTGCCAATTTCCATGCTTTAATATTCGTCAATGGTATTATACTTATCCATTTTGTTTCTGGAGTATATGTTTTGCCATAGTACTGGTGTTACTTATTGGTATATTTGTATCCGTAGGATTTCTATTACATTAATCTGATTATTATTATGTAATAGAGAATTTAATAAATTCATTATCTTCTTTTTATAGAGAAGTAAATCTATCACAATATCCAATTGAGATACAAGATGTAAATAGAATTATGAATGATGATTAACAAATCACATCTTGACATATAATCAAAATTTATCTTTTAATTTTTGTGTATTGACACAATTGTGACAGCACTGTTGTAAAGTAGAATCTGTATATTGTATCAAATTAGTGTTAAAATTATAAAATTTATTCGATGTTTGTTTTATGAAACAAAATTGAATAAAAATAAAATTTGCCAAGAAAAACTTTAATAAATATTGAGTGTTTGATGTTTATTATAAAGAAATATAAGTTTTCAAATATTTAGACATTTATCCAAAATTCCAGACGAATTGATTTATGAAACTTATTTGTTAAAAGGGCTTATATGTAGCGAGATATGTAAATCTTTGAATGAAAAAAGTTCAAAGGATTTGTTTACATCATTGATACAATGACTCGCAAAATTATTTGGTCAGTTTTATTTGCAATTCTTTTCCGTTACTGTACACGTGAATAAGAATCCAAATAATGATATTATTAGGGGCTTTATTTCCAACAAGGATGCTTGAAGATGATAGTGATTGATCGTTTCTCAAGAATATAGTCTTTAGGTAACCAAAATGGTGTTTTCATACAGAATTATAGAGAAAAATAACGACTTTTGTGCCTTTCATAAAATTGATGTACGTCAGTCAAAAACCGTGGTACAAAACTGAAAAACTTCTTATTTTATAGAGAATAGTTTGCTCTACCATTATGAATTTAATTCAAAATAGAGTTCTACTAACGAATTTGAGAAACTGAAAAAATTTGTTGTTTGGTCTGCCAGAGACCCTATCCTTCGCAAACTAACAATCATTGTTGTCTTCAAGCATTCTCATTAGAAATAAACGTCTCTACTGAAGTCAATATTTTGATTCTTATTAGTGTTTACAGTAGCATAAAAGAAATTAAAATAAACAAGATCAAATAATTTTGAGAGTCACTGTAAATTCGTAATATTACAAAAAGTTAATGCTGTGTTTTCATGATTGAAAATAAAGATGAAATTAGTTGTATCATAATGACAAATTATGTTACACTAATGATTAGTGTTGATCATAAAAATTACAAAGGTTGAAGTAACAAGAATTGATACGTCATTAATCGCGTTTCTTCGAGAAAACTACACATCTTATACAACTAGTTCTCAATTTGTTGGTTAATTAACGAGCAAAATCGATGAAATGTACTGAGAATCTTAGGCATAATGATCCTCTTAAATGCGCAATACAAAATAAAAGAAATTAATAGAAGTAGTCAATCAAGTAGAATATCTCAGTTACTATTTTCTTCATATAGTCTAAACTGTATATCAGCAAAGTATGGTTTTTGTGTATTAGTTATAGTACATTCATAATGTTGATTATTTAGTGTTATTTAAACTCTTTCTCTTCAAAATTATGAGTTTTATTGAGGTCTTTCTCAACATCATTTGATCAAAGATGCAGTTGCAACTGAAAGATCCAACGAAAAATCTGGAGAATCAAGTCTTGCAATTAACACTAGACAAGCTCTGAACAATAACAAATAACCATCATTATGAATAAGCTATAACTAAAACAAAAACCTTAGTTTTCTGTCATACAGTTGAGTATATATGAAAACAAATAGCTGAGGTAACCTAGTTAATTGAACACTCATATATATATATATAATGCACATTTTTTTTCTTATTATGATAAAATTATACAAAAAGAAAAAAGCGAATAATGAAAAACAAGCCATGAAAACTGACGTATTGTTTTTTTTGTGCGTAATTAAAAATCAGCAAAGCAAGCATTCTTATAGCTTCTTCTTTTTCATCTTATTGTTTTTCTTCATTCATTGTTCGATTTCTATGTAACATTTTTTTTCAATTGCAATATAATCATTGATCAATTGCGATGACAAGTATTCAACCTATCAGCGAACCACGACATCGTAGTGCTGTAGTTAATAATGCACCATCATCTTTAGTTCGTTTTTATTCTGCTCGTATAGCTCCAGAGAAAACCGAAAATAAATATAAAAAATCAATTGAATCACCACCAATATCCCCGATTGATCTTCAAATCGATGAAGAATTATTTAATTTTGATCAATCTTCACCACGATCATCTTCTACAGAAAGTAAATTACATCCAACATCTCCTATTCCACCATCAGTCGATGAAAATGATGAAAATCGTGTTGTTAAAGTATCTGAATATCGTACACCTGAAGATACACCATTTAAACCATTAAAATCAAAAATTTCAGAAAAAAAATTACATTGGTATATTCTGCTTACACCACGTACAATTTTTTCAATATCATTATTAACAATTCTTTCATTAGTTATTGTTCTTATTGGTTTTGGTATTTCAGTAGCAAATAGACAATCACAATTAAATTATCAATGTCCATTAATATCGTATTGCCCAAAAAATTCAAGTTATACTGTTCTATGTAATATGACAAATGAATATTGTGGATGTTATAATACAGAAGATACACTTATTGGTTGTTTAAAACAACGACATTATAAACAAGGTTGTTATCGTTCGCAAGAATGTTCGAATCGTGATAATCTTCAATGTAATATGAGTCTATATCAATGTACATGTCTTGATCATTATATATATAATGGAAGTTTATGTAAATCAATGTTAAAATATGGTGAAATATGTTCAATATTAAATGATACATGTGATAATTTATTAAATTTAACATGTTTATCTGGAAATATTTGTACATGCAATACAAATATTACATTTTGGAATGGACAATATTGTGAATCATATCGTTCTATTAATAGTCCATGTGATCCATATAAAAATTTATCAGGTTGTTCAACGACATTTCTATGTGATAATGTAACAGCAACATGTCAATGTCCATCATCAACTTATTTTGATGGTGAAGTATGTTTATCATATAGTTCATATTTACAACCATGTTATGATACATCATCTTGTTTACCAAATACACAATTATCATGTTCATATGGTTTATGTCAATGTAATGATATTTATTATTATTGGTCACCATCAACATCTACATGTGTATATCCAAAGGAAATTCAATATAATTCGTCATGTGATTATCAAACAGGTTGTGAGAGTGATTATGGTTTACGTTGTATAGATAATCGATGTTTATGTGAAGTGAATTCATATTGGACACCAGGCAATTATTGTGATTTTCAATCACAATATAGTGAACAATGTTTAACTGCTCCTTGTCTTTCTAACACTGGACTTATATGTTCAGCAAATACATCAACATGTACATGTCCACAATGTAAGTTTATGCTTTTTTTTTTATGAACTCTGAATATGATACCTAATGTAAAAGACTAGCAGATAGACGAACGAACTTGATATTTTGAATTTTATCGACACCAAAAACGAAAAGAATGTCTTCAATAGATTAGATAGGAAAGAGGTTTTTCTTTTTATTATTTTCACCTAGATTATTATTGGGATACTTATGTATGTCAAAGTCAACGTGCATATACAGGATTTTGTTTATATGATGATTGGTGTCGTATGGATATTGGTTTACGTTGTCGAAACTTTACATGTACATGTTCATTATGTTCAACATGTTTTTGGGATGGTATACGTTGTCGTGATTGTCCAACATCATGGCAAGTCGTTACATCAAATGGTACAATTCAACCACGTGTTTATTGTTATGTTAAAGTTGATTCTTATGTTCATTGGAATGAATCATCAAGTCTTTGTTCAACAGCAGCAACATCATATTTTGGTAGTACAAGTCATTTAGTTTATATTGATGATTTACAAGAACTTCAAGATATAAGTAAATTTGCAACAACACAATATTATGATATATTTATTGGTCATACAAATCGTTACAATTATAGTAAATGGTTTCTTTATAATGGAACAGTATCACCAACATTGACATGGTGTTCAGGTGTAGCAACAAGTTTTTCATCGTTAAAATGTAGCCGAATCCTTATTAGTTCAGTTTGTACAACGGATATAGCATGTAATGGATGGACGTCGAGATACATTTGTGAACTTGATTGAAACAAAAACAAAACAATAATAATTAAATTGACATAATGATTATTATTATTTTTTAAGAAACAAATCAAAAAATAACAATAAATAAGTTTCTTTTTGTATTTAATTCATTTGTCTGTTTTGTAATAATTAACTAAATATTGTAATATAAATTTGTTTTTGAATACTAAATCAAGTAAGATGTTTGGTGTAACATGAATCTTTAAAATTTCTTAAAAATCAAATGCTGAATACTAACGAAATCGAGAGTTTTCGAATCGATCTACGTCTTATAATACTAGATGTACAATAAAATTTTTGTCTACAGATGAGAATTACTAAGATTGAGGAAATTTTCTTTTTATGTACTGATGATAAAAATAGTATTTTATATTTCATCATTCTTCAAATAATATCATAATTATAAGATCTACTAAAGGATGCAAGGTTCGAATGTTTAGATTTCATCATTTACAAGTTATATAGGCATTCTACTCTGAGTTCAAAGCTGCCTTTGCTGACTAAGGTTTGTGTGGGTGTCTTGGGGGGTGTATAGATAAACATGTGATTGACGATCATTGTGTGGCATTTATTCGCACCAACACCCACACTCTCTTTCCTACTGCAGCTGAACTATCCACTATATGCTTAGATTAGATAGCTTTTGTTATATAATACTAAATTGATTGTACATTCTTTCTTTTGGCTCCAATACATTTTCTTTGCTTTTATTCATAGAATCAATATATTGGACCTTTGTCAATAATACATATATAGTTTATGTAAAAAACGTTCTACCGCACTAGAGCCAGTTTTCGTTATTCATGGATACAACCCATGACTGAAAAACTTGATCATGCCCAGCACTAGTCAAAATGCAACTTTCGATAATCATCAACAATACACTACAAACATTAGCATTGTGAATTTCTGGTTTCTCTTTCTATACTATGTAATTATTTAATATCTCTATTTTTCATGTTCGATTTTCACTTTGAAGGCTAACAATTTTTCATATCATTCATAAAAGTAACGAAACAAGTTTCTTATTAAATTGAATTCAAAGTATGCTCTATTCTCATATAGATGTAATAAATATATAAATATTAATGTCATAGTTTTTCTCTAGGCTTATTCAATAAAAGGAAAAAAATAGTTTTGGAATCAAATAGACAAATTAAAAGAAAATAATCAATGATTCTTATGGAAAACATAATAATTTGAGTTCTTTAATTGATTCAATAACAACATCTAATTCATGTTGCATTGTTTCATGTGGTGTATCTTCAGCAATAATTGCTCTAAGATCATCAAATTGAAAACGAAGTTTATCTATTTGTTTATGAATTTCTTCTAAATATCTCATTGTACTTGTTGGATCTCGTCTATATTCTAGAAATTTAATTAAGCCAAGTGCAGTTAAACCAGTCAATAACATTGATATTCCCATAACATATGCAAATGTATTCCAAATTGTATCAGGTAATAAAACAGCTAAGACTCGACCAAATATAATAAATGCACCACCCATAATTGATAGAATAATACCCCATTTATTAACTTCACACCAAAAATATGTTGAATGAAATTGAGTTAATTTACCTTGTAATAATTGAGATTGTTCAATTAGTTTTTTAAATGTATGGTCATCAGTTTTTTCATTTAAATGACTAATAAGTGATGTAGTTGGTTGTAATTTAAATTTTCGATAACGTATTTCCATATTTCCGGCTGCTTGATAAGTTAGATGACGTACATCAGTAAAATCATTTTTAATTGAAAATAATGCATCTTTATCAGCACCAGTTAATTGTGGTGATAATGTTTCAAAATATTGTTCAAATTTAGTTATCGCATCACGAGCTAATTGTATTGAATAAGAAAAATTATTCGAAGATCCCGGACGATTCCAACGAGATTCTAATAAATCAACAATAGCTTGCCATTGTTCAGCCGTAAAAAGAGGACTTGTCATATTTTGATTTTAATTGAATCTTACAGCTAAAATATAAATAATTATTTATATGTTAACACATTTATAATGTCTTATATGATTGGTCCTGTGAAAAGAAAATTGAAAATTAAAAACAAAAACAAAAACAAAAACAAGAACAAAACGTTGATTAAGGCAATGATACATCGATATTCTCGTTTTATTTTGTTGTTGTATGATGATAAAGAATAAGCGAAAAAAAACAAATTAAATTATTACTATATTGATTCTAGGAGACATATACAATCGTATTCTTTGATCCCAGAATTAGAAGCGTATCTCATCGTGTCATGTACCATGTGTACACGACCAATGCCAATAACCGTATCGATCCCAATCTACAAAAATGACGCCGTAAGCCGTCGGAAACGATATTAAACAGTGAGAGTTGGCATTCACCACTGTCCTTAAACTCGTAAAACGGATTGACATATTATGTATCTCCGTAGACAGTTGTAATCCATGCGATATGCTACCTGATTCAAATAAGCTTCTTCTCATCCAAGTTGAGGTAGTTCACTTTCTTCTCCTGCTCCGTGTGGTTAACATAAATATATACGACATGTTAACGCGATTGTATTTCTTCGTAAACACATGGTCAGCAATACGACCGTGTATATGATAGAATACTATAGCACTAAAACATCTATATAGTGTTTTATTGTAAGAATACGATGTTGTATGCAAACAATTATATTGGGCATGGTATAACGATATTACACGCTATAATAACAACTGTCTACAGTAAATTATAGTGATCCATAACCGTTGGTCTGGAAATAAAATAAACTTAAGTCGAACAAGAAGGTTCGTAAGCATCCGTAAATCATTGCATATTGACTGAGGAGATCTCAAAGACTTACGAAAACTTTTAAAAGTTCCATTAAAATAGTGAAATGGACATAAAAATTGATATATTTTCAATTCTTTGATTAAAACAGACATTTTAATCAATTAAATTCCATGATTTAGATTTATAACCACATTTATTGCATTTGCTTCATTAACATGTCACTTGTAATCAATTAATTTGAAATACATAAATTTTCATGTCCGTTTCATCAACTGACATACAATTTTTTTTTCATGTTTTTTTGTGTTTTAATTAGTATGTAGCCGTGAAGGGTCCTATTTCTTCATATACGATATGCAGAAATACGGCCATAATACTGAACCCTAGTTCTATGATATCGGCAGATTCTCACTAGAAACATGCTGTTTCCTACTAATAAACTCGCAAAATGGTAGTACCTTCGAAGCAGAAATCTGGCGATCGAATTCAATGGTTGGGTTTTCCTAGCTCCAACCGGAACCTCGTAGAGTTAGTCACTTGACCCAACCGCTAGATATCAGCTTTCAAATTTCTTCTATTCTCCGACCAGAACTGGGTCTTATAGCTTGACGTGAGATTATATCATACACCAAAATACGCTTGCATATGGATATTGCATTCTTCGTCCTGGAAAATTATTTATTTAAAATGAATTCTTACCATTAAATTCGTAGCTACATTAAAAACATAAAAACTAAGTACTTGATACGTACAAGGCTTATGAAAAAGATTTGAAAGGAGGAGGGCGGATAAGGCCAAATTTTTTTAACAGCTTCAGGTCTAATTTATTTCTATTAGTTTTGAATATGGATCGACTCCTGAGTATTTATTTGAGGTTTATTTTGGAGAAAAATGATATCATCAATTTTGGTCCCTGGGGCCCCCCTCAGGTACCATTGAAAAAACAATTTCGCTTTTCATCGATCGAAGTTATATATTCCTATACATTGAAGTGTGCTGATTACGAATATCATAGTAGAATTCCCCAAAACTTCTTTGTTCTCTATATAGTCCGAACCACAATACAGGCCCTATTTTTCATTGTTTAGTCCCTTGTACAAGGACCCTCCATCAAACTTTAGTGGGAAATACGTTTTCTAACTTAAAATTTTGTGTTCTATACGAATCTAAACTTTTTATGGCGAAAAAAAGTCATCTTTAAATAAAAAGCTGCGATTTCTGGGTAAAAAATGGTCATTTTTTTCTGTAAATAATTATTGATCGCTCTAGTTTGTCATGAAAGGAGTTTAGCTGCAACGTCAAAGTTTTACCACTAGGGTAATTTTTCACGCTCTATCGATTGATGATATTAACAACAAGAGAAAAGTTGTGCAACACTGTCAAAAATTAAAAATACTAAAAAAATTCAAAAAATCCTGTGGGGGACCACAGGCACCAGTATACTTGACATCTTGAAATCAACTGATACATAGCACATCTTGTAGAGCCTAATGAACTATGAATACAGGAAAAACCTCCTTGACCTTCACGCTTTCTTTCGTCTCGGAGACTTCTGTGAAGTCTCACTGTGGTGCTATGGTCTGCAAAGTTTTGTAGAGCAAATTTCTGAGTCGGAAGCGCCTGTAGAGACCAATGATATTTTTCTTGCTTCATAGTTCATTAGGCTCTACAAGATGTGCTATGTATCAGTTGATTTCAAGATGTCAAGTATACTGGTGCCTGTGGTCCCCCACAGGATTTTTTGAATTTTTTTAGTATTTTTAATTTTTGACAGTGTTGCACAACTTTTCTCTTGTTGTTAATATCATCAATCGATAGAGCGTGAAAAATTACCCTAGTGGTAAAACTTTGACGTTGCAGCTAAACTCCTTTCATGACAAACTAGAGCGATCAATAATTATTTACAGAAAAAAATGACCATTTTTTACCCAGAAATCGCAGCTTTTTATTTAAAGATGACTTTTTTTCGCCATAAAAAGTTTAGATTCGTATAGAACACAAAATTTTAAGTTAGAAAACGTATTTCCCACTAAAGTTTGATGGAGGGTCCTTGTACAAGGGACTAAACAATGAAAAATAGGGCCTGTATTGTGGTTCGGACTATATAGAGAACAAAGAAGTTTTGGGGAATTCTACTATGATATTCGTAATCAGCACACTTCAATGTATAGGAATATATAACTTCGATCGATGAAAAGCGAAATTGTTTTTTCAATGGTACCTGAGGGGGACCCCAGGGACCAAAATTGATGATATCATTTTTCTCCAAAATAAACCTCAAATAAATACTCAGGAGTCGATCCATATTCAAAACTAATAGAAATAAATTAGACCTGAAGCTGTTAAAAAAATTTGGCCTTATCCGCCCTTCTCCTTTTAAAATCATATAAATCTTGACGAGTCAAGCAAAAGTTGTCACAAACTCAAAGTTCTCGGAATGCTGTCTTTTATGAGATACAGGAATCACAATGGCGAAAAATAACTCTTCTATTTCTCCGAGATGCTATGTTCGATCGAGCTAAAACTTCTTTTTTTAGAAAATTTTCAGCTCGATCCGACATACTAGGCCACAGAAATGGAGACGTTTCTGTACTTTTTTTTTCATGAATAGTTTAATTCGAGAACAACGTGATTCGCTCTTTATGTTACGTAAATTTCATTTTTCAACATTTAAACAGCCTTAAAGAAAGAAAAATTTATTAGTTACCTTTCATATATAAATTTTATTTATTTTCATTCATTTTTCAAAAAGAATGAAAGAAAATGTATGTTCGGATAATTGTCTCTGTATAAAACAAAGCGACTTCAAATCCAAAACTCAAAAGCAATACTTCATAAAAGAAAAAAGAAAGCACGCCACTTACCTTCTGACAAATGAAAACTATGGCAGATTTTTTATTAAAATTTTTAAGAATAAATTAAAAATCTGAATTCTAATTTCTAAAAGACAGCTATGAAAAACATCATTCTTCTTAACCTTAAAAAACGATACGTAACCATTATCATGACTTTCTAGCGTACGTGGCGCTATATGAATGAATAATGATGACGTTTAAAATTGCACAATTCTAGTGAAAATACTATAGAAGTGTTGTGATTTCTTTATTTTTTTTAATTCTACTCAGTCTTATCGCGGTAAATATACAGAAAAAGAAAAGGAAAGGAAAGAGAGTAAATTGGGATAGCGACAAGAAGAAAATGTTATGAAAAATTAACCATTTATTGTTTATAAGCAGAATTTTCTAAACAGGCAACTTAATGTGACGTTGCTGGTGGTTGTATTGCCGCTTGATCCACTGATTTTGTTAATCCCTTATGATCAGCGCCTGCAGTAGAAGTCGATTCTATATCGAAAAAAAACCTTAAAAAAAGAGAAATCGAAGAATATTTATTTCAAACTCGATTGTGCTAAATGATGTAAAGTTGATGGTGTTGAATTCGAAAGACCTGGACGTCCACTAATATTTCCACGATTAGATTCAAATGTGCCATATTCTTGATATTTAATTAAACGTGATGTTTTAAATGCTTGTTGATTCATGTCCCATTGTTTCATTCGTCTAATACAAAAAGATAAAATCAACAAAATTTATTTTTATTTTAAATACATACGAACGAAAATC
Source organism: Rotaria sp. Silwood1 (assembly GCA_905250075.1). NCBI lineage: Eukaryota > Metazoa > Rotifera > Eurotatoria > Philodinida > Philodinidae > Rotaria > Rotaria sp. Silwood1. The sequence goes on from CAJNOP010000026.1 coordinate 1,847,798, forward strand.
TTGATTTTGATTTCGTTCCCAATTTTGACAACGTAAATCAAAATGAGCACCTGCTGTACGACCTTTTACAATATTTTTATCTGTCTAAAATTTTTATTGATAGATTTAAAAAGAATATTTAAAAAAAAAATTTCAATTTACTTTTGGTTCGAATACTTGAGGTGAATGAGAATCAGTACCAGGCAGATGTCGACTTTTGATGTCTTTAATTTAATATTAAAAAAGAAAATAAATAAATCAAAGAATGAATCATTTTTTTTTAAAATAAGACAAACCTGCTGGTGAAATAACATCAGGCAGCTCGTCAACAACAGCACGTGTACTTTTATCCCAAGGTCGATCTAAGACAAATTTCTGATATACATATACAGACAACAAAAAGGTACGCATTGTTTTACCTCCAAATGCAGAATCAGATTGAAAACGAACTACAGCAGTAGGAATAGCTGATTGTCGAATTTGAAATACACGCTAACAAAAAAATAACAATAAAGACTTCTTGAAAAAAAAACATTTCAAGTTAAACTTACTCGTGCATTTTTAAGTGCTTGTATATTATTCATTTTAATCTTCAAAAAGAAAACAACATAAAATGTGATTTGTGGAAGTTTTACATTAAATTAACAAAAAGGAAAATTTTTATTATAATTTTCAGATATAAAAAAAATATGATCAGGATCTGATGCTTCAAAAATATTCAATTTTGTTTTTGATTAGAATAATGTGAATCTATTGAACCACCAGCTTTTCTTTATAAGTGATTATTTCCAACAACTTGATTTAAAACACATTGATTGGTATTATCACTGCTGTTTCTGGATCTGATTGTTCTTCACCTATTAAGAAATATATTTAGATTCGACGCAATAAGAAAAACAGATCAAAATTATTTGAATAGGATATTATACAATAAAATGAAACTACTTTTAAACGCATTTCTTGTGCTATAATATTCACGAAACATTAATAGTTTACTTTTCAAAATTTCGCGAAAAATATTTTTCTAAACAATTTAATTTCAGATTTAACTATTGTAGATTCGCACACAAATGGAAGAAATGATCCTAAAACTAAAAATCGGTAGACATAATACACCTCAAGAAATGCTTTGGTCTTTATTCAACAGTGTCTGAACTGGTTAGATAGTTTTGAAACTGGGACATCGGGCCTGAGATTGAGGTCGATGAATGCCTAATCTAAATGGATTGATATCTATAACATCAATGATCTATTACATATTATGAAAAATGAATGTATTAGTTTTCGTTCTTTTTGTTTGACTCAGTAGTTCATCTTTATTGAGAACCAGTCTAGGTATTGAAGTAAGTCGAAAGAATATCTCATTAATAAATCAAAATATTATTTTATTTTTTTATGTTTTCAATATTCATTTAATAAAGATTCGATTCCATTGTCTATTCCATCTCTTCCATAAGGATAATAAAATGAAGTTTACAAGATGACATCAAACAATATTTTCTGCAACGTAAAACATCCTAAAACTAAATCTAATTTATTGAAAAGACAGTTCGTTGACTTGATATTAGTGTCTAATTTATACAATATGGAGTATACTTAAAACATTTTAAAGATTTATAACTGTCAAAGATTTGACTAGAGTCATTGATTTTTATTGCCAGTCTAGTCTTAAAGAGCTGTTAGTACAATTTCTGTAATAAAGCTACTGTTGCTAATCAGAGGAAGTCTGTTTTATTCTGTATATCTTGGGACACAGTTTTTTCACCCTCATTTTACTTAGTCTTCCAGAAATGCAATAAGGCAGTAGTTCATATATTTTAATGAATCGTTACTGGTGAAATGTACGTAATTACATATGAACAATGTATGTCTCACGGTCTAGATAGGGAATGAGTTGAAATTTCTACACTATTTACTTCAACAGTCGTTTTAGATGGTATTTCACAAAATTATATGTCACTATTAAAAAAAGATTGAATACAATTGATTAATACTTTTTTTGTTTAATATTTATATTTGTTCTTCACATACACTGTATTATTAACATATTCATCTAATAAATAAATACATTGTTTAATTTGTATGATTTTCCGACGAAGTTAATAAACCTGCATCACTGCCATCATACCGAATTTGTTATACAACCAAGGAAAGACATACAATATTTTATTATTTTTTCGTAAATTTAATCATTTTGAGAAAAAAGTCTAATACACGCTCGCAATCATTGTTAATCGACATATTACTTGCATCAAATCAAATTTCTGAAATATTTTCAAGAAATAAAAAAAAATAGTTACAAAGAAATTTTCAAAAAAAAAAAGATATCCTTTTATTTAATAAAAGATGAAAAAACAAGTAAAATGCTCAAATTTGACAAATAATTACAAGAATATAATCCTTCTTCTTTTGTATATTCATGATAATGATCGACGTTGTTGTTGATATTGATTTCGAATATGATTTAAAAAATTAGATACTTCTTCATTATTAGGTAATTGTATATGAAAATATTTTCCAAGCATAATTACAATAAACATAAGAAATAAAAAATTAAAATATGTTATTATTAAATGTATAATAAGTATAAGTAAATTAAATAAAACAATAATTAAACAAATAATTATTGTTAAAAGATTTATATCCGATGGACGACGTTTATAACAAATGAGAAAAAAATAAATTCCAATAAATACGATTCGAAATAATGTCATTAATGGTGAAAAATCAAATAAAAATTTTGTTAATGTTTCAATAAATGATGGTAACCATTGTTTAAAAAAAACTGATAAAAATGATATTATTATATATGAAAATATTGAACCAAAAAATATTAATGTTGATATTGTTAATAAAACAAATAAACATATATATAATGTTTTTTTTAATTCAAATAATTCTGTTTCTAATATATGTATACGACGATATAAATTTGATAAATGTTTTTCTAATTGTTGTTCATCTAATGAATTTTGATTTGTTGTTGAATTATTTACAATTGATGTTGATGAAATATTCATTAAATTTTCTTCATCTTCAGGACTTATTAACGAATGTTTGAGACAATTATTTCGAATATGTATAGGAAAATTACCTCGAGATAATGTTTGTTTACAAACATTACATTGAACCTGAAAATAAATTAATTTATATATGAAAACATGTTACGAATAAAAAAAAATTGGGATAGGATTACAATGCTTACGAGCGGATTACCTTAGGTAACACATACCGTTTGAGCTCATATTGAGTCTACAGTTGAAGTCTTAGTGAGATTAGCAAAAGCTTAAAAGGATTCGTTTCTATGGAGGTTTCAGAGCTAAGTTTGGATTACTCTATTGAATTTTCAACCAATTTTTAGATATCAACGAAAAAATGAAATAATAGAACTTCGACATGAAGTTGTGCCCATATATACGGCGAATACTCTTTAACATATTCTAAAAGTTTCAGTTGAAAGGAATGTTCATTAGTCGAGATATTGAATTTGCAAGTAAACTGGATTTTCTGTGTCATGCTTGTAATATGCAACTATTTTTTAAAAATTTAACATCTTCATGAAAGAGCATTCTTTTCAGCTGAAACTTTCACACTATTCCAAGGATTCTTCAACTTATCTATAGACAAGACTCCATTAGGTAATCTTTTTGTAAATATATAAAAATTGGTTGCAAATTTAGTAAAATAGTTCTACCATAGCTTCACAAGTCAACGGGAGCAAATCCTTTTAAGCTTTCTCTAGTCTGATTTAAGTCTCGAATATGAGCCCACTATGAACTCCAACAATGAGCGTTACTTGGGGTAGTTCCTTCGTGAGTAAAAGAAATAGAATAAAATGACGATTAGGTTTGTGAAGGTATTTCAATCGAGTGAATGGACATTTTCAAATGAGTATACCTATACTGATAGATGATCAGACTGATGATTCATTAAAAGAGAAAAATAAGGAAATGAATAAATATTAATAATCAAAGGAACTATATAAGAATTTCGATCAGATTGTCTAGAAAGTTGATCAAATTTGTTTAATGATATCTCCTATCTGTTCTGATTCTTGAAGATGGTACAATCGATCAACCTGAAATTTTTATCACTGATACTTGGAAGTATTCTTCAAAGATGAGATTGATCGTTTTCATTGTTGATTCGAAACTTTTACGTATTTCTCTTATAGAAAAAAAAGTGAGATATTTGGAAAAGCGTAAAATTATCTCCGGGATATAGTCTTAGGTGTCTCGAAAAACATTTTCAACATAATTGAATGACGTTTGATGAAGATCGTACCATAATGCGGCTCCATGCAACATGCAGGCTTTTCAGCAACAGTTTATTTCTAAATTTGTTTGCTTATTTTTAGTATAAAAATGTCAGCTTGATCCGTCGTATCATCTTCAAGAGCCAGAAACGTTTGAAAAAGACAGGTAGGCTACCCTTAAATGGAATCTATGAGAACAATATCTATAGATTCGAATTCTATGTTATCAATTATAGTCGCTCCGTATAAGACTAAAGATGAGTCCTCTTTCTAGCACTTTTAAAGAATAGTTCATGAGAATACATTGAAAGTTATTTGAATAGATAGATCTCGATGATTAGTGCAAAAGTTGTCATAGACTTAAACTTCTTGAATGCTTTCCTGTATGAGATATTTGAATTACTAGAACTAAAAGTGTATTCTATCCTTTTCAGTCACACAGCTTTGAACAGAGCTAAGTACTTTTTTTTATAGATGCAAGACACTGTTTGAATTATCTATTTGTTTTTTGTTTTCTTTTCATTTCCTTCCGTTTGAAGCAAAATTCTTCTTGCATTCTCAAAAATGCATGTTATTTTAACCGAAGGTTTTTTAATAAACTTCGGCAAAAACAAGCAGCGCATCATATTTTGAAACAAAAGAAAAACTTGAACATGAATGATTCAAAAACTAGTTTTTGTACGCCCCAAAAATTCATTTTTCAAAAACAGTGAAATAATGTGTAAATTTTAATATGCTATGGCCTATAGAAATCTGTCTTAAATTATACATTGAAATTAATTCTTAGTTTAATTTTTACACTAAATTCTTTACATTCTAAATCTATTGATTCGATAAAGACATAACTTGTTAATCTTTAACAAAATAATCTAATAATAATTTGTATTAATCATTCCAGTGATTGATATTTTTTAAAAATTTTTATCATACCTCAAGTTCATCGAGAATATTTCTTAAAACATGACTTGTTATTTTTAAATCATTTGGATTAATAATTGATGCTCGACAACAAGGACATTGTCTTAATTTTCTTATACAAAGATTACAAAAAGAATTTTCACATAACATATGTGTTTGAGGATCAATTAATGGATCTAAACATATCGGACATATTAATGATCGTGAAATTTTATCTTCATTAACATATGTATAATTATTAGCTAATGCTAATTCACGATTCGTTGTTGTTGTACGGAACATCATTCGTAGTTGATTCAATAATGTTGATGGCATTTTATACTATTTTTCAATTATCTAAAAAAAGAAAAACAATAAACAAAAAACAATATCTTTTTTTTCTTTTGTTTTTTATTTCGAAATTTTTATTTTATATTGTTTGATGTAAACTACGATAGATTGATACAATACAATTAATATCTATCCATATATAAAGAAATATATCATTTGGTAAACCTTGTTTAAAATATAGATTTAGCCATATTGATAGAATTATAAGTAATAGTTTAAAAAGAAAAAAAAGAAAACGATATTTTAAACCATGATGTGTACCAATACCATAAATATATAGTGAATAACTCGTAAATATAAGTATTGACATATTACATATAAAATTAATATAATCAAGTATTTGACGTTGTTCATTATATGATAAACATAATTGACCGGAAAGTTTTTTTGTTGCACATGATATTAATGAATTTTTACTATGAGAATAATTAATCGATGGTATTTGATTCAATAAACTTTGATTTGTATATATATTTCGAATATCATCTATTTTGTCTTTAATTTTTATCATTTCTTTACTTAAATATACAATATCAGATAGACAAAGAAGAAATATTGTACTATAAAAACCAACAATAATACCGAATATAATTGATGTTAAATTAGTTTCATTCATAGGTAAATAGTTTTGTTCTAAAATACAAAAAAACTAAGCACAAGTTCTATTCATAAGAAGTTCTTGTTTTTTTCTTTTATCTATTCCATAACCATACAATAGCAAATGAAACTATATACCACAACAAATATACAATAGTAAATGGTTTCAAATATCCAAGTAGATAATGTTCCATAAGAATTCGTATTAATATTGATGTCATAGCAAGAATAAAGATGCAAAAATAATAAAAAACAAAATCTGTTGTTCTATATTCGTATTCATTATTATTATTATGAAATAAGTCTTCTTCAGAATTCTTAAAATGTTGATTTAATATAAATAATATTAATGATAATATAAAAGAAAAATAAATTATCCATGAAAATATATTATACCAATATTCAATTGTATAACAACTGTACATTTTGATTGATATTGTTTGATTGATATCATTATTAAAAAATAAATCATTACTTAAATTAAAACGTTGAGCAACACCTTCAGACCAATTAAATGCAATTAATAATGATGATGATATTAAATCAAATAAGTTTTTTAAACTCTCAGGTCGCATCATATAAACAATTGATAATGGTATAACTGAACCAGCTGTTAAACCATACATAAACATTGGACAACTCATGATCTAGCGTTATTTTTTTCTATTTAAATCTGAAACATAAAATGTTAATGAATACAAAGGCGTAACAATAATAAAACAAAAAGCAACCAAGCTAAGCTTGAATATTGAAAATGTTGAAATGATGTATAAAATATCGTTATCAATGAATACGATATGATATTTACAATGTGTAATAGTTTAATAGTTTGTGCTGCTGATCTATTCGAAATACATGATTGAAAAAAATAAAGAATAAATGTATAAAGAATAAATGATGATGATAGATATTTTAAATAAGAAAATATTGTTCGTATGAATGTGATTATTAAATTTAGAAATGAAAAAGTTTGTTCAGAATCATAGAATTCTTTTTTCAGATCATTAAGTTCATGACGAAGTTCAATTAATTCATTTAAACATTTGAACAATTCATTTGAATGATTAGAATTTGAAACGTTTTTATTACTTTTCAATGGTTGATAATAGATTGATGTTAATATAATAGCAACACTTGTTACAACTATTGCTGTTGTTTGAATACTCTTGAACATCTAGAGGAAAATAAAATCAAATAATTAAGTTTTATAATTCCGTCATATAACTTGTGGAAACGTATACATGTTTCTGTTGTTTTCTTAGAAAAAGATTCGTGAATTGAATTAACCAATCCAATAAACAAATAGAGTGTGTTAGTATCGATAAAGATTTTAAAAAAAATAACATTTAATATTTTTATATGAACGAATTACTATTTCGTTTATTATCGAAGAATATTTAAAAGTAAAAAATTCTTTAAAAAATTCTGTTGAATAAAAAAACGACACTATGTCACCACATACAAAGTATTATACATGAAGTATCGATTGATTGAGTATTTCTAAGTGTCATTTCTGCTGATTATAATAATGAAGAGAATTTTCATTTGATGATTTCAATCATATTTTAAAATGGTCCTGTTAAAAAAATGAACTTTGTTAAGTCTAATATTTTTTTCTATTAATTTAACATGAATTTTTCAAACAAAATTCATTTGATTATGTAAAAACGAAAAATCTTAGATTTTCGTTTATTAATACCAAACACGAATATAAAACAAAAATTGATGATTGGTGTATAATAAATACAAATGATAGTTTGGGTTGCTTATCTGATAAAAGAAAAAGAACGAGTCGTCATATGACAGTATTATAAACTAAATTGACCTACGTTTACCATAAATAAGAAAACTTTCATCATTTAGTCTTACAAAAACGAACATGCTTTCAATTATATTAGTTGCGATAATATTTGTTCTCAGTGTTATCTGGTTTTTATATCGTCGTAGTTCAAAACAGAAATTCGATATTCCTGGCGTAGATGCATCTCATCCTGAAATGGGTAATCTTGAGGATATAGGTCGAGCTGGTGGTCTACATCAATATTTAACTAAATTACATAAAGACTTCGGTCCAGTTGTTTCATTTTATTGGGGTAAACAACGTGTAGTTAGTATAGCGTCACCAGAAGCTTTTCATGATACACGTCGTTTATTTGATAGACCAGTATGTCTTTTTGCTCCATTTGAACCATTAATGGGTGCTAATAGTATACAATATGCTAATGGTGATATTGGTCGATATCGTCGAAAAAACCATTATGATGCTGCTTTATCACCTATGGCTCTTCGAACACATTTTTTTGATATATTTCAACGTGTTTTAAATGAAAGAATGATTGTATGGCAATCAATGGAAGGAAAACCTATTGGATTACAATCTGAAATGTTGTCTATGGCAATACAATCTATAACATTAGCTGCTTTTGGATTGTTGTTATCAGTTGATGATGGACACCGCATTGAAGAAGCTTATCATACATGTTGGCATGAAATGGAAATGCGTATTCAAGGTCAAGCAATAAATCCTAAACGTGAAAGTGAATTTAATCGAGCACGAAATTTTTTATTTGAAAAAATCAAAGAAATTGTTTCTCAACGTCGTCAACGAGCAGGGGATGATCATAAATGTTTTATTGATTATTTATTAGATGATAGTGAACATGTGCTTAGTGAAGAACATATTTGTGATGAAGTTATTACTATGCTTGTTGGTGGATTTCATACAACAGGAAATCTTCTTACATGGATTTTATATTATTTAACAAAGGACGAAAATATTCAACAACGTCTTTTTGATGAACTTATAGAAACGTATAATACAAAATTTCCATCATTCGACCAAATTGATCAAATGCCCTTTTTATCAAATATTATTCACGAAGGATTACGTGCTTCAGTATTAGCACCATGGGCAGCTCGAGTTTCAATGGATAGTGATATAAATGTTTGTGGAAAAAACATTCCAGCTGGTACTCCAATTATTCAAGCACTTGGTGTCCTTTTACAAGATGATAAAATCTGGATAAATCCGTCTGAATTCAATCCAGATCGATTTGATCAAGAAAATAAGAAACTACCAAAATTAGCTTTTTCACCATTTGGATTTGCTGGTAAACGTATATGTCCTGGTTATCGTTTTGCTGAATATGAAGCGGGTTTATTTATAGCTGGTATTATACGAATATATAAAGTAACATTAGTTGACCCAACAAGTCCAGTAGTACCTGTGCATCAATTAGTAACATCTCCTAGAGATGAAATTTTTGTACACTTCAACAAACGAAATTCATAATTTTATGTGCTACACAAAAAAAACATCAATTCGCTTATTAGTTGGCTTTTAGTAGTGCTTTTTTTTTCTTTTTTTGAAAGCAAATAATTGATTAAAACACTTGTTTATTTCACGAAGTATAGCATTATACGGAATTTCTTTTTTGTAAACAATAGAATTTCATGCGTAAAATAAATATTATATGAAAGAGCGATATCAGTTTATTCAATGATTGGTGAATATTGAATACGAATAACAAACATTAAAGAGGTTAATCCAATCCAAATGAAATGATTTAAATAGTGGTTTCTCGAAAGCCAATAAATATCGTCTGATGAAATTCATTACATCAGCATTTTTCATCTCTTAGTACGTTCTTTTATTGATATACATATTCTGATTCGTAGTATTATTTTATTTAGCAATTTTTTGATGCTAGAACAGCTCATGATGTTATGTCATGGTATCTTGTAAGTCATATAAATAGTTTTTATGTATATTTAATTGGTTTATGTGAATCAATAAGGTTATTTCTATCAGGTAAAGTGCAAGCGGTTAGTATTGCATCATCCGATACTTTTCATGACATATGTCATGTATTTGATCAATCTGTCTCTGTCTTTGAATATATATGTTCGTATTTAATATACTAATGATAATATTACTCTATATATCACTAGAATGCTATTGTTCTAGGTCAGATATTTCATAGCTACCTTAAGTTTTTTATGTTAGAAAATACTGTCAGTATAATCCAATAGAAACAAATCTACGCAAATGTTACATATGAAGAATTAATTTTTACCGATGTTATTACAATTTTCAAAGATTGATCAGGTTGCTAAATCTTTCTAAAATATTACCATTGAAGTAATATATATATTTAGCATGAATATTATAGATGGCTTACATTTTATTCAATGACTGTTTGTTGTATTTTATCATTATATACTTTCTATATATAGGCAAACTATGCATTCAAACATTTGTTGTTGTTTACTCATTATGAATCAAGGTCAATTTGTTTTTTCTCAATAAAATAACTGTTAATAAATCTAAAAAAACTTAAATTGAAATGTTTTTTTTCTTGTTTTCTAGATCATAGATGTCTGATACAACGAATGCCTTGGAAATATTCAGTCCTGATCAATCCATTGGTTTAAAGGAAATAAAAAATCGTTGTCGAAGCAGTTCAAATGAAACAACTACTCCATCAGTTAAATCATTATCATTATTAGAACATAATCAATCCAATTCATTCTCAGCTTATCAAAAGTTAACAATATGGAAAGAATCTATTGAAAAACATTTAAATCATATTTATTTAGAAAAACTTAAAGAAATAGATAACTTATTAACACAGGGACAAAATCATATTGATATCATATTTAAAAAAGCACCATCATTTGGACAATTAGTTACAGTTATAAGTCCACGACAAACTATTGATTATCCATTTGATGATATTGAATTAGATCATACTAATTCTCAATTATTTGACTTAACAAGTAATAATACATTACTTTCTACATCAAATAATAATACATTAACTTATGATGATATTACATCAAATTTAATTTTATATAATAATCAATCAAAATTAAATTCATATCTATGGGATATAGATGAATATGGTAAACCATGTGATTTAACATATTCGTATTATTTAAATGTATATTGTATAATAACAAATCGTGGTTTGTTTACATGGTCATATGAAAATCCAACTATACCTTTACATATTGATTCAATAAAATCTATACGAGGAAATCGTTTATGGACAATGGCATCAACTGTAACCCGACCTGATGTATTTATATTATTTAAATCAGGTAGTTATATTGAAAGATGGAATTCTCAGATTGGTACAAAATCTTGGCAACATATAAAACGTTGGTCAAATCATGAATTATTTGAAAGTGCTCATCAACATATAAGAACAATACGAATGACATCAAATTATGTTGCATGGACTGTTGAGTCAACAAAAATATTTGAATGGCGAGTAGATTTACTTGATTATGATTTACAAATTATTCGACAAGGTATTAAAATAGATCATTTAGATAAGTATTCATCATGTTTATTATCTAATTTTGATTCTGAACAATATCTTATTATTGATAGTAATGGTCATTTATTATTTTTACTTGATTCAAACGGTCATATTAAATTAATGGATGACCATATTATCAATAAACGTATTAAAAATGCTGTTTTTATGAACAATAATAATGATAATCAACAATGGCTTGTTGTTCGATTAGAACAACCAAATCAATTGTATTATATTTCGTTATTAAACAAAACCGACAATAAAAAATAAACACATTTAGTTAGTTTTTTCTTTGATATAGATATGTTAATCAAAATTTCAGCGAACAATTTTGTTTTGTATCGTTGCTTTGTTTTTATTGTTTATTTCAACTTTAAGGGAACCTCTTGATATAAATAAATATTATATTTCGTCGTTTTTTGCTCTTTACAATTATCGGTTGATCTTGTATTAACATAAAATATATATCTCTTTGATTACTTTATTTACTTTGAAAGTTTCAACGATGTCAAATGAAAAAAATCATTGAGACAAATACAAGTAACGGGTGTGGCAAAAGTTTTGCAATATTTTTTGTTTTGCATGTAACTCAAATAAACGTTAATCTTTTTTTTGCAAAAGATGCGCCATCAAACGTTCTACTTGAGTAACAAGACTGAATCTGTATGACTATTGTCAAAATTTTAATAGCATATTAACACCGAACACGTGTATCATTCACCAAGAAAAATCGGGAAAGTTTCATTTTATGATCGACAATGAAGGTCATTTTTAATTAAATCAATCGTTAGATAAAATGAGCTGTCCCAGACACTGTAAAAAAATCATCGAGTTCATCATTTCATCGATATCTCCTACAAGATTAGTACTGATTTCTCCTCAACATATTTTCATCATCGTCTATTGAAACCAAGTTTTCATGGTATTACTATGTTAAGCTTATTTCTGTTTTACTATTTTTTTCAACAGTCAAAGATGTTTTATCTAGCGATTCGCGTATCATACTCACTGTTTTTAGACGATGTATTTGAAGGTAACACAGCAAAAGCAATGTTTTATGTCTGAACGAAGCATCCAAATCAATTGACATAGGAGTTATTTTCGCTTGTATTTGAGATGTGGATGAGTAGTAATCTGCATGCTTTGAAGATCACGCTAGGTCTTCGATTATTTTTCTTCGTAGAAAATAACATGATAATACACGTCTGCAATGTTAGCAGTCTATTAAAATTTTGACAAAACTTATTAAGATTTGGTCTTGTGATTTGAGCAGAACATTCAAAATGTTGCAAAACTTTTGTCACACTTAATATAACTTAAATAAGAATGCGTTTTTTACGAATGAACAAATTCGGATAGCTTCTAAAATTAGAAATGAAATCGAGAAAATTTAATGTATGCATCAAATGCTAGATATTACTGAAAAAAGTAAGTTTTTCTAGTTTTCTTAATGAAGTTCTATTTGATAGAGCTTAAGCTTTCAAACTATGTTAAATAATTAATATGTATCCGTATTACAAACATGAAATCAAACCACAATCGTAGAGAAACAAAATCTAATATGTTATTTACTTTGGTCAGAGTAATATGTCATTACTTGTTTTGAAACAAACATGATAACGAAAAAACAACATGAAAGGGTACCATAAATAAAATATAACCAAGTAAAGGACAACAAGAAATGGTGCATAATTGGCACTTGAAAACCATTCGATCTCTTGATATTTACTAAGATAAATGTATAATAAACCTTAAGATTCTATAGAAAAAGGTGTTGTTACTTTTTTTAAATATTAGCAATCTTGTTTTTGTTTAGTAAACTTTACTAAGGATTTATTATACAGGTGCATATCGCAATAGATATAAACCGATTAAATTCAATGGTTACGTATCAATCGCTACATTTTGCTACATAAGTAATATGTAAGTAAAACATGTACATATTGTATTATTTTCTTTGTTTTAATTTTATGATTTAGTTTTGAAATAAAAAAATGCGTTGCTATTGTTGGATTATATTTTTTGTTACTGCAAGTCTTTCAATATGGGCGTTACCTACAGATGGTGATGTTGCCGAAAAAAGTTTACTAGCTGTTGATAATGAAAATGACAAAAAAGAAAATATTGCTGTTGAAAATCAACTTTTAAGTGAAAAGAATAACGACGAACATGATGAGAATATAATTGGTGAAGATGAAAGTTTGACTATAACTGATCAATCTTTTCGACGACGAAAACCACAAAAACACAAAAAAGATAAAGATAATAATTCATTAAAAGGCAATGATGACGATGAAGATGAAAATGATGATGAATATAGTGATGAAAGTGATGAGGAAGATGATGGTGACAAAAAAAATAAAAAGAAACCAAAGATGGTAAAATTTATTTGCTTCAAACAAAAACGTGATGGACAGAAAATGAGACAACGTCCTCAACAATCAGGTAATGTTCTACTTTAAAAATTTCTAAAACTAAATTCATTATCTATTATAGAAAAAAATCGACAACGTCCACATGGCCAAGAAAATAAAAACCAAGATGATTGTAAGACAGCAATGTGCAATTTGTTTCATTAATAAACAATATTTTATCGACTTTTACAGCTAACAAACATTGATCTCATAACATTAATAACAATGATCAACATCCACGACCTTTTTATAGCTTATAAATTGAATACAAATTTGTTTTTCATTTAATCTCTTTTTTCATCTAATTCTCTAAAATATATTTTAACTTAGAATTTGCTTTATGAATAAAATATTCAATAGATTTATGGGATCTTTTTTATTGTATTTATTTCTGATACAAAATCCAGGAAAAGAATCAGATAAAGATTATATCACTATCAAAACCTTACGATTTTCGGCGTCTGCTTTCTTTTGATAGAAAATACTTTTTTTTCTAAAATGCGGAATTTCTTGAAATAAACTTATTTTTTAGTTTTTATCTTATCAGTTCGTTTTTCACAATTCACAATCCTGAATTTTACCAAAGAGAGGTCAGTTTATTGAACTATTGTTCGTCATCCATTATTATGTTTCGAAAAAATAACGATGAGTTTTTAACAGCTCATATAAAATTCGTTGTATTATCACTGAACGATTTTTTTTCGTGTGATAAATAGCTAATGAATATGAATAATAGCATGAAAAATGTTTCTATCAAGTAATGACAAATAGATTTGAAATAGACAAATGTTGATACGAAACAATATTCTTTCATTAGTGTCCATCAACTATGATTCATGAAAAACAATATTTTTAACGGCAACCGATCAATATTTTTAGACGAGTGTTTATTCATAGTTAAACACTACGAAAAATTTATCCTGAAAGTTATATGTACTGGGTGAAGTAGTTTGATCTACATTCTTAGTATAGGTTAAAATTACACAAAAGCATTCACATCATCGTCATTCTATAAGCATTCATTAATGAATTCGTATGTAGCCTTAAGGGTATCCCCTTTCCTCACCCAAAATTTTTGTTTTTTTTTCATTGTTGGTTTTTTGTGGCTATTGTATAGTTTCAAGTACTGTCTATCTACTGACTATATTGTGGAACCCAACAATCGCCTTTAAAGATTAAAGAAT
The DNA here is from genome assembly GCA_905250075.1 of Rotaria sp. Silwood1. NCBI lineage: Eukaryota > Metazoa > Rotifera > Eurotatoria > Philodinida > Philodinidae > Rotaria > Rotaria sp. Silwood1. Next base: position 1,862,802 of record CAJNOP010000026.1, read on the forward strand.
TCGAGGAGAAATTAAATTTACATAGTGAAAATAGCTAAGATTTTATATTTTTTTGCTTTTTTCTCAAAATTAAACTTTTAGTAGGAAAAGTATTGTTTGGCCCCCGTTTCTCCGGCATGGTAAGAGAGATCGAGCTGAAACTTTTTTTACATATTCTACTCACCATTTGGGGTGAGTATTTTTTTTCTTTTCAAGAATTATTGCTCTGGTGATTTTTGGCAGCTTTCACAAAATTTTGCTAGAGGAATAAAAACAAGCGTTTTTAAGGGTATGCTTAGTATTTTGACTTTTTTATTGAAACAACAAAAGATAAAAAGAAACTAAAAAAACCGTGCACCCCAAACAGGGCCTACTACCCGTAAAAAAACTTTCAGCTCAATCGAACATATCGTCTTGGAAAAAACGGGGGCGAAAACTAGGACCATTTTTCGACATTGTGACCCTATGACCTCATAGAAGACAGCATCAGGGAATTTTGAATCTATGACAACTTTTGCTGTACTCATCAAGATCTATCTGCCCTGAAAATTTCAAAATTTTCTGATGAGTCGTTCTCAAGAAACTCCGGAAACGGGGCGGGGGGGGGGTACCCTTAAATGCCAATTCGACAATCATTTTGATGTTTTATTGGGTAAATTGAACGATGCAACTCAGTCTATTCCGTTTTCCGAACGAAATGGCTTTATCGTAGAAAATATTTGTAAAGTTTGTCAGCTCAAGCCAATCAGATTCAAGATTCAGTTTATCTAATAGAAAAACTTCTATGTCATGTTTTTTGGGTTATAACTTCGGCAAATCAGATTTTTTCGCTGTCTCAAAGGTGTGAATGCGGATCAATAGAGAGTGATGAACGCATCCATATACATACCCATTGTGAGACTCATTCACCCATATCCACACCCTTACTTCGTTATAGTTTTATTATATGATCAAATGTAATCAAAGGTGAATAGTTTGAATTTATCATTCAACACAGGTCACAACAAATGGCATATATTAATTCTCACACTTCTTGCTCAATCAAAATCATACTCTTTACTCCATGCATGCTGTCTTTTTGATTGTGGTGCTAGTGTAGTACTAATCATTACATTTTCCTATTAAATCATATTTTTTCTTTTCATCAAACAAAAAAGGACAAATTTTCATGTGGTTCAAAATAAGTTAAAACAAATTGGAATTTACAAAATAGACAATGTTCATCATAGATTTCCGTTATTGTTGTTTTTGTTGGTCGTGGCGATTTTTATAAGTACCACTGCTATCACATAAAGGTCACGTATAGTTTAAATATGCTTTACGTAAAACAATCAGTGATTCAAACAACTTCTTTTTTCATTTACAATAGTTCCGCTAGCTATGCCAAAATGTCAAAGTCTGGTGTCTCTGATTATCACTTTAAGCTGTAACTGTTTTGTAATCGATAATCCCAGTATCAAATAAATCACAAATTGCATTATGCTGAGTTGTAAACAATGTTTTGAAACGAAAATTGTAAAATGAAACACTGTTCTTATCAATATGTTCGTCTTTTCAAGATACATTAATCTAGTATTATGTAAGTTGCCTTCATTATCAATGGTAACAAGGAATAAATTTGCTCTTTAATCTTTTTAGATATCTTCAATATGTAAATCATTGTCTATGGAAAAAAAGATAAGTTTCAATAGTTTTTATTCTGTTTCGATGGATGTAATGCATCATTTACAAATTTCACGACACTCTGCGCGAGACACTTAGTCATTTTTCTTTCAAAGAGAAGACGTTTCATAGATAACTCATGAAAGTTTCGTTCGTTTTCGCTAAAATTTTTATCGTAGGTGTATTTCTTAGAGTTGTGTAATGATTTAAAAATTCAGCTTTCTATCTTTTTCTGTTGTGAAAAAATTTACAAAATACATAATGAAATGTCGAATGACATCTTTTGCATCAGCTATTTTAACTAAAGATAGGGCTAATTAAGCCATAAAAAAATAAAATTTCGATTTCTTGTATTTTGAAACAGTTCTCTACTTCTATTACGAATTAGAATTAAGGATTCTAAAGTAGTCTCACTGTATTAGAATATTGAACTGATTCTTAGAAAGCAGGATTGCATACTTCTTTTTGCTTTTTTAATTGACATTGGATCTAGATGGTGGTAACAATGAATCTAAGAGCTATCGTTTAAATGTCGAAAATTTATCTAGAAGCTCAGTGTCTTCTGATTTAGGCATTGTTCTATACCATATAAAAGATTGACAATATACAAAATCTCACGGAAAATGTTCATATGCAGTTTATAGTTTACCTTCTTTCATTTCTAATGAAAAAAGTCTAAAGACAAAAGTTCTTTATTTAGAAAACAACTTTACCATGAAAGGATAAAGAAGACGAAGAATGGATATGTCAAAATTTAAAGAAAAAAAATACTAACAAAAGAAATTTCAAAATTTTGTACATTTCCATCTGAAACACCATCACATTATTAAAAATGCTTTTTGACCATGTCAGTCCACGTGCTAAGTAACGTGCTAGTTCACGTCATATAGATAAAAACGGAAATTCATCCACGTGGTTCATTAGAACAATGGAAAAGAAAATTCAGTATGATTTTTTTCTCGCCTAGTAAACACAAGTACATTGATTATGTAAGGTCATAAAAGAAAATGACTAATTATGTAACGTCATGTTCTGCAATGATTACAATATATATTACAGTTAAAGCATTCGTAAAGAAACTCACACTAGGCATTCCTGTAAGTCACCATTTTTCTATTTGACAACATTCACAGAGCTCATCAGTGTTTCTCGCTGTTTGTAGATTCTAGACGACCATGCCTGTCGTATACGTGAACAGTTTTTGTGTCGTTAATATAATACAAGATGAAGGAAAAGAAATTCACCATTCAGCAACTAATCGATTAGATTGAAGTGAAACCTATACTCTGAAACAAGCAAGAGACGAAAAGGTATTGGAAAAAATACTTTTTTATTCACGTTTATGCACAATTTCTTGACAAAATTTTTCATATCTTTTTTCTTCTTCAGATGCGTATTACTATGAAAATCACATAGCAATTCAATCAGGATTTGTTTGATCTAAAAATCGTTTATTCAGGTTTGCGAGTATCAGTGACAGCTCTTGCCACATAGCAGAAGCCACATGAACTGCAAGTAAATTTCACTGGTCTTTAAATAAAGCAACAAAACAACAGCGTTTCTAATGAAAAAATATGCAATGAATGAAAATATTGATATTAAATGAATATTCCTAGAAACAAGTCATGGTAAAGGTATCATAGATGGCATTGGAGTTGCACTGAAAGGTAAATTTGATGAAGCTTTGGCATTTAATACTGATAGATCGTTTAAAAAATGCATCAAATCACATAAATAACATACAAATTAATAAAGAAATAAAATTATTTATTGATAATAAAAAAATCTTGAAAAATTAAAAAGAATATTATCGAAGCTCACTGTAGTAAGAGGCACTGCAACATTTTGCAAATTATTATTAATCATACATGGAAAATTTTACGCTAAAAAAATGTCAAATGAGAAATCAAAAATTTTGAAAATCAATTTCTTATCATTTTAGGGAAAGTTAGAATAGTAGTTGATGGAAAGCCTGGAATCTAGTAATCTAATTTATAAACAAAAAGACCATCAATCACTTTGTTTTATTTATTTATTGTATCACTTTTCTTAGTTCAACTGTTTAAATAAGCTTGAAATCCAAGAAAATATTTAAGTTTCGTAATCTTAGGTTTTCCTTTCAAAAGAAATATCCTTTTTCAGACTGCTTCCAACATTTAGATTCAAAGCTGAGCTTTGAGTTTGAAATTCAAAGTGTCTGCAAAACATGGATATACATACTTGGTTTGAGAAAAAGAATGCAATACAAATTTTATTGAATTTCATTAAACGTTATTTTTTTAAGGAAAACACCAATATCAATTCTACGTCATTATCTTCTATTATGAAAGCGTTCGAAATCTATAGTTACGAACTGTATGATGATATACAATCAATAGTTCTAATAAAGTTCATTTAATACGATCGAGTAGTCTACTGTACCACGCCAAAGGTTCAACGGGTAACAGAAAACGGTCAGTGAAGACAACTCTTTCTTTACCAATGGATCTGTATTTTGGTTTAGAATTTGCATCGTTTTTTTCGAAAAACTGAACGTAATGGCAGTCTTTTTCGAAAACCATAACCTTTTTATTAATGTCAAAGATCATGTGGATGAGAAAGTACGCATCAGATTAGTCTTTTAAGCGGCAATTTATTATAGTATTCTTATTATACTTGCTCAAATCACTTTCGTATGGCGTTACGTGATTAAAACAAAACTGGATAATTGTTTAGCATTGTACAGGGTGTCCCAAAAGTCCCTTCCTAAAATTCTTTTCGCTTCAATTTACTGTCAATTGAGGTTTATTTTATTTGTTCCAAAAAATTTCAACAGCCACGTTGAAAGCTAATATCTTCAATGGCAGTACAAAAAACTAGCCCATTTTTTCTTTCCAGAAAAACGCTTGGATGATGTGAGTTTTATTTGCTTGAATTTTAATTTGATATCATACATTTAATTTTTTTTAAAGATATGCCAAAATAAAGTTCTGTGAATAGATCGTTCAAGTATTGGACAATTTAACGATTCATACCACTCAACAGCTTGCAGTGATTGCAAAATAAATGCTATGTTATATTTTTCTAGAAAAAGACGACAGACTGCTTTTTTGTATTTCAGATAAAGGTCTTACTCTATGTAATTAACTATTATCCAAGAAGAAATTATTCGATAGAGCTGCATTGTCAACTAAAAGATTTTGATGAGACTCTCTCTTGTCAAATTTTATTTCATTCGTATGAGTCAATCGATTGGCATTGACTTACGTTAGAGTTTGACGTTAAAGTGAATTTGATTGTGAAGATTCATACTTTTCAAAGCATGCATGAGTTATCTGTGATCTATTTTTGGATTTATTTCTAATGGGACATTGTGTTTTAATTTTGAATATCTTAGCAATTTACATATCGACTGCTGATCATGTACTTTGATAACAGTTCAGTACTCATGAAACACATTTAGTATTTGGAAAGGCTCATTGATAATTCAGTGATTCATGAGACAATCTTCAATGTAAAGTTACAAAGACACAGTAGTGTACAAGAGTCTCGGTCCTAGGGGATCTTAGCCATCATAGGTGCTAGAGGTCTGAAAACTTACGTGCGTGTACTACACCAGTAATGTAGGTTAGTGGTATTACAGCGCCCTGGTTGCTTAATTAGAAAGAGAGTTAGGATGGATGGTACCTTTTTTTTGCCTTGAACTTTATAACCTTAAAAAGACTTCTAATAAATTTTATGCTGTTTCTTATTAAATATATGACTAATTGTTGATATTTTTACATGAAACTGAGATCCAGCCTATGGCATTTCTTCATCCAAAAGATAACTTCATTTGCTCGAATATTGGTGTCTGTGAGTCCTCGAAACTAACACTATGATCACTAATGTGCCATTTGTCGTTAGTGTAAGATTCACTTTTGAAACTTGTAGGCAATAATGTCCAACTGTAGAGAAAGCTTCTCTAAATGTTTGAGCTCAATTTATTGAACTATCACTGAGCTGTTAGTATCTGAAGGATAGTAGATGCTTTTTCTCCATACCAATGGCCACAGTAAAATGGTTGTAGTTCTGAAAAGGGTTGATGAGCTTCATTGAAATTAGTAATGTAGACAGCTGGGACATAGCTTTACATAATGAGGAGTCGGCTGACACACAAGGTTCTGCCCTTCCAAAGTTATAAATCTCAAAGCAGAATCAGGTACCATAGATCATAATTCCCTTTCTATTCGAGCAATCGAAGTGTGGGTAGTGCTACTGGCCTACATTCTTGAAGTAGTGTACGAACACAAATTTTCAGATCTCCAGCACCTATGATGGCTAAGATCCGCTAGGGTCGAGACTTTTGTCCACTACTGTATATGCGCATGTTTTCAAGCTTACGACCATCATATCAAAGATTTAGTCAAAAGAAGAACGCGTTGGTAATTGTATACAGAGCATATTAAGCCAATGGATGTCTTGTTTTCAACATTATGGAAAAGAGCATCGTTTGAGCCCAAAACTGATGCAGAAAGCAGGAAGTTTGACATGTTCGGAAACGTTTTGAGTCGAAAGAAAACTCTTACTGGATGGTGCATTGTTGCACTTCTAAGTATCGCAATTCTGACAATAACAATGGCGCACAAGTTTTAAAATCATGGCAGTGACAATCATCTTTTTATATGGTGCAAACTTTTTCTGATTCTGGCTTCCTACATTTCTAGTATGAGTGAAACTCTCTTGCGTCTTATTTTCGCATAGGACTGCGGTTCGAAATAGACTACATGTGGATCAATACCTGGTGACACAAGCATACTCGGATGATAGAAAGTCAAAGGAACCAATAAGAAATGTTGAAAGTACAACAGAAATAGAACAACGGTTAAGTCATTCACTTCTCAGTATAGAGATCAGCAATGATCGTGCATTAAATATTTGTACTTTTCCTACTATGAAAACAGGCTCCAAATCACCTGAACATCTATTTCTTAGATTTCACCTAAAAGTTTTTTCTCATCATTCTAAGCTAGTAACATCATGAGAACTTACATCAGGCGTAGAAAAATATTTCATTGTGTACTTGGAATGCAATGTATTAAAATAGGAGCTACTGATAACTGAATGGAATTTAATTTCATGCAAAGATAACTATGACTAATACACTTATCATTTACCTAAATGCACAGCGTATTCAAAATGTTGTGTTCTTCTGACTTCGATTTCATCCCCATGACGATTATGTCGCGAGTTACCTTTTGAAAAGTACAGATGGTCTAGAGAAAAATGACTAGAAAAAGGTGTAGCACTTTGTTGCTTGTGACGCAAAACAAGAAATGGTCGGGAGAGATAGGGCGGAGGAACAGAAGAAATAAAAATGAATAGAATACAACGAAGATTATTCTATTGATTTTCTCGATACCAAATGAAATTCACAAAGTTTAGCAAAATTTGATGAGATGATTATCGAAATCTGAGGCACGGTCAAGTTTTTCTGCATATGATTCATCATTGCAAATCAGTACTATGCTTGACACAGAGCTCAATGGAAAATCAAATATGAAAGGCAAAATGATCATAATGCGGCGTTGACGTCCACCCCCACCATTTACACATTCTTTACAAACTAAAGCATGATCTGTTTAATGTAACTAACATCAGCTGATATTTTATCAAAAACGTGTAACTCTAAGTTTATAGCCTTTAGAAAAACTGCCAAATTTTCTCTTTTTGACTCTGTTCACGCTTATGAACTTTAACAAAGGCTTTCAAGTTCGTGATAAAATATACCGACATATACTATGTCCCTGATGATACTTAATATGAAACTCTTCTTCCTTTGGTTACCAATATCGTTCGAAAATAAAAGAACAAAACGAACATTTTTTAAAGCCAACCCATGATTGAAATTTTAATGTTACATATGTTTATCTGTATTTCTTGTAAAATATAGCAGGTTTCAATGTAAAGACGAAAACTTTCTAAAAAGAATAACTAAAGAAAGACCTAACGGCTATAGTCAATGCAGAATTTTGAAATGTGTATCTATGAATCATTTCATCTATTTATAGAAACGGCACTATCAACCAAGTTTTACATGATAATCTTGACCTAATGATAGGAAAATGTACACAATATAAATAAAATAACATGTAAAAAAAAAGAAGCACATAAAAAAGATTATTCGCTGAGAAAAAATAGAAACAATTTTCTCCTCTAATCAAAGCAGTAGGTAACAAGTCCTAATGGAAATGACAAATCATAGTTTGACCCATATGAATATCATAATTCATGTTATTAAATAATAACAAATGAAACGCAAGAGTATGAAAAATAACAGATACTCTATATACTCACGTGAGTATGCGTATGTGCAACCATTTTTATCATGTTGTAGATCGTCTTAATAATCAATGGGATATTTTTGTTTAGATTCGTTTTTCTTTTCGTTCTTCAGCAAATAGTTTACCATGTGAGAGACAGTATATTAGGCCTCAACCAACATTTATTTCTTTTTTTTTCTGTTATCATCATTACATATTTTTACATTCTTCACACTAACAAATAGTTATATATTCTCCTATAATGTAATATGTCTGTTTGGTTTTTCAATAACTTCTATTAACTTTCTGCGAATCTTTTGATTTTTTTTACAAGGGATCCACGATTTAATAACGAGACATTAGCATTTTTACAATTCCTTTCACAGAATGCTCTACCGCAAGGTAATGTTATCGAAGTTGAAACAATGCGTCTACATGTGGAAGACATGCATAAAAAAATCAATGAAAAACTTCATGGAACATTCAAGAGTACAATAGAAGAAAAAATCGTGAAAACTAATTCTGCAGGTAGATTTTCAGTTGCCAGAATATTTTATAACAAAACAGTACGTATTTTTAGAAATACCAATTACCGTCTATACACCACTGAATGTTAATAAAGACAAATTAGTTATTTATTTTCATGGTGGAGGTAAAACCATCAAGTTAAATTTTAAAAACACATCTAACTCATTTAAATATCGAATATAATAGGCTGGGTTGTTTGTAGTCGAAAATCTCATCAAGCAATTGTTAATTCCCTAGCTGAGTACATATAAACTTATCTTTATTCATTTTATTTATATTCCTACGTAGTGCGACAAAAACAATTTGGATTTCTGTAGAATATCGTCTTGGTCCTGAATATAAATATCCAATTTGGCTTGATGATGCATTGGATGTTACTCAACATATTATTCAAAATAAAACAGCTTACGGTTTATTTACCTTCTCAAAATCTTTTTCTATCTATTAGTTATCATTTTAGGTGTTAATCAAACAGCTAAAATTGGAGTTGCCGGAGACAGTGCTGGAGGCATGATTAGTGCTTCAATTTCTCGTTTATTAAAGGGCATCGATTTTCAAGTATAGACTCTTTCGATGATTATTAAATTTGATGATATTCATATTTATAAATAGATTCTTGTTTATGCAGCATTAGATATCCTTGGTGAAACACCATCATATAAAGAATTTGCGAAGCCAATGTATTTTCTTACGCCTGAATTAATGAAATGGTATAGAAACTATTTGAAATGATGTATAATAAATAATGTTATACTCGTTTTTGAATTACTGAATAGGTATACAACACATGCATATCATCGTTTGGATGATGTGAAAGATCCTCGAGTATCTGCTCTACTCAATAAAACATTTGAAGGTTTACCACCGTGTTTATTCATAGTTGCTGATCTTGATATTCTTCGAGATGGAAACTTAGGCATAAAAGAAACGAAATTAATAGATTTTATAGAATGTCTAACTTTCATCTTTTAGAATATCAAAAATTACTTGAAAAAGCTGGTGTTCAAACAAAATTAGTACTTATGAAAGGTGTCGTTCATGCATTTTTTAGTTTACCAGGTAGGACAATAAAGAAGTTTTTCTATAGATTTATTTATATTTTACTATTGAAATTTAGGAATTTTTCCACAAGCAAGTGCAGAAGCAATCGATGCTATTCGAGATTTCATGGAGTCAATTTGACAAAATACTAAAAACAATGTCCGTAATTTTTCTTCATAGATTGAGAAAAATAGCATCTTTAAAATAATTATTAGATTTACTGTTTCTATAATAATCATACTTTTTTTGTTTTATATCACAATTAATTAATTTTCAATTTTATTTGAATGTTTTAATTATATAGTTTGAAGAGATGATTCATGTTTCGGTATGAAAACATATACAGTTTTGATGTAATAAATTGATATTTTTATTATCTAAATACGTGAAAAAATTATTTGTATTAAAAATGTATAAATATCGAAGTGGTATAGTTGTTTCATGCACAAACAAGAAACAAGAATTATCGAAATATTCAATATGAATAGATTTAGAAGAAGGATAGGTCAATATGAGCTAAATCGAACATCTATATTCAAATGCAAATTGAATGAATATTTCATTTTGATAATAAAAACAATTTTATTCATTAATCAGTTGTAATTTAACTTATTGATTATGAACACAATGATAATCAATATGATTAATAAAATAATTAATATATGAACTATTTTATTGATGATATTTTGCATTATATGAACATATTCAACTATCCCTCTAGCTATTTGTTTTCTAATCGAACTAAATCGATTAATCGTTGCTCTCATGATTGTTTTATCGTTATTTTTTCTTTATGTATAATACTGTTTCTTCTTTGATGATCCTTCGTATACACACTTTTTTATTGAATTTTATATTCTAAATCTAATGCTACACAAAAGATTCATTGAAGAGTGATATCAAGTTCATTGTGCATATGAACTTTTGTGAAATATAGGAGTATTGAAACATAGATGTAGAAATTTGGGCCTCTGCCTCTTCTCACAGACCGTGACAGACGTTTTTGACAAAAGACCACAGATCATAGATCAATAAAATCTTATTATCATATATGAACAAAGTCCTTGTCGCATCTCCGAAGGTTCAAGTAAAATGATGGAGAAGAATTCTGATTCGATTTCTAAAATATCAAGTGGAACTAAGACTATTAACTTTCGCAGATGAATTAGAAAGTTTTAAATGTTGTTTTAAAAATTTTCTCTATTGAATTGTTGAGACTTATACTGAAATCTGTTATCTCATGAATAAGAACATGAAGATTTCTCTACATAGATTTAAAAATTTGTCTATCTATTTGATGATTTAGGATTCCAGTTTTTTTGGAACCATGGAACTCTATCGATGGTTAGTAACAGCACCTACATCATGCTTTATATTTCCACCCTGTGAGAATTGCGCTAACAGTTTTTTAGTTACATTTCGGATAGAAAAATATATACCAAATGAAATAAAGTCTATTGAAGTCGAGATATTATAAGTTTTTATCTATATATATTTTTGTACTTTCATAGAAAAAAAAGATATATATATGTAATCGTGTAAATCTACTACTTACTACTTTTTTTATATTTATTCTAAAGGAAAAATACTTTCAAGGAATTCTCAAGAGGAATAAAAATTTTAATAATTAATTTTAATAATATGTTCATCAACGACTAATGGTAAAGTTGTAATTGGAAAAATAGCTTTTTCAATTTTATCAATTTTTTCATTAAGATCATGAATATTCGATTTGATTAATTCTACTTCTTGTTGATTTCCACCTTCAGCTTCAACTAATTCATCGATGCGTTTTTGTAATTGATCAATATGTTCACGTTGTTTTTCAACTTTTTCATGAATATATTCATGAAATTCTAGACGTTTTTGATCAAATAAACGGTCAATTATTACATAACAATCAATACGCCATTCTTTAATTTGTCGATCGAAGTTTTTAATTAATTCCTGAGTATTAACTGTTTTAAATCGATGATTAACTTCATGAATGCCAGTTCTTAATGATTTCAATTGAGAAATAATTAAATCATTATGTTTCCATAAATGTTGATAACAAAGATCTTGTTTACAACATTGACATAATGCTCGTGGTACGCGTCTACATTTATCAATAACACACTTCTTAGACATTGATTGAAAATTTAATAAATTCATGTATTGTTTTCGTTTGAAGTTTGAGAGAATGTGATGAAATAAGAAAAGAGAGACTTCTTTTTTTTTTCTTAAGGAAAAAAAAAGACAGAGAAAGATTATTTATCTGAAATTCTTATTTATTGACTATTGAAATGAATTCAATAGTAGTAGATGTTTGTTGTACTATGATTTACATTCAATAAAAAATATTGAGTTTATTTTCTATGAAGGATATTTTTCAAATCAAGAATGATAAAAATAAATAAATAAATAAATAAAAATTATGCGATGAAAAATGGTCTTTTGAATTATTTGGTTATTATTATTTTTCTCCTACAATCATTATTGAAAACGTATTTTTCTTGTCTTTTTTCATAATGAAATTCTTGATATGTCTGTCTTTTAATGCTTATATGAGCTTTATCATAAAATTAAATCAAATCATATTAATATTTATTTTATTTATTTTTGAATAAATTTTTTATATGCAAAATGATAAAACCAAATATCTCATGTTGTCTACAATTTGAAAACTTCGCTTAGTATAAAGAATGATTTTTTTTCAACATAGAAGATAATAAATGAAATTTTCTAGGTCTTTATGCATTGATTTGACAAAATTAGAATACGAGCGCTTAGAGAGTCCATAGAGTTGTTCAAGGACAATCAGTTCTATAGTTTCACTGTATTTTAATAAACGTGTGCTGAATAGACTTATCATTAGTAACATTTAACATAGAGATGAAATTAAATTTAAACATTACAAATTTTTTCTCAAGAACAGATGATACTTACAAATTTAAAAAGTATACATGATTAATATCAGGTAAGACGATACTTGACTATTCGCCATCTGAATTAGATTCTTTACAAAGTTTATTGTTCTGAATATGTTCTTTTACCGCGAATATATGTAAAAATGTTGGCTCTTGAGGTCTCACCGAATAGAAAGTTTTCACTACTTAATTAATAAGTGAAAATGAAATTAGCCAATAACTTTCTAAACGTATGACAGAAAAATCTTAAGACTTTAGGATAGACTCTACGTAAAGAAACCAGTTTTCTAGAGGTTTTCTGAACTTCGCATTCAATTATTAGAGCATTTGTTTCATCTCTCTATTCGTACTCTTATGTAGCTAACAGTAAGGAAACTAAATTTCTTGAAAAAAGCTAAACATATTGGGAGAAAAAAACTTAGCTCACAGATTTTGCTGTCTGAAAAATTCTCTGCAAGAGATACAATTTATTTCTGAAAAATACTGTGTGAACTTGCAGTAGTTTTAAAAAAAAACGCATACAATAAGCATTTTTGTCTTATTTTGTGTGCTATGGCTAACACTCGTTTTTTAATAATAGTTCATATAAAGAATGCTTCTTAGTGATGATTTTTTCACCGCATCTCGAGTAACTCAACATATATTTTATTTCGTAAAAGTTAGCTATAGGAGTACTTGGGATTCAGAGATACAAGCATCTGTGAGTTCATCTCACTAATGCATGATATATATATATCTTTCTGCTTCTAAAATTCTATTAATTTCCCTACGAATATGTTTACTTGCTACTGATGACGCTGAAACGAAACGCATTGTTGATGCCAAAAGTTATAATTGTGGATATATAAATGGCTATTTTCTCATCATGATGATGATATTCATCTATTTGATAATGCATCTTCCTCTCTTTGTAATCAGTTACCTCGTTCTGGGATCTGTTCTCAAGTACAATAAATCGCTCGATTATGATTGAACGGATTTTCACTATTATGCTCATATATGAATATCAGTTCGAAGATGATAAAGATTTTGAAATGTCAAGATCTCATTAATTTCCTGATTGAGTCCCAATAGCATGAAAACACTTGAAATGCATGAATGAAATAGTTGACTTCTTTCATTTTTTATTCGAAAAAAAACTTTCATTTCTTTTGTTTTTTGTATTTCAAAAGCAATTAACAAATATTTTTAACAATGAACAAATAATTTTCTTTGTTGTCTTTCATAATATTCTTGATCAAATAAATTCATAATTGAACTTTGTACATCAATATCAAGTTCTTCTAAATACCAACGTTGTTCTTTAGCTAGAACCATATCCCAATGACCATGATATAAAAGCATACAATTAATAAACAAGCGTTCATCATGTGTCATTAAACGAGATGATTTTGTTTCGGTTGGTATCCAATATCGACAAAGAGCTTCATCTTTACCAATACGAATATATGGTATTTCATTATTAATAAAACCACATTGTCTCGTACTATCATCAATAACAAATTGTCGACCAAATTGATTTTTATAATGTGTTGTTAAATATTCAAGTGAAGATTTTTCAAATAATTGTACAAAACATATACCTTTTGATTTAAGAAAAATATCTAATGAAAGAAATTTTAATTGAAAATCTTGTGTTTTGGGATTTGGTAAACGTTTTGACATAAAACCACTACCATGAATTGAATTCCAAAAGAAATTTTCTCGTGCTTGTTCACTTATAATATTATAAGCATGAGCTACAGATGAGTCTGAAGAAAAACAACGGATACATGATGACGGTAAAAGTAAATATTGATGATAACGAGTATGAATATCATTTAAATTTATGTAAATTTTCTTATCATTAGAACATTTAATATATGGAAAAATAAATGAATCAATTTGAACAAAACCACCAGATTCTTCAACAATCGATAGATCAAGCTAATCAAAAAACAAGATTCATATAAATATGATTGAATAAAACAAAAGAAATCATAAATATATCGTACACGTTTTTCGAAAAATAATCGTCTTTGTGCAATATTTGTTGATGAAATACATAGTGAATTTGATTCATTAGTTGATTGTCGATTTTGTCTATAAGAAAAATTTATTTAGTTCTATTTCCAAATGCAATTCTAATAAACTGAACATTAAAAATAAATGTTAACATAACAGAAGTACAATGATTTCTTTTGATAGCTATTGTCAAGCCTACAATTCATTCTTTTTAAATATCCATGTGAACAACATTAGTCTATATATACACTTTCTCATGAAGAACAACAGTTCACTATAGAGACATCCAGTACTAAGTTAGATTAATCTTCGTCCTGATAACTTCTATATCAGTAGTATCAACTTAGAGAAAACTATTTCAGATCCATTGTTTTATTCAACATAGAAACCAAGGAGCAGTGCCCCTGAGAAGATCAGGTTCATCCTCCCGAAGCTTGTGGTTCTTATACTATGTACTATGTATTTGTACTTCCAGCAAGAATCGTACCGATCCTAGTTGTAAATCGCTCCTTCGGAAGAGAAAATCGAGATAAAAAAAACCTTTTCAAATCGCTTAAAACTATAACAAATTTAACTACTTTTTTTTTAGTATTGATTTCATTTCTACTTCGATATCATGGGACATGAATCTGAAAGACATTTAATAATGAAAATGAAATGAAGGTCACCTTTATTTTAAAATTATTGACAAAATGTTTTCATAGTAAGGTCATTGAGTAGTATGCTAACATCAATTTTTTATGTTTTCAACCCTGTCTGTAAGTTTCATATGAATTTTATTCACTACTATTTTGTATCCAATTTAAAATAAGACTTATTTACTATAGATGAATTCAATAGGTCTGCAATAGAATTTTGTTCTTTTCTTTTTTTGAATGGCGATAAACATATGCATTGAATAAATAAATATATTCTCAATTCGAGATATTTCATTTCGAATACTGAATTTATCAATGCAATAGTCTGTGTTAGAAAAAATTTTCTTCATGTCTAAATATGACAAGTGAAATGTATCACTAGAAAATAAATCTTTTTAAAAAGAAATTATTTACTTTTCTACTTGATTTAAAACTAATTTTTCTTCAATTGTCCATCGGGATTTTACTTCTTGCCTCATTGTATTAAGAATTTGTTCCCATTTTTGTGTATTTAAATCATTTGTTTGAAAAAATGATGTTGAACAATCAAGTATACCAAGAAGACAATCAAGTAAAGCAACACTTAATAATCTATTCGACCATTCCGAATGATTTTCCGGTATAATATCAATAGTTGATGATAAAGAATTAATAAGTCGATCATAATAAACAATTTCAATTGATGTCATTTCAAGAATAGGTAAATTTTTTACCATATCTAGTATGGGACTTACACGATTTGATTGATGTTGATCAAGTACATTTAATGCATATGAAAATCGAATATATGGAACATAATGATTATTTGATAAACTATATAAAAAGAAAAAGAAATAAATATCAATTCGTATTACTTCTACTACAAACCGAAAGATTATTGGAATACGATATTGATAAAATGTAAGAAGACCATAATGTTTTCTATGTGATGGTAAATCGATTGGACGTAATGGTGATATTTGTATTTGTTGAGAATAAGATGATTTAGTTAATAGAATATCATTTAGTTCATCATCAAAATTAAAATCACTAGCAGTTTCTTGACAAAATAAATGACCTTCACTTTCAATAAATTCAAACGTATCATTACTTAAACTAAATATATCCATTTTCGTTTTATATCTTTTTACTGGAAAATACTGAACACATAAGTATTCATAAATGTGATAATAGATTCAAGATCAGTAAATCGAAGAAAATAGAATAGAGACAAAGCCACATGGTCAACAAAGAAGAAGAAAAAAAAAGGAAAATAAGAACGTAAATGAATATTCACGATTTAAAGACATACAAGTTTTAATTTGGAAATTCACAAAGTTTATAGAATATAACAGTATATGCAATGATAAACAAGAGCATTATATCAATTGTAAAACTAGAACTCTCTGGAGTTTATCATGTTGAACATGAGTAATTTATTTGTAGCAAGCTTGTGATTTCTATACAATATTTCACAAAAGATACAGAATGAAACAAAGAGATATATCTAATAATTATTACGTAGATCGAATATGACCTTTGTGCTCATTTGACCTTTAGATAATTCAAATTTTTTCATAGTCTAACAAGCTGAATCCTAATAGTAATTTACTTGATGATTGAAATAGTACAAAAAATTGTAAACAATGTAAAGATTAGAATAGAGAAAGAAATTAAAATGGTTAAAAATGAAGTATGGTAAAACATTTCGTTTGTTTTTTATAATCAAGTTAATAGTAAGCTTTTATTTTTAGTTTGATAGAGAAAAGCTCAAAAACATTTTCTTTCATATCAGTAATCAATTCAGATGGATTTATTTTCGTTTGTTCGATTTTGCATATATATTTGTCACTAAGCTTTTTATTGTCCAATACTGTTAAAACATGTTATATAAGAGATTTCTTCTTTTGCTCGTTTAAATTTTGAAACTTAGCAGGATAACAGCAAACAGTTTGCACTTATCGAAAATTATCTCTCATGCGAAAACATAAAGATAATCTTGATATTGAACAATCCATATAAAAGCAATCACGGAACTATTGAATGAACATCAATGTGATAACCCGTATGTAAAACGCCTCATAAGACAAATCTGTTAAACGTATTATCTATATTTGTTCGTTTTCTTTCGTTCTACCAGGTATTTTCCTTAGTGTATTCATTCAGTTCCTCACTTCACTATCTTTCTTGCTTTCTATACACAAGAGAAAATCTAGCAGACATACGGCTTATCTACGTAACGCGTCATTTCAGGCATAAAGTATTTATTTCACAATTCGAAATAAACGTTTCTACTACGTTGTAAAGCGAACGCGAAAGTATAAGAAAATGTATTTTGTTACTTGAATAACTGGTTATATAAGTCTTTAAAAACGTGTGCACTAAACATTAATTGATATATCTTAATTTGAAACTAACCGTGCCTCTTAATGTCAAGAACTTTTATCGTGATCAATTTTGCTATAACAGCGTTACGAAGAAGTCCTTATTTTAAAACTTTGTTGAGTCACGTTCGAAATACCAGTAAACAAACTAGTGGGCCATAATTAACTTTTCGCAGTTGTTCTCATGCCCTACTTTTTCCTTTAAAATATTGTATCTTGAAGTAAATAGTCGTAACTCTGTTACGGAAACCAGATTTTTGGTACTATTTTTAGTTTATATAATTGAGTAATAATTTTATTATTACAGACGTCAGATAGCAAGTGTGTAGAATTTCAACCTGGTTTTGATCTTTGATTTACTTATCCAACGATGAACTTCTGCAAAAATCCATAATTGTTGTGACGTTTTCTGACTATGATTAAGTTTAATGATAGTAAAGTTAGATAAAAATGAAAAAATAATATGAACAAAAACTGAAATTTCAGATAGTATGCAACTAAATTCTAGTGGCTCAGAGTTCCTAAGCATGTTTCAAACCTATAACAGCAGTATAGTTTATTGTAGCAGGAACTTTTGAGTCTCACAGAGACCTAAGAAGCCTCTTTAGGAGCTAAAACAACTGTTTCAGACGGATCTACACCGCGAAGAAAGAGCCCACAACAATGTATGAAAAAAAGATATAACAGCGTTACAGTTGGACAAACTGATTAATTGGAAATAAAAGAAGAAAAAATGATAGATGCTGAAATGTGTACTGAGGGTGTGAAGACCAACAGCAATCATATTCAGCTGTTCTCATTGATAAATTATATATTCTTCTTTCTTTTGATAATTTATTTCTTGCTGAATAGAAGTTCCAATCGATATTAATTAGTGCTTCATTAAGTAATGATACAAACTGTGTTGAAGATACACTTGAATTTCATGTAGAACTAAATAAGCCAAATGGAAAACTTACTTGAAAAAATGATGATCAACAAACTGATTTTAATAATTCAAAGTATTCTATATGTTATTAAAAAGACAAAATCAAGATTAATTATTCTTCATATTAAACTATCTGATAAAAAAAATTATTTCTTTCCAGCTAGTGATAGTAGAACATGGCGTGTGTCAAATCTTCAGTGCGATTGACTGCTGGGATAGATGTTGGATGTGGATGTCTTAATTGGATGACCACCACACGAATATACGTACTCACGCCTACTTCGAAATTAGATCAACCCATTTTCCCATAGTAATCATCGTAACAATTACTAATCCGTATTTATTTTGGCAATTTTATGTGCAATTATCTAAACAACGATCGAATATCGTAATCAATTCATCTATAAAATGATCTTTTTATCATTGCTCATGATTGCCCGAATATCAAGAGTTAAAGGTGGAACTTCTACCCGTTATCCACAGACCATAATGCAATATCGAATACATAATGATTTTTCTTACATTGTCTTCAGCAATAGACCAGGAGTTCATTTCAAATATGACTAACAGATTTTGCAATTGTAAAATGATAATCTGATCGAAATGAACTGAATTCTATAAACTGGGTAGGTTGTAGTCGTATTGAACAAACATATAATTTAGAAGTGACACAATTTTGAACAAATTATATGATTAATTATTGTAAATTGTAACTGTTCGTAATCTGAATGATCCAGTTGGAACGTTGATATGCGACATTCATCATTGATTCCAATTGGTTTTTGTTATCGAGATTTGAACATTCAAACTATTTTCGTACAAAAAATTTTAATTTTTTTTTCTCTTTATTTCTTATCGATCAATTACAACACGAGAAGAAAATATTAGCAGAAACCAAAACTAAATTGACGAATGTGAAAATGGATCTATATTTGTTATATCCATATCCTTTAACTGTATCAGAAACAATAAAACTCTGTTTCATAAAAATTCTCCATTTGTCACTACAACATGTATTTAATCGAACAAATGTTTTAATTTGTATTATATGAGAAGTTTTTTGCTTTGGAAGTTTATTTAAATATTGAATAATTATAAAAAAGAGAAAACGAAGATACAGAAAATTGATTAATTACTATTGTTCTTTCGCTTTGAAATAGTCGCCTAAATAATTAAAAATAATTTATTTTATATTTAATTTTTAAATTTTCATTTTATTTTACCTAATTTCTCAATAGCTTCAATGGCAATAGCTGGATTCATTCGATCATTGAATGTACCAAAAAGAACGTAAACTTTTGTTTTAACTAGAATCAATCCTCTATTATTCTAGACAAGACAGATGACAAATGATTTATTTTAAACATTCCATAAGAAGAAAAAACCTCTACCCACTTCTTTAGCATAGATCGATTCATTATCAGCTCGAATACATGTATAATATACTTCATTAAAATAAAGACCTTTTTTACGTAAAATTGTTGGTTGATTGAATGCATTTACAAGTGTATCAACATCTGATTGTTCAAGCTATAGAAAATAAAAATGAATATTTGTTTTGTTTCTGTTGTTTTCTAAATTAATGTTCACACTTTATAACCAACAGAAGTTGTCTTGATTTGACTAGTATCACGTATAAGTAAACCACATTTTTCAATATGACCTGAATCAATTAATGCTGTATGTAGTAAAACTTGAAGTTGATTCATGATCGATTAGTTGGCTCGTTATTGTTATTATTACTATTCTCATTTTCTTTTTTCTTTTTTTCTTTTTCTTTCTTTTTGTTTTTTTAATAGTAATGGCAGTAGCCATAGTCATAGAAGTTGCGCTGACTTCAGCCTCCTTTCTTTTTTCTTTATAATGATACTATTCCAAAAATCCAGATATTTACGCATGTAGTCCTTCGATACCACTAAATTGCAAGCTTCTTCATTGAACATAGCAACCATCAAGGACAAAAAGAAAGTAATTGTGTCATTAAGAATGTACGTTCAATGAATAAAATGTCAAGTTTTTTTTCACACTTAAATCTTCTTGTTAATAATATAGAATGACAATGTCATAGAGAGAAAAAAACAAAAAAGAAATAGTATATGTTGTTTTAAATATGTTTTGACAAGGACAATACAGTTAATGAGACTATTAAAAATGTTGCTTGTGTGCATAATTGAAAAATCCAAAGAAAAGTACATCACACTATTGATATATCATTGACAATTTAAATTGACAAAAAAATTGGGAGATCTAGTACTCCACTGAATTATAAAACAAACTGTTTTAATGATGAAAACTATATCCCAATCTTATGTCCAGAAAAATTTGGACAAAAAGTAGAATTATAATTATGAAAAATAGGACGGGTTCAAGCAAACAATTTCGGTTACACACATAACATGCACGAGCGTGGTACAAAGCTATACACATCAACCATAAATCACGATATACAATATAAGAAGAAATAAGTCGCTACATGAGTAGAAGTGCTAAGCGAACACGAAAATGTGTTGCTGAACGACAAAAAAAGAAAAAGAAAAATGAAAAATGAAAACGAAAATTTGTCTGTAAGTAAAATTCTAAACATAATTTCAAATAAGCAGATGACACGTCAAAGAAAAAAAAACAATCTAAAGATAATGATAATAATAATAATAATAATAATACCAATATCAAGAAACCACACGAGACAATAAATTAGTCCTATATTATTCTTGATATGACAATACAATGTTTATTTCGGAGTGTTTTTAGCTCGACGACCTGTAGGTTTTCGTCCAGTTGTACTTTTACCTTTCTGTTTATTACCAGCAGTCCGTTTAATATATGCTTTACCTTCCTATTAAACATAAGCATTAAATTACAAAATAAAAAAAGAAAATAGTATTAAAAAAATATTTACACGTGCTGTATTAGCCATTGTACCAAGTCGTTTAATAGCTGGTTTACGTCCACTTGTTGGTTTAGTTACTTCTTGAAGGGTTTTTTTAGCTTTAACAGCTGCTTGTCGTCGTTTAGTTTCTGAACGTGTATCACCAAGAACTTCTGTACCAATTACTGTTTTAGCTTCCTTTAAAATGAATAGAATTAAATATATATATACATAGTTGTTTTTAATGATTCACTTTGACATACTTTTGCTGTATTTTTCATAGTGCGTGCTTTTGATAGTTTAGGTTTAGCTTTTGTTTTATTTGCAGCACTTGAAGAAGTTGTTGCTGTACCAGCACCAGCTGGACTTGATGCACTTCCTGTATCACTATCACCATTTGTATCTGATTTATCACGTGCATCAAGTAAGGCATTAACTCGATTTAATTTATCTTCACCCCATGTTTGTTTCAAAAATTCTTGACCAGCCTAAAAACAAAGAAACAATAAAGATAGAATAATGTCTTTTTTTGTCTTACAGCTGCAGTAGCCGCCATTGTGCCAGCTTTCTTTAATGGTGCTTTTGCGGTTTTACTCTTTCTAGGAGCCATTGGTTTACTCTCTTTGCGTTTATGTGTGCACGCGTATATGCAAAGTGTAATAATAGTAGAACGAGAAAAATGAATGAATATATGTCGAGAATATGTTTACCTAGAGCAGAATATAGATATATGTATATAAAAAGATAAAAATTTACAATATTAATCATTCAAAATTGTGATTTTTTTAAAAATATATTTAAGTCGAAAAGGGTGCATCAATTCCATAAAAAGTTTGACGTTAATATCTATCGTTCAAGGTGAGATTTCATATATTTAGGCTTGTTATGCGCAATATCTCGTTTTTTTTTGCCTATGCACGTAAATGAGTGTATGTGGACACCGATAAAGTCAATAGAAATAGAAAGAAAGAAAGAAAAAGAACAAAAAAATGTCAAAATGGTAGCCATCATCAAAATTCTTCTCTAGTGTGGTCCTCTATATTGCTGTTATATAAGACAATGAAATATGTATTAATGAAAAGAAAAGAAAAATACTCATTATTATAAATGTCTAAGTTGAAAAATAAATGTAAAATTAAATGATATTAATCTTTTTTGATTAAATAAATGTTTCATGATATCAAAAAAAAAATCGACGCTTACTTTTCTTTTTTCTAAATTACTCTTCAAATCTATGTTGATAACATTTTATGTATAGCTTACAAAAAAAAAAGATAGAGTACTTAGTCCAAGCCGATTACATATTCATATAATAATTCTTTTTGTATAGTTTTCCTATTATCACCTCGTTAGACGAGCATGTCATGCAATATAATCCACATTAATAAATAATGAAATATTCTATCTTAAAAAAGAATAGATAAAGCAAATATGTATTTAAATTAATCAAAATGGTTATTTTTTGTATTAAAAAAAATATTTCTCAATCATCAATCGTAATATATAATTCTAAAATTGTTGTGAGTTACTTGTTTTTTGCTTACTAATATGAACACACTTAATATTCAAATGTGCATGCTTATCTAGAAGACAGACAACTATAAAATATTGGTTTTTGAAAGATTTCATTGTATATTGACAATTTAATATAAAGAAAAAAAAACCGAAACAAACAATTGAAAAACTTCTATATTGAATAAAACTTCATCTTATCATCGAAATGACTCACCTAAATATTTATAGTGGAAGATTTGAGGCTATGTTGAAAGGCGAAAGTGTATGTTGACTATTCTCTATAATATTCTACTAGGGTTATGGGGTTGTAAATTATGTAAGAGCTTGCGATAAGTAACAGAACAGAAATAAAATCAACAAAGAGGAAAAAAGAATCTAAGATATAGAGAACGTGCATTTTCATCTTTCTATCGGGTACATCACACACAACACATTATTTTTATACTAGATTAGTATTATCAACGGTTAAATTACAATGACTGATGGTCAGAATACTACTACTACGGCTTCGAATGTTCCATCAATAAAACTCTATTGGTTAAATGAAAGTCGTGCTGATAGAATATTATTTTTACTTGAAGAATTAGAATTACCATATGACATTGAAAAAGTTGAACGTGGTCCTGATAAACTTGCACCACCTGATTTAAAAAAGATTCATCCATTAGGAAAAAGTCCTGTAATCAAAGATGGTGATAAAGTTGTTGCTGAATCTGGTTTTATTATTGATTATCTTATTGATAAATATGGTAAAGATAAAAATTTAAAACCAACAAATAGTGACGATTTATTTCATTATAATTATGTATGTTAGGACTTTTGCTGCCTTTCTATTGATAAATATTTTCAAAAAAATTATTATTTTTCAGTTTTTACATTACATCGAAGGTAGTTTAATGCCTATCCTAGTTATGAAATATATCTTTCTTAATGTACAAAAACAAGCACCATGGATAGTTAAACCTGTTGTAAATGGTATTTGCAACAAAGTTGATACATTGTATTTAAGACCAAATATGAAAACTCATTTGGATTTTCTTGAAGGTGAATTAGGACAAAGAAAATGGTTAGCAGGTGAACAATTTTCTGGTGCTGATATTCAAGTAATTGAATTGATTTTTAAAAATTATTGTATATTTTTTATTTATTTATTTATTATTATATATAGGCAGGTTTTGCATTGGAAATGCTTATGAAACTATTAAGTCCTCACGAAGACAGTTCAACAAATATATCTCGATATTTAAAAGCAATGCATGAACGACCAGCTTACAAACGAGCAATGGAAAAAGTTGGAAAAAACGACAAGTAGCAAATGAAAATATTTATCAAAAACAAATCAAATGAACCAAATCGAATAAATCCAATGTCTGATTAAACATAAACCATGTTATATAATGAGAATAAATGTTTGCTTGATTCAGATTCTATAACAAAAGAAAATATTTAAAAATAAATCTTATAAATTAGCTTTACTATTGTTTTAAATTTCTGTGTTTTGTAAAACCCTCATATTCATATAAAGATTCAATAAAATGCTATTTATTTATATAACTTCGCTTGTCATTCATTCGTTCATTAGTGACATCTTTATACATTCTTTGATTAACATTCCAGCCATTTGCCCTGTTCTGTATAAATAATAATAATATTTTATTTTCTATTTGTTCGTTTGTCAATCGTATCTTTATTATTATCATAAATAAAAAAAAAAGTTCATTTATATCAATGGATATAAATCATTGAAATTATTTATATTTATTTTCATAGCTGATTATATATCCTATCTTAAGATTGTCATGTCTCAAAGAAATTCAACGAATGAAAAATTAAAAACTAAAAATTCTTCATCTCCATCAAATCCTAATGATGAACAACGTTATTGTATATGTCAAAAACGTGAAGATGAACTAAATGACGATGATAATAATGATTTTATGATTGAATGTGATGGTTGTAATGGTTGGTTTCATGGTAAATGTGTAGATTTAGCTGATCGAATCGCTGGTAAAAGTTTTTTTTACATAAAATATTTAGTTTTAATTTATTGTTGAAATAGATGATATTGAAAAATATTTTTGTAATGAATGTTCAAAACAACAAGGACCTTCAATTTGTAAGCGAAAAGAAAATTACGAAAAAAAAATTTTTTTTTTTTTTTCAAAAATTTTATTTATAGTTAAACAACGAAAAAATCAACATCGAAGAGATTACAGTGATGCAAATGCTGATAATAAAGTAAATACAAAAAAATCTATATAAAAATTAAATACTTTTATCCTTTCTATAGCCAACACAAAGTGGTACACAAGATTTTATTAATAAATTAAAACGAAAAATATTTCCAAGGTTAGAAAAAAAAAGAATTTTCATTTGAATATAAAAATAATCTTTTTGTTTTTTTTTGGTAAATTTTTAGTTGTGAACCTGTTATAACTCGTTTAAAAGGCAATCAAGTAACCGCTGAATATATAGCAAAAAATGGTTTTACAAAACCTATATTAGTGGCAAATCGAGATGGTCTCGATATGACATTACCAAATCGAACAATAACATTAGCAGAAATAAATGAACTTGTTGGTATGAAAGATTAGTTGTATTTTTTTTTTTTTTGTGTTCTATGAAATAAAAATTTCTTTATTGTTTAGGACATGATCGTTTTATTGATATAATTGATTGTGAAAAACAAGTGTCTTATAAAATGAGTTTCGATGATTATATTGAATATTTTGAAAGTTTTGAAAGAAATAAAATTTATAATGTTCTCAGCTTGGAAATATCAAATACTAAGTATGTATGACATTTGAAAGAATTATATTGACAGTCAATATTTTTTCTTCTAAATGGTAAGAAAATTTAACCATAAGACAGAATGTATCAACTCGGTGAAAGTATCTCGCATGTTTGGAACGATTTGAAGTCTCACAGTTCGTTGAAAATAGACGTATGGTTCACGTTCGAGTTCTATGGGCTATTATTAAAGAACAGACGTCATGAATACAAATTTAATAATAAAAAAATTATTTATATTTGCGTTTAGAAGTTAATAGATATAAATCAACAGTTCATTGTTTGATATGACAAACTCAATTCATTTGATATTCACTACTTCCATAAGTAATGAAACAATTTATTGAAGTGAAACTAGTTTAACAAGAAAAATCACCTCATTTTAATCAAGAGTAGTGTTAGACTAGACAATTTGATATCTGTTATGCCAAAGAAACATAGTTGTTCTATGTTTACTTCTGCTTTGAATAAGGCAGTTTATTCTATTATAATCCAATAGAGACAAAGATAGAATATGAACTACTATAGAAAATGAAACAGTTGATTGCGAATTTCAATCAAAAGCATTTTATCTAATTTTAATATTTGATAAATATAATAATAACATTAAATCGCTTGATTCGCTAATGACATTTTTGCTTATTTATTAGACTTTACAAATAACTATTTTGAATAGTTTACGATTGTATCATGAATGTCTGTTTTTGTAAGAGACAAAAATCAGGGATCAATCTGGTTAAATCATTTTTTCAATAAGAAACATGTGATTGAAAGTCGAACTCTGTTTATGGGTATCATTTCTATTCATAGCATCTTTGCTTTTATTTTATGACTACCCAGGTGATTCTCGCTCGGTCGGATCCTGTCGAAGTTTCGTCGAAATCCCATGGTCTGGATTCCGACTCTCGGATCTGATCGGATTCGGGCAAAATTCGATGGGATTCTGTCAGATTTCGTCAGTTTTTATCGAATTCTGACAAAATTCGGATCGGAATCCTGTGCAAGGGTTGCTTCTCTTGGGTAGGAAAGGACAGTTAGCTTCACTTTAAAAAGCTCGCCACTAACTGAATAAATTATCAAAAAAAAGATTTTTATCTCAATAACGCGTCTATTCGTTTCTAATTATGACCTCCCGAAAACAAAAAAAAAATCATCCGATAAACTATTGAATACATCTAACATTTGTTATTTCTCGAAAATTATTTTTATTTATGTTTCATTAAGATTGGGTGAACAAGTTATAACACCACAGGTTGTTCGAGATTTATCATGGGCTACAATTGGTGTATGGCCAATAAAGAAACAAGAAAAACAAGATGAAGAAGAATTCGATTCAAATGAAAATCAAAAGAAAGTAACATGGCCATTACAAACAATAGCATCATTATCAAAAAAAAAACGTCGAACAATTTCATCAACAGATACAGATCAAAGTGATGATGAACAATTTGAAAGTCTAGATGCAAATCATTTTGAAAATTTTGAACGTCCAGAAGTAGCAAAATATTGTTTGATGAGTCCACAATCATCATATACAGATTTTCATGTAGATTTTGGTGGTTCGAGTGTTTGGTATTCTGTCGTTCGAGTAAATTTTATTTTATTGATTACACTTTTTTCTGATATTAACAAAATTTTGTTTTGTTAAGGGTGAAAAGATATTTTATTTAATTGAGCCAACTGATGAAAATTTACAAAAATATGCTGATTGGTCAGGATCACCAAATGAATCGGAAACATTTTTAGGTGATTGTGTAACTCATTGTTATAAAATGCATTTACGTGAAGAAAATACTGTTTTTATACCACCTGGGTTTGTTTATTTTTCTTTTTGTTGTTTAAAGATTTTTTTAGTATGAATTATTAATAATTGCTTTTAGATGGATTCATGCCGTATACACAGTGACTGATTCGCTTGTTTTTGGTGGCAATTTTCTTCAATCAATGGGTGTTGATATGCAACTTCGGTAGGTTCACGTATAAACTTACGAAGAGTTTTCGATAAGTAGAGCGAAATTCAGTACAAAAGTCACGTGCGTTTCAAATCGAACTGAATTTTGGTATATATATATATTTTTTTCGTTCCTTTAAAAATGTCTATCAACAAATGAGTCAATTAATGATAAGAGTTCTTTATGAGATACACTTTCTTTCACCATGCATAGATTTGTATTATTAATTCATAAAATTTAAAATGCAAATTTCCCTTGATATGTCTCAATCGATATATTCAATTTCTATGTTATTCAAAGTTTAAATATTAATAAAAACGACAGATTTATATTCAATCCTTATTTTCATACGGTACATTGATATTTTAATGAATGTGTAAGATCTTGCTTAATTTTTATATAACTTCAATATCATATTAGTAGTGTGTATGAAAAAGACAAAGAAAAAATGTCAGCATATAAGTTTATTAATATTAATACATTGTACGTAAATAATATTAGAAATAGTAGAGAAAAAAAAAGAGCAGTAATAGTCAGAACACCAGTAATGTGTCTAACAATAGGCTATTGGACAATTACACACTGCTCGAAAAGTTATTCGTAACCAGTTTGTTAGTTTCCATTTTTGGCTGACATTGGTTATCAGCAATCATTTGTATTCGCATGTGCTGAAATCGAGCCTCTTTCCACTGTAAACATTTAATAAATTATCAAATATTTCGATGACAGCTCTGAATACGTTGATTTAAGCAAAGTGCTACTCTGATAAATATCATTAGTACGATGGTTATCTCTGTTAGCATGCTAAATGATAATAAAAACATATCTTATCCATTGATTTCATAGAATAAACAGCTACTAAGAATGACATTTTAATCCTATTCATATTGGATATAATTGTTCTTGATATACAAGGTGGTCCAAAAGTCACCGAGCGGTCTTTGATTGCGAATAACTTTTGATAGGAGCAAGATAGATACGTGCGACTTTCGCCATTAAATAGAGCAATTTTCGAGGCGTCTACCTATATAAGATTCCTTATGCTTGAAGAAGATTCCAATAGTTATTGCCAAACAGATATGGTTTTCGTTGTCCATTTTCATCGATTGTCATAGTAATTTTAGCTTAACTTACACCAAAATACAGGCCGAAGAATGCGATGTTAGCAATAAAATCCTTACATTTCAAAACACTATCCTTAAGATATGAGTTTGTGAGAATGTTAGAAATGTATGAAGATTTTATCACTAACTCCGCATTCTTCGGCCTGTATTTTGGTGTAAGTTGAGCTAAAATTACTATGACAATCGATGAAAATGGACAATGAAAGCCATATCTGTTTGGCAATAACTACTGAAATCTTCTTCAAGCCTAATGAATCTCATATAGGTAGACGCCTTGGAGATTGCTTTATCTAATGGCAAAAGCCGCACGTGTCTATCTTGCTCCTATCAAAAGTTATTTGCAATCAACGACTACTCAGTGATTTTTGAACCGTGCTGTATAATAATTTCGTATTTCATTTGTACTGAATGATATTCGTTGTGCGAGATAATATTTCTGTAGGTCATGATGAAAAGAGATGAAGGTCTCTAATCGAACGATAATATTTAGTTTCTCAGTTTCTTTAGTCCTTTGATTTTTTTTTCTTTAACGTATATGAATCTAAATGTAACATGATGTTTTTAGATAGTAGATCAACCTAGTCAGTACAGATAACATAGTGCAATATGCACGACCATGAATCGTCATTTCTATTCGATTGATGTAAGATAATATTATCTGATTGAAATTGACAAATTCAACCTTTAAGAAAAAAAAACCAATAATTACCTTGATTTAATTGACATTTATCGATACAATCAAATTGATCTCCTTGTTCTTGAAGAATTCGTAAAATTTGTACGAGGATTATTCATTAGCTAGATCAGAAAGCGACACATCAAGGCTTTAATATTGTGTACATCTTGCATGCAAAATTTAAATTTTGAATACTATACAAATTGAATATCTCAATATTGAATATATCTGTAAATTCAATAAAATCAAAAGTTTAAAATTTTCCACTCTGTTACATTTATTTGTCTATTTCAGTATTTATGAACTTGAACGTCTTGCACAAGTTCCAAATAAATTTCAATTTCCACTTTTTGAAACATTTCATTGGTATGCAGCTAAAACATTTTATGAAGAACTTAAACGTAAATTAATTTTTTCCATACTATATTTTCTTAATAATAAAAAAAAAACAAAAATTTATTTTATAGAATGTAATGAATCAGATTCATTAATAATCAATCCAATAACTCAACAAGCTTGTGAATCAATTATTCATTATATGAGTAAATGGTTATCAGCTGATAAACGAGTAAGAATAAAACTATTATTAATTGAAAAAAAAAATATGTATATGCATATGCTTATTGTCATTGCTTTAACTAAATCATAGATGAGTTGAAAATAAAGTAATCTCTAAAAAAATTCTAGTGGAAAATCAATGATAGTCATCATCATATTCTATCGTCAGCATCACATAACATATTTGTACTGGTAATAATCATATAAATAAATATTAAATATTGGCATTATTCTCCATTTGTACGAAATATTATTGCTTATTAATTTAATAATGATAATTATTTTCATCTTGCTTGGTTTTAGTTCTTTTTTTTTTTTTCTTATTGTTATTTCAATTATCTTCTATAAAGAACAGACAGATAGTCTTATTTTTCTGCTTTTCCTTATCAAAAAATTTTATAAGAATTGTTTTGAATTCTTATTTTTATTTTTTTTTAGTATCAAATTCGAAATCGTTCAATTATACCAAAAGGAATTAATTGTGAAAAACTTTTACGTGATCTTGCACGTGAACTTGATCTAGCAAAAGTAAATTATTATACAATATATCATATGCATCAGAATAAATATTCTTCTAAGTATTTTTTTCCATAGTAAGGTTCATCGCCATGCTTTCATTCTTTTTCTTTTAAAATATTCGCTATTTACCGTATTACAAATTTCGCTACAAGTTTCTAAGGAACAAAAAATTAGATAAATAATATTGCAAGGTTTCAATAAATTTTTGTATCAGTACCTGCCATTATAAATAAATTATTTCTTTTTCTACACTTTATAAAAAAAAGAAAAGAAAAAGTAATGATTTTCAATCAGCGATTAAAAAAAAAAGTGTCATGGATAGTACATCAAATTGAAATGCAAGAATTTGAATAGGAGCTCTGTATTCGAGTGCATTGCACAGAAGAAACAAAGTCTAACGTGTTCTTAGCTTAGTTTTAATGAAGTAATGTTTGTGTCAACAAAACGAAACTTTCTTCAAACGAACTTAAGTGTGTCACTCATACGAAAGAACACACTTAGTTATACTTGTACGAAGCTAAAAAAAATGGTTAACTGTTCTGAAAACTTGTGATACATTCTTATAGACAATTGAATCGTCTTAGAAAAAGATGAAGACATGGCGATATTTAGGAAATACTTAGAGCAACATTTTTTCTGACGTAGCCATTATAAATAGAAAAAATAATATTTGCCTATTATTAGATACGTTGTGGTTCATCATGTGTTTCTAAACCACCATCAAATAGCATCATTGCAAGTCCAATTAAAGTTGTACTTCCAATGGAAACAAAACAAGAATTGGTTCATCTTAATAATAAAGTTTGTTATGTTTATATCTATATATTTTATTTATTTATTTATATTTAAAAAGATTAAAGTTAAATGTCGTCGTTTATCATCTGAAACTGAAAATATAAAAGATAAAGACTCATCAGTTGGTGCTGGTGTGAAATTAACTATTAAAACAACCTTAAGTGGTTGTAGAAAACCAAGTAGTAATAGAGAACTAACATCAAATATAAATAAGAAAAAAACTGGACGAACAGTATCATCTGTTAAACAACAGAAAAAGTAATTGAAAAAAAAATTATTCATAAAATTTTTCTATAGCAAACAAAAATAAAATCTTTTTTGCAGTTCAAATATGAATGATATTACAGTGAAACAAGAAGAATCACCTAAAGTTACTTATACATTGGGTAAGAGTTTCAAACAAGTATTTATGAATAAGTGTAACTTTGATCTTATATCTCGTTTAGATCTCGAAGCCAAACGACAACGTTTTATTGAACCTGCAAATATTCAGTAAGTCGATTTCATTTTGGTTATCATCAGAAAATTTCACAAATACGCCTATTATGATATTCTTCAATGATCATGAAGGTTAATTCAATAGTCGCAGCGTTTTATGTATCGATATGAGGAAAATTTATTCTTCGTTTGCTATGTTGGATAAAACAAGGCAAAAAATTTGTGGCCATATGCTGCCGTTTTTAAGTTATGAAGTTGTAGCTCAAATGAATTGTTAATCAAGTGATCATAGCCCGAGAATGACATTGTATGGCGATGAATCTTTCTTAGTTTCTTGAAGTCTCATCAAGCTCTACAAATTATCATATATCCTACTGAAAACAGTGCCCATTATACTTCGAGAACTTTTCTTGTGAGACAAACAGCGTCAAAACTGATCTAAGAAATAGTCATGAACAAAAAGGAGCGAATGATGTTGATATACTTGTTTAGGCAGAAATCAAAATAAAATTTTATGTCTTAGAAATAGACTATGCATAATAAAAGAAGGCGTTATTATCACGGAAATATAATCTTATCGTAGTATTTCATGAGACACGATCTTTTTTTTTTGCCTACAGTTAAAATATTTTCCTTCTTATCGCTATTCATCGTAAAATGATTACAGTTCTTGATAAACTTTGTTAAAGTTATTGTGATAGATCTTTGAAAGAATGAATTATTAACCAGTCTATATAATCTATCATTTTGAGAATTATAGAATTTAAAGATTTCTTGATTCTATAGATCAAATCATGATGAATCTGATAAAGATACGACTACTTCATCAAATGATACAAATGTTTCATTAATTCCTCGTGAATCACATACAGATATTAATGAAATTCATGACAATAATGAATTGTTAGAAGGTATAGCTGATGGTGGTCTTGCATCATTTGTTAAAAGTTCTGCAATCAATGATGATTATTGTAAGTTTAAAATTTATTTTACAATAATATTTATTTTATAAATCTATTTAATTTAGATCATCCAACTAAAGAAAGTAAAATAAAACGAGAACATAGTTGTTCGAATAAGAAAATTTCAATAAGTAAACTTAAGAAGTATCTTTGTATATTAAATATCACTGTATTTTGTTGTAGAAAAATCAAAATCAAAATCATCAACAGAAATAGGCAAAATAAATGTAAGATATTAGATTTTAATTTTTTTTTTTCTCATTTAAAATATTTATCTTTTATAGAAAATAACAAAAAAAATAAAAAACGAAGGTACAATTTAATTTCTTTTCTGTTGATTTTTATTTCTATGTGTTATTTAGACCAAACATCATCTAATGCCAATCGAAAGAAACTCTTAGCAACAACAACAACAACAACAGCAATTCCGAAGTCTTCATCATCAACAAATAATCCACAAGGAATACTAACAAATAAAAAACGTCTATCATCTTCTACACCAAAAAGACTTAATTCAAAAGATCGTCTTGGAAAAATTCTTAAAATAGCAAATAGCATTAAATCACGGGGTGGAATTCTAACTTGACTTATTCATTTTTTTTTTATTATGATCTCTCAGGAAATTTTTTCCTTATTTCTTTTTTTTTCCTTGTGCTCAATATTTATATATATGATACTTGTTGCGTATCATTATCGTTTCATTATTTCTTTTGAACCTTCTAATTCTTAAATGTATCGAGTTTGTTTGTTTGTTTGTTTGTTTTTCTAAACCAAGCTATAATTTTTGTCTTTTTCTTAAATTCTATTCAACGCATGAAATATTTCTATATAATAGATTAGTTTTGATGTATATAAATTTTGTTCTTCTTCTTTTATGATTATTCTGTATTATCGATTGTAACGATAGAAAGAAATAACAATAAAACAAAAAATGATGTCATGTATGACACTATTGCACAATTATGATGTAATTTATAACTATTTTGATTCTTTCATTTTCCATATTGATGATCATTTTCAATATTTTTCATCGTATGATGGCTACAAATACTTCTATAACACATAGTCTTATCGATATTGGAGCAAATCTTACACATAAATCATTTCAACAACATCTTCATCCAGTATTAGAACGAGCTGGTAAAGCTCAAGTTTCACATATTATTATTACAGGTACAAGTCTCTCAGGTAGTCGTGAAGCTATTCATATTGCTACAAAATATAATCAAGAACAACAAATTGTTAAACTTTATTCAACTATTGGTATTCATCCACATGAAGCTACACGTCATTCAAAATATAATTATCGAGAACAACTTGTAAATTTATTAAAAGCAAATAAAAATATTGTTGCTGTAGGAGAATGTGGTCTTGATTTTGATCGTAATTTTTCATTACATGATGATCAACGACATGTATTTGATACACAATTACAACTTGCTTGTGAATTTAATTTGCCACTATTTATGCATGAACGATCAGCTTCGACAGATATGTTATCTATATTAGAAAAATATTCACAACATGAAAATTTTCATGGTGTTATTCATTGTTTTACAAATCCGTCTTTGGATATTCTTCGACAATATCTTTCTCTTAATCTTTATATTGGTATAACTGGTTGGATATGTGATGAAAGACGTGGTAAAGATTTAGCAAAATTAATTCCAAATATTCCATTAGATCGTTTACTAATCGAAACGGATGCACCATTTTTATTACCACGTAATATGCCAAGGCCTTGGCCAAGTCGTAATGAACCAAGTTATTTACCATATGTTGTGAAGAAATTAGCCGAATGTTATTCGATTTCAATCGATGAAGTTGCTAAACATACAACTGAAAATGCAAAAAAACTTTTTAATTTATAAATTCATTAAGATAAATAAAAAGAAAAATATGAATTTACAATAAATCATGCATCTCTATGATAAATATTATTTAGGGAGCTACATGAATTAGTTGAATAAGTCTAGTCATAAAAGCCAGTAACATATATCACAATCAAATAATTTTTTACCAATTAAATATTTTTTGCTTCTTATTCATGTTCGATAATAACACCTCAATGTAAAATAAAATTTTATCATTTATTTATCTTGCAAACTTGGTCTTCTCAATCGGATATAATATTAAAGAAAAAAAACGCATGCTCAGAAAATATATCCTTTATAATAGTGACAGTGATTCTTTATGATGAGGCACATTTGTAAACCAAGAGTGTAAATAATATTGTATCGAAAAAACTTTTACACATACTTTCAAAAGAATTGTATGTTAGAAATAATAGAAATCTCGGTAGTTCAAAGTTGTGTTTATCATATAAAACAAAGATTAACTCTTCAATCTTCATTTTATACTCAGTGTGAATATAATCAGATATGGAAAAATATTTTGAACAAAACTTATATCCAAGTTATAACACTCTGCGCTAACGAATAAATATATCCCAGATATAGATGACTAATGTCGGACTTCTTTTGAAATGCCAGTCACCATTTTTTGAATAACTCTTCATTATTGATGGCTATCGAGTTCAGGTTTTACCGATTCGATAGATGGCGTGGGAAGCATTTGGCTGTACGCAAGTCATTGGGATTGAAAACGTTTTCTATATATTTTTGCCAATGGATACTTTTTTTTATTCATCATTCTCATAGTTTCTTTAGCAACATAGGCTCAAATTATACCAGAATGTAGACATTGATCGACACAACCGACATATTTGAACTTCGCTAAGTAATACCTCTTTTATAAGAGAAGTCGTAAAAATTCATAAAAGATCGTCGTGGTTCACGATCACAATGGACACAAGCTGTGACGGCTCCCTGTAAACTACACGAACACTTGCGAACATCACGAAATGAAAGATACCTTAGATCTACTTATATAGACAGATAGAACTCAATGACTTGTGTCCACGAACACCTACTTCGAATAGGCCCGGAAAAAGATTTGAATCATGCAAGCAAGATTTTTCTACGAACACCACTTATGATATCTGTGAACACCTACGAACACATCTCAAGCATGCTTGAAAATTTACGAACACCTGTCTAATGCAAATAAACCCTCATTGCAATCAATCTTGATGCAAAAATTGTATCACTTTATCGACACTGTATCTCCAAATATCTAGTAACATTTTTTTAACCACACTTTTACATACATAATCGTCTACGAACACCAGTTATTTGAAAAGATCTCACTTGAAAATATAGTATCAAGTTATTTATGCTGGTCCCACTTAATACAGTTTATTAAAAAAATGATCAAAATGAAATAATTCAGTTTTGATTCAGTTTACTAAATGATTAAGTTAAATCAAAACTGAGTCATGGTGTTTTAATCATTTTTATAGAACGTTCGTATGTTTTCGAAGAAAATAGTGAATGCATCCTTTAAAATCCAACTTTTTCTGCTCCTTCTCTCCTTCCATTACAGACACAAAGCAACAGAAGAGAACATTACAAACATATTTTCTTCCATCACTCTCTTCCCCCCCCCCCCCCCCCCCCCCCCCCCACCCCATTATGGACCTCACCAACAGTGCACAAAAGGCTTTACATTCTATACAATAGTCAAATGCATTTATAAATATTTGAAAAAAAATGTTTCAATTTATGAATAATCGATTAGGATAACAACTTGGAAGGATGTATGTGAGTTCCACATTTGAGCTCCAAAGAAGTCGCGCGAGAAGTTTTTATTGTTTCGTTTTTATTTGAATCATGTTAAGCAATTTGTACAATGCGTTTTCGTGGATTTTCATAAGCACTTTTGTGGTATATGTAGACGATTATGTGTGTCAAAATTTGATAGAAAAAATATTGGCAGATATTTATAGAAATAGTTTCGATAAGATGGTAAAAGTTTTAGGTCAAGACTAATTGAAATAAGTGCTTATTTTTATATGTCTAGTGTTCACAGACTTTTAATCATATTTGAGGAGTGTCTGTAGGTATACAAGTTTTTTTTCGCATACAATTTTGCCGTATACTATTCGGGTCTGTTTCAGATCCGTTCAAAGTAGGTGGCCTTAGATGTTCACAAATACAATCCATCGAGTTCTATCTACCTTTTTAAATATATTTAACCTATTTTTCTTTTTACGGCATTCGAGTATTTCACAGACAGTTGTATGCTTAGTAAAATGAATCAAAACTGAATTATTTCATTTTGATCATTCTTTTAAATAAACTGTATTAAGTGGGGCCAGCATAAATAACTTGATACTATATTTTCAAGTGAGATCTTTTCAAATAACTGGTGTTCGTAGATTTTCTGAACCATTTTCTTGGTGTTCGTAGACGATTATGTACGTAAAAGTGTGGTTAAAAACATGTTACTAGATATTTGGAGATGCAGTGTCGATAAAGTGATACAATTTTTGCGTCAAGATTGATTGTAATGAGGGTTTATTTGCATTAGACAGGTGTTCGTAGATTTTCAAGCATGCTTGAAAGGTGTTCGTAGGTGTTCGCAGATATCATAAGTGGTGTTCGTAGAAAAATCTTGCTTGGATGATTCAAATTTTTTTTCGGGCTCATTCGAAGTAGGTGTTCGTAGGTGTTCGTGAACACAACTCATTGAGTTCTATCTGTCTATATAAGTAGATCTAAGGTATCTTTCATTTCGTGATGTTCGTAGGTGTTCGCGTAGTTTATAGGGAGTCAGCTGTGACCGTGAGGGTATGGGTGCGGGTGTGTGGGTTTATCTATTTCCTTCATCAACATACCCACACCCAAAGAGCATTCACAATTCAGAATATGAAAGTCCTTATAATCGAAAGGCTCATTTCCAGCAAAATTCTCTCTGGTGGACTTTAGACCCCTCAGTATAAGAAGGTGCTGACATAGAGAGGTTTTAATGTACTTTCTTTGGACTCTAATGCACCCTTGCATTTATTAGGCTCAGATCTTTCCACCTTCATTTTCGCACACTTCAAATAATATATTCTACAATTCATCAGGTTCTATCAGGGTCCATTAGGATCCATTAGAATCCACCAGGATCCGCCAAGATCCATTATGATTCACAGGATCCGCTTTTTCCCCCTTGACCAGATATCTTACAAGCGCAGAGCTTAGATTTTGGCTCAGTAGTCTACAAAAGTTTTGAAAGATTAGATGATACTTCGTACAAGAATAGTAGATTCTGAAATCGTTTTAGATTTAATGCAAACATCTGGATGCTACTTGTATAAAAATTCCAGTTTTTCTTGAATAATCATTTTCCAAAAAAATGGGTAATCTAGCATAAATAACCGAATGAGATATTCAATTCACAGAAAATGAAATAATACCAAGATTTTACTTTGTGTCAAAGTCATTTTTCGAATTTACACTTCTCTTGTTTCGTATTGATACAATTCATTATTATGAGCACTAATTGCTCAACTTTTTCTTTAAAGTCATTCATTAATGTAAATTAGGATAACACTAAACTGCTGTTTTTTTTTTATATGATTGTTTCACATCATATACAATATATAAAAAAATGGAGATTCAATTACAAAACAACAAAAACAAAACGGAGGATGACAATGAAAAATAAGGAGTATTGCTTAAATAAGTAAAATCAATATTGCTTTTGTTCAATTTTTACATGGATTTAATTTTCATTTGTTTCATTTTTGGTTGTCGTCGTTTCATTTCACGTTTATGTTCTTTTTCTTCCCATTTACGTTGTTTTTCTGGATCATCAGATTGCATAATTTTTTCTTTTTCAACCCGACGTTTTTCTTCACGTCTTTGTTGTGCTTGTTCTTGTCGTTGTTGATAAACATTTTTTAAAAATTGTTCTTCAATACGTTGACGATTTTTAATTGTTTTACTTTTCGATTCTTTTGACGTAAAACGAAATGAACTAATACGATCAGCTAAATACAATACAAAACGTAAATAATCACTACTAATAGTTTCTGTTGTAACTTGTAATGAACGATCATTAAATGCAATTAAATTAAATGCAACAATTAATACACGACGAACAGAACGTTCACTTAAATTTAATGCATCTTGTTGTTGTGTTGCACTATCATTATTTGATGCAACATTAGAATTATTTGATGACTGTTGACTATCATTTTGTAGTTTCATTCCTGTATATTGATCACTAATATGAATATATTCAAGTGCATCTGGAAATCTAAAGAAAAAAAGAAACTGAGAAATTTACTCAACTAAAACTAAAAACTAATTCTGACTTGTCTATAAAATCTGCTACACGATTATCAATAATAGTACTTGATACTTCACCAATTTCACTTAATATTTGATAATTTCCACTTAAACCACGTTTGTCAGCATTTTTTCGTTCTGAACAAAATTGACTAAGATCATTCATATCACGATGTAATTTAGCAGCTGTACGTTTTTTTGCTAAACAAAATACAAATGTTTCCATATCATCTTTATTATAATCAATGGTATAAATAATCATATCATTGATTGATTTAATTAATGCAGCCAATGAATTAAATAAACATTGTCGTTTTATAAAACGTATTTCAATAAGCATACTTTCAATTGATACTCGACCACTACACCAAAGTATATATAAACTTTCAGATTCTTTATGCATATTATTTAATATAATATCATTACTTGTTTGTTCATCTGTTGATTGTATATTACGTGTTTGACCATTATCACCAACAAGAGAAAAATTTCTTTCAAGTAAATCACATTGTGAATTATAAATAGTTGTTGCTAGACGAGCATTTTTTGAACGACCAATTAGAAAATTTATTAAATAAATTAATAATGCAATAATCATTATTGCTTCACAATGATATGCTTCCCAACGATTGCCTGTTAAATTAGCAGGAACTTCAGCAATTTTAAGATCTGGTATTGACGATGACGATGTAAATGAATCAGACTAAACAAAATAATATGAAAATTTTCATTTCAACAAAACTCTCGTTTCTCCTAGATAATTTCTAATTATAAGTATAAATCCTATGCTAACATTAGACATAAGTAGAACTATCTTGCCCATACATGATATTTCAAATGTCTTGAGGCAAAACCAAATTAGTTATCTTCTCTTGTAATAACATAACGTGAGAATAAGAAATTTTCTCAATGATTACAATTTATTTTTATTTTTATTTTTAGTTACTCAAAATTTGAAAATTATTCATAATCAAACTTGATTATGAAATAATTCAAAATACAATATATTTCACTGTGATTACTAAGTACACAGCTTACTTGGACATGTAACCTCTAGATCATGACGAGCACCAAATAAGATAAATAATGATTAATTTCTACTACGCTATTTTTGTTATGTAAATTTGTTCAATGTGTTGTTAAAAACCCATATTGATCGACGGCAAAAAATTTATCTTCTCTTTCTCAAGACACTATGGCAAAAGAAGATACCATTCAATAATATGTCATTCAAAAGACTGACATGAGTACGCAAACCTCATAAAAACAACATTTAGCTAGAAGAACGGAATAGAAATTATAGATCCGTTGATACTGAAAAAATTCTTTTCTTTTTATTTATTAACAATATCAAGAAAATATGTGATCATAAAATACCGTGGCAATTTTAGGCATTAATTTGATTAATTTCAGAAACTAATTTGTTTTTTTTGCATCAAGTCTTAGTTTTGAATATCACTCATTATATTTTCACAATTTAATATTTTCCAAAATGAAATCGAAAAAGATTAGATTAACACATGTCTAAAATCATTATTGAAATTTTATCATTTTCTTTGAACTCTCAGTAACAACAACAAAAAAAAAACAAGATTACATCATTCACATTGACCTTTTATCTTTATCTCGTAGACATTCTATTATCATTATAAATACAAAAAAAGAAAGAATATGTTCTTAATACTATCTAACTAATTTAACTGAAGAGATAAATCAAAGTCAATCTAATATTTTCTCTATTATTCACACTCAAAACTAAATTTTTACCGCTTCAAATTCTTCTTCATCAAATATAAGATCATCATCATCATCAATAGTGACATCATCATTGATTTTTTGTTCTGTTGTTTTACTTGATGATGGCTGAGATGATCCATCATTATTTGTTAGATCTGGTTGATTTGATTGTGTTTTAGATGGTAAAGGACTAGCACCGGACGGAGATGGAGTTTCTACAATCGATGTATATAGATACAAATTTTCTTTCTAAAGTAAATTTTATATGTCATACCAACAATAAATTCATCTTCATCAAAATCATCAAATTCAGAAAAATCTTCATCTTTAAGTTTTTTTGCTGCTGACCATACAAAACATAAAAGAATATTGAATAAAACAAAAAATATAGTAATAGATGAACGCATATTATTGTACTATCTTTTTCTTTAGAAACAAAAATAATGTATTTTCCGAACAATAAGCGAAGATTTATTTTTTTTTTCTGTTCTTATTTCTATTGGTTTATGAAATCGATCCAATAAAATTTTCATCATAAAAAAAACTTTTCTTATATATTCATAAAAGTTTATTTATAGAAGAAAGTTTAATTTAATTTTATAGGATACAGTTTTTTCTAAGTTTTTAATTGAATAAAATAGATAGATGGAAGCATACAATGGAAATCAATGACCAATGAGAAATCACAACGTTTTTTTTGTCTTCATTTAATCACAACAACGGACACTCATTTTCTTCTTTCTCTAACCAGTTCAATCGACCTTTTCGATAAACAAAAAAAAAAAAAGAAAAAGAATTGAACGTTTTTAATTCTATTTTAGATATTAACATCAATATAAAATATATTGACATCATGATCTATAACAATAGTTAACGTAATTGTTTATATTTACTTTCCTTTTTCAGGTAAATTTATTTTGTTTGATAACACGATACGAATACTAATCATGATATGAGATGTTATAAAAAAAAGAATGAGTGGTTTCTTTTTCATGTATGTATTTATGTTGAATGGGTATAACTATGTAAGAGAAGGTATCTGTTTTTCTTTGAGAAGTATGTTAATGATTTTCTAGATTCTTTGTTTTTATTTAATTTTTTTTGTACATGACTGAAAGGGACAGGTACTAAGTCATTAAAGAAATGCAATATTAGAGATGACAGTTCTCTTTCTGTCTCTCTCTCGGTTGTGTGTCATATTCATTTCTATATACGGAAACAGAGATAATCTATGTCATTTAGTTTGTTTTTGGGTGAAGATGTCGCAACATTTGCTTGCTCGATAAATGCGTCGATTTATCATAAAAATTCCCATCAACCATTGCCTTCATACTGTGCTAGCACATACTGCGGAGGAGAATAGAAAGAGAGAAGAAAAAAAAGAGAGAATACGAAGACGTAGTGGAACTGATAACTGCATGTTTATTTCAGGTTGTTGTTGTTATTGTCGTCATCTCACAGATTCTATATCGACATAAAATAGCACGTTAATATCATATATACTATTCATGGCTCGAGTTGTTCGTAATAGCAAATTTCGGTAATATGATTTTATTGTTTTTTTTGTTCGAATTTAAATAGAAGAAAAAGTATTTTTTCTTTTCAAGTCATGTATTTGGTCAAGCAGCTAAAAAACAAGATTGCTATGAAAATATTCGTATAACAAAAAGTGCATGGGATTCAACATTTTGTTCAGTTAATCCAAAGTTTTTAGCTATTATAACTGAATCAGCTGGTGGTGGTGCATTTCTTGTTTTACCATTAGATAAAATTGGACGTATTGATCGTGATGTACCATTAGTTACAGGACACAAAGCAGCCGTACTTGATATAGCTTGGTGCCCACATAATGATAATGTTATTGCAAGTGGTTCGGAAGACTGTACAGTTAAAATTTGGCAAATACCTGATGGTGGTATAACATCAACTAATTTAACACAACCAGCTGTTGATCTTGTTGCACATCAACGACGTGTTGGACAAGTGGTTTGGCATCCAAGCGCACTTAATATTTTACTTAGTGCTGGTAAAAAGTTTGTTTAGTTTAGAAAAAAAAAAAACAGCAAAATCTTATGTCTAGGTGGTGATATGAAAATTTTTATATGGAATGTTGGTAAATCAATAATATTAACAACAATTGAGTGTCATCCAGAAGTTATTTTAAGTGTTTCATGGAATTATAATGGTTCACGTATTGTTACATCATGTAAAGATAAAATATTTCGTATTATTAATCCACGTACTGGTCATGTTATTAAGGTTAAATTAATAAAACAAAATGAAAAGAAAGCTAATTATTTTGATGTATTTCTAGTCCGGAATGGGTCATCAAGGAGCTAAACCTGCAAGAGCTATTTATTTACGTGATGGTCGTATATTTTCTACTGGTTTTTCGAGAATGTCAGAAAGACAATATGCTCTTTGGGATGAGGTTTTTATAGATAATGAAATTGTTAAGAAAAAAATTTATTGATATCTTTTTTTTTAATTGTTTTAAAAAGGATCATTTGGGTAATGCTTTAACAATGGAAGAACTGGACTCCTCAAATGGTATTCTATTTCCATTTTATGATGAAGATACTAGTTTAATCTTTCTATGTGGAAAAGTAAAATAAAAAAGAAAAGAAATTTAAGAGACACAAAAAGCTTGTTATTTAGGGTGATTCAACTATTCGATATTTTGAATATACACCAGAAGCACCTTATATACATTATATTAATACATATTCATCATCAGATCCTCAACGTGGTATGGGTGTTATGCCTAAACGTGGAATGCATATTGCAACATGTGAAATAGCTCGGTAAAAATTTTTGATTTCTATCATCGATAGATATTCTTTTTTTTTTTTGTTTATATCTAAAATTCTAGGTTTTATAAATTGCTCAATAGTGGTCTTTGTGAAGTAATTACATTCACTGTACCACGCAAAGTATGTTTTTTGTTGAAAAAAAAATTAAAAGTTAAATTTATTATTTGTATTTAGTCTGAACTTTTTCAAGAAGATCTTTATCCTGATACAGCCGCTGAAGAACATGCTATAACAGCTGATGAATGGATTGAGGGTAAAGATGCTAATCCTCGTTTAGTAAGTTAATTGAAAATATGTTTGTGTTATATGAATATATAGATATATATGTATGTGTTTAAATTCTTAATTAGGTTTCTATTCGTGATCTTCATTCGGGTACAAAATCTCAATCAAGTGCAGGTGGTGGTGGATTAACTCCTGGTCATGGAGCACAACAACAAAAACAAGAAATTGTTTTTGGTAAATCAACAAGTCAAAAACCTTCACCAACATCCCCACATAATGTCACACAACAAACAAGTGCTAATAATGGTGGTGCTACTGTTCAACATGGTCAGGTATATATAAATATAGTTGTCTTGTTTATTTACTAAGAATATTTTAGAATGATTCTTATTTTTTTTTTCTGTTGTTTTATTTTCATAATTATGAGACTTTAATTTTTAGCATGTCGATAATGAATTTCTTGATAAACTTGTTGAAGAAATGCGTCGAGTGAAAATAATTGTTAAAGGACATGA
Source organism: Rotaria sp. Silwood1 (assembly GCA_905250075.1). NCBI lineage: Eukaryota > Metazoa > Rotifera > Eurotatoria > Philodinida > Philodinidae > Rotaria > Rotaria sp. Silwood1. The sequence continues at coordinate 1,906,805 of CAJNOP010000026.1, forward strand.
ACGACGTATTAAAACGTTAGAAGAACGTTTATCACAATATGAAGCACCAGTTGATGATCTTGATGATTAATATTTTATAATACAAATAACAAATATGTTCTTTCTCTTTTTCTTCTTTATATCTCTTTTTTTTTCTTTTCTCTACTCATTTATTTATTTTTCAATTTAATTACCTACGTGCATATACACATACACAATATATATACATTCATCTTTAATATTACCTTTCAAATTCAGTAAGATAATTATTGTTTTGCTTGTTTCTATTTGTGGTTTTAGTTGTTTTTATTTGCATGTGTGCATGTTTATATTGTGTTCTTCAGAGATTTTAGGAATTCATTTTTGACTTCCGCCGGCTAACTCTTTTTCTTTTAACTTGATAATACCTCCCCTTGAAACATAACATATATATCACCTTCTACTAATATCTTATCTTAACGTACATATTTATATATATAATTATTTTTGAAACAATGTATAGAAATTAATATTGTTTTTTTCTCTTTTCATTTAGAGCGTTATAAAGTTTGTTCGTTCAAAATTTTCCCCATCATCAACTGAAACCAAGCAAAAATCAAATAATAAACAATATGATAATATCCTTTATCAATTAGATATAATAAATCGTCGTTTGAATGATTTTGATCATCGTATGGATGATTTTAATTATCGTCTAGAACTTCTTGAAAAACCATCGATGAATAAACAACAACGTCAAGATTTAACGTTTGAAGATACAAATAATAAAATCACTCATTTTAACGATGATTCTAGATTGTGATTTCTTCGAAAATTTTCATGTGTTTTATGCATGTAGTCATTTTTTTTTTGACTTTCTGCTTTTCCTTTTTTTTTTTTTTTTTGTTTTCTTTTTCTTTTTTGCTATTCTGGTTCAATGTTGAATATTTGTCTATTGAGCATTTAACATTTGTGAAAACAAAACAAATGATCCCTTGTACCTCTTCGTTCTTTATTTGCTCTGAGCTACACCCGGTGCTGTTATACGTGCTCGCAATCACACATTTTACTGTCTTCCGTGTTTCTTTTTTTTTCTCCTTCGTCGCGTTTTTTTCTTATCTTCTTCTATTAGGATTACCATTGTACACATTGAGAATCAAACATGAAACAAAAAAAAGCATTTCTCAAACGAACGTTTCTTTCTTAAATGTTTAAACAAAGTATTTCATAACATCAAAAGAAATGAATTCTTTAAAAAAAATATTTTAGATGAAAATTAATTCTATTACTTCTTTATTAATTTTATTCTTATTGATATGTATAGCAGATTTTATATTAGCTGGGTTTGTAATTGAAAATGTTTTCGTTTTGGACTATGATAATTATTGACTTCCTTTTGATTTTTGTTTTGATAGACGTGATTTTTATAAAATATTAAATTTACCAAGAACGGCAACATTAAATCAAATAAAAAAATCTTATCGAAAATTAGCAAAAGAATTACATCCGGATAAGAATAAAGATGATTCAAAAGCACAAGAGCGTTTTCAAGATTTAGGAGCTGCTTATGAAGTAAAAATTCTTCAATATTTGGAAATAATTTATTTGATTTTTCTCTTTTTCTTTACGTAGGCTTTATCTGATCCTGATAAACGTAAAATTTATGATAAACATGGTGAAGAAGGTTTAAAACGACAAGGTGGTGATGATTCATTTCATGATCCATTTTCAAGGTAAATTTTGTTTACCTAATAAATAAATGATTTAATAAGTTCTTTGATTTATTTGTAGTTTTTTTGGTGATTTTTTTCATTTTGGTGGTTCAAGAGATGATGGACATAATCAAGTGCCACATGGTGGAGATTTAGTTGTGGATTTATATGTCACACTTGAAGAAGTTTATAATGGAAATTTTATTGAAGTAAGAATTATAAATTTTTGTCTATTACTTTCTAAAAATTAATTACTTAGGTTGTTCGAGCTAAACCAGTAGCAAAACAAACGGCTGGTTCACGAAAATGTAATTGTCGAATGGAAATGCGAACAACTCAAATGGGTCCTGGACGAGTAAGATCTATTGAAAAGTTTCCCTTGAAAAATATCTATAATAAAAGTACTTTATATATACTTAATTGAGATATGTCATATGTGTGATGTAAGAAGGTTATGCAGTATACGAAGAAAGGAATCTGTTTTCATACTCTAATGACAGAATAGGAATATATTTCTTATGAATTTATGCATATATTACATATGTATGTGTAGTGTTCGTGTATATCTACTAGATCGATATCTAATTGTTTATTTTATCGCAACAGGCGTCGAAGAAGAATTGAATGTTTATTGAAAAATTTTCTTTTAGTTTCAAATGATGCAAGAACAAGTATGTGATGAATGTCCAAATATCAAGTAAAGAAAGATTTGATTGACACAAATGAATTTAAGAATTTATTATTCAATTTTTTTAAAAGATTTGTTACAGAAGAAATGGTATTAGAAATTGAAGTAGAACCAGGTGTAGCTGATGGACATCAAATACCATTTATTGCTGAAGGTTTATTTTCTAATAAAATATATATATTTTTTTAATTCAATTATTTAAAAATAATTTTCATATTTAGGAGAACCTCATATTGAAGGTGAACCAGGTGATTTGAAATTTATCATTCGTATTCAAAAGTACATATGAATCTTCTCTTTGTTTTTTAAATATTTTGTTTTCTTTTTTGCTTTAATTAGACACACAAGATTCGAACGTAAAAATAATGATTTATATACAAATTTAACAATAACTCTACAAGATGCACTGAATGGTTTTGATGTATCTTTTCCTCATCTTGATGGACATAATGTAAGACACTGTAACTAACATTTATATTGAATTAGGGCATGCATCGAATCCGAACATTCTATGTCGTACTTGATTGCAGTCATTTTCAGTTAATTAATAAAAGGAAACAAAAGTAACAAACAGGAGAGGATTACAGAGTTGATTACGGTAGATCTACACATGGTGAAATAAATGATTCAAAAATCGAAGATTTGCAGGCATCTTAAAAAAGTTCTTGGCACAATCCCTATACGATTGAAATGTGAAACACAGTATAGTTACGGTTGGTGTTCACAGGAAGTTGATTTTATTTCATCTTTCGAAAATGCAATAAGAAAGTGGTTTATATTATAATGAGACGTTATTGATATACGATCTCTGATGGAGAAAAGACGTCGTCAAGGACTATTTCAACACCCGTTTTAGATCGTGTTTTACAAAAGGTTAATAGTGCTTAGAAATACTTGAACTTTCAACTGAAGCTAAGAGCGCTTTTATACTTTTCCATATATCTTAGGAAATGCTCGAAAAAATACCCGATACTGTCTGAACTGATTGGAGATTTTCCAAATGCGGCGTCTTTCATTCTAAACATCGAGTTAGAGTTTGGATGCGATGCATGTCTATATTGAATTGTAAAGTAATTGTTTGATTTTTTTTTAGGTAACAATAAAACGTGAAAAAATAACTTGGCCTGGTGCTCGAATAAAGAAAAAAGGTGAAGGTTTACCACAACATGATCAAAATAATATTGTTGGTGATCTTTATGTTACAGTTGATGTTGATTTTCCTAAAGGCGAACTAAATGATGAACAACGAGACGGTAATTTTTTGCAAGATTTTTCTTATTATTATACGAAAGCAACGTTTTTTTTTAGTTATTAAAACTTTATTACATCAAGAATCGCAACATCGATTATACAATGGCTTGTAGTCTATTGATCGATTCATATTTGCTGTAATCTTGTTTAGGCTAATATTTGCTTTTTTTTTTCATTTGTTTTTTTGTTGGTCTCTATTGTGATGGTCTATTCATGGATAACTTATTGTGTGCTTGCTTTATTTATTTTCATGGTTGAATCGACAGTTCAGAATAAGATAAAATCTGGTGAATTTATGTGGTCTTTCTCGTTGTGTTTCTATTCTGGTCTGATAATCAAGTAGTTCTGTTCTAAAACATTTCCTTCTTTATTCATTTGTTATATAGTTAGTTTCAACCGAAATATTATGTCATACATATCTATACATGCTTTTTTATGATATAAGGTGAATGTTTGACAATTAATCAAGAGAAAAAAAAAACCTACAAATCATTTCTTTTCATTTAAGTGGTCTAGTGTTTGCTTTTTGTTTAAGTAATTAAATGAAGTTTCAACAGCAAAATAAAATCTAATGTTTAAAGAGAATTGCTTTTATTATAAATATACATCGAAATAGTCATTCAAATCATACAATATATATATGTATCGAATTCTTCCGAAAACATTTAGCTTGGCCCAGAAAATAGATATAAGTGAAAAAAAACCACTTAATTTAACAATGATATCAGCACATAATTGAGACTCTTTATGTGGATAAAACAGACGATAGTTTACATAATATCATTACAATCTATTTGAGTTTGTGAAATTTTTGATTTGAGATATGATTATGAGTGCTAGGATAGATATGAATCTTGAGCTGGATTCCAGTGAAAAAGGACACGCATGCGCAGCTACATTTCAACCCTTTCTTTTCGAGTCCGCTATCTGTGGAATGGTCTCGTCTCTCGTTCCATTTTCTTAATCAAACATTGGATTTTAACGACGCTTTGAAGCTATTTTCATTCGATTAGTAAAACTTAATTATAAATTCTACTCAAATTTAATTTCCGGGAATCTTTTCATAAAACCTTCAAAAAGAGATTTTCTATGTGTTTCAGTGACTTTCTAGCTAGATCAACGTTGCATTTGTTAAGAAATTAGGAAACTTCTCATTGTATACCTCTATTGCCTATTCAACATGACTCATTTCAATCTAGCTATTTTCCAAACACGCAAATATCACTGTGCAGTTGAATCACATGTAGCCCTGCAGAAGAAAAAATCCAGGTGTGATTGTACAAGCCTACGTTGTACGACGTTGAAGAAAGAGAAAACGACATGCATTTTTATAGAGAAAATGACTCCAGCAATCATTACACCTGTGTACTTAACTAGCTCAAGAATGCATATAACCATAGATACTGTTGATTACAAACATATTGGAAATGGTGAAAATATGTTTGCGAGGCCTGCATTTTGAAGTGGCTCCAGGTGAATAAGAGTTGCCCATATGGATGTAGACGGTATGCGGATAAACGTTGTCTACCGTAGATACGATGTCTTTTATCTAAAATCTGGAGTCGATGTCAAAGTATGCAATACGGTTGTCATGCTGCGCTTTCGTATGACACATTAGAGGCGTATCAAACAAACCAATGGGCATATCCCTCTACTCGGTGCCCGCATTGTGAGAGCCTTATGCTAGTGAGCGCAATGGAGGCTCATGAGAAAGAATATGGCCAAAAACTTGGGAACTGCCCCGAATGCAATCGTTCCATTCCATGGTATTTGATGCAAAAACATCAATTATCTTGTGTTCTAGTAAATTTGCAACATTACTTGCAAACCATAAATCAATTGCAGAACTTAGCACAAGCCTTCCTACACATTTCAACCTGACGTTACAATACAAAATATTGAAATTCTATTAGCAGAGTTTTTTGCCGTTACTCTAGAAGAGCGAGATATTCAGAAATGATATTGTGATTTAGTTTGGTGACATCATTTTTCTTCTCTAGGTTATCTTATTCTCAATAATCCGTTTGATGCTCTACACTTTTTTCTTATTGTTTGGCTCACGAGTCTGGGTTCTATTTTGGGCCTTCTGATTGGAGAAATTCTCATCGTCATCGCGTATTGCTCTCAGAACATATGCACCGGTTTTCTCTTCATTATGCTTTTCACTGGAATTTTACATTCTTGCATATCATGGTTTCTTAACTTGGTCGATGACACTTTCATTATGATATTCTCCACCATTCTCGTTCTAAAAGTTGGCTTTTTAGTTATTTACGTCAATGTTGATCTATTGAACAAGAGAAACAAACTAGGGCATATCTTGTTGGCGTACGTCGGAATCATTTTTCTGTGGAAACTTTCCTTGTTGCTTGTCCCATTTTATTTTTGTTGGATTCCTGCTTTTGTAACTTCAACCTTCGTTTCTGGCATAAGCATTTTCCTCGCTTTAATTGCTGGATACGCTTCCTCTCTCTAACTACCAGTTTAGACATGATCACCGACACACTGCCAAAAGTTTTCTTTGTAATCATGAATTTCATACCCATATCAACAGTTATTTAATCGAAATAAAAGAAACACGATTGACTGGTTTGCTTTGTCATTTGGTGTCACCACAGATTTCTGTTTAGCTTTCGGTAAAAATTCGAAGGACAGTAGAGAGATTCTCGATTGACTTGAGCAGAAACTTATTAGAAAACTATTTTTGATCCATCGTTAGTTCATAATTCTAGAAACTAAAAATTCCGTTTAAGGTATAGCAAGTGTGTCTTGTTATGCTAGTGAAAGGTAGAAGTACGACCACACATTCACTTGCATTCTGTGTATGTATGAAACAAAACTTCTTATTGTAGATAACTAAAGTCCTAGTTGTTATTTTGAAGTGCACTAGAGCGAGCAGAATCAAACAGCTAGTTAAATCTTAGTCTCGTTTAGTTATCAGGATGGTTTACTTTGAAGCAATCACTAATAATTAAATTTATAACAATTTAGACGAGCAACAACGTACTTCAGAAGTCATCACGTCTTCTTTCAATCCGAATCAAGATTCAGACACAAACTCACCTGATACTCAACCCTAATGCATTAGATATTGATTCTTTTCCAACATAGCATGAAATTGGATACTATCGTCAATTAGGTTCATAAAATTATTGATCTCTATCAGATCAAGTCTTTGTGATTGTACACAATAATTCTACAGCAAACTTCAAGTCATATCGTATTTCTTACTTTGAAAAAGAAAGGATAAAATTTTTATAACGACCCAATAATCTAGTGAATGATATATAAAACTTTAGTCATCTGCACCTTATCTAATAAAGACTGAATAATCTTACCTCTTGATGAATTCAGATGTCGCCGAGTAAATAAATCGATAGAGAAATGATAATGCTTACTACAAGTATCATAACTATAAATCCAGCATTAATCTTGCAAATACATGTTATATATTGGAACGAACTCTAATTAATAAAAGGTAACGTTATTATAGATTGAGTTAAGAAGTAAACCATGGTATATTCCAGTTTCAAAACTGTTAAATAGAAGCAGATTGTCCACAAGTGAGACCGTCAAAAATTCTCCTATACTATAAATGAATAAGAACATTTGAATTTGAAAGGAAATCAGACTTAATAAAAATAGTTGAACTACTAGTCTTACAAGAAAAACCTCCAAGTGATTAATTACTTTTGAATCTCAAGAATACGTCATTTGTACCATATTTTTTAATATAATACTGTGATCCCTCTAAAAAAAACATTAAACAAACCGATTTCTGACTTTCAATTCGAAATGCTGCATATCACTAGGTTTCTTTTGTAAAAGTTTCATTCATTTTCGTTATTCCTATCCTAAGTTTATGTTGTTCATATACAGAGTGAATCATAAATAGCACTGTATAATGAATTGAAATATTGTCACTTCGATTCATTCTCAAGTTTTTTTTTCATACAAATAATAGAAATAAATATCACAATTAATTTATATATTTATTTTACTTATATTCAAGAAAAGAAATACATATGATGCATTTCATAGACAATTTTCAGCTTTCATCAAAGAGAATAATAAGAAATCAAAACGAATTATATCGATACATACCGAAACAAATTTTCAAAACTAATCGTTTGTTTAAATGATGAAATTCGTACTCCATAGGTAAAACATATGATTACTATTCATTGGACACTAACTTTCTTGCAAAAATCAGTGTTCCATATTTCAAATTTCGAAATATTGTAACCAGTAACTTTTAAACTAATGGTTCTAAAAAGTAGCTCTATATGTATCGTTATAACATCACCCATGAAGTTTGTTTTGATTTCTTTTTATTGTGTTAGGTGAAAGCTGAAAATCATCTATGAGACACTATACATATATTTTTCTCAGATAACAATAAGTAAAATTGCTTTCATAATACTAAGACAAATACTTGATAGTAATGTTTGCTTACTTTATCTGTAGAAGAAAACTCCGTTGAGTAGACTTCTATTGCTATCCAAAAAAGTCAACCCATTTGATTGGTCGACGCGAAGATATCTCATTCTGTTATCATAGTGCTATCTGTATATCGCTTATTCGATGTTCTTATTCTACAATAGGAACAACGAAAAGATCTAAAACTTTCATAGTAAACTATTTTTACAAAGCTCTTCTTCTGTTTCAAATCGAAATTTGAAACTCATTTTTCTTAGCGTTTCTCAGAAAGGTCATGGTGTTATTTTAAAAAATACCATAGAAATGCAGCATTTCCATCAATAATAAGCTAAAAGTTTGTACTCGTTTCAGGGTATTCGTTAGAGATGCATCAATTCCTAAGACATGATTCTTTTTCTTTGTTAAGAATATAGTTCCCGTAGGTTGTTTATATCAACTATGATAAGTTCTTTTTCCTCTATCCTAAGCTATAGTCGAAATTCTTGAAATTTAAACTTAAAAGTTTTCAGAATTCGTCAAAACCTCGCATCTTTTAGTTTTGTTTTGACCGATTTCAGCTAATTAATTTCGAGACCCGTGTTTTTTCATTAGATAAACCCTAAAAATAGCTTTGGAAAAGTGTTCAAAACTGATTATTACTGGTATGAACAACTGCTAGGAGTTCAGTGATTTTCAATACTGAGCATGTGTTTTTATAAATAGAGATAAACCGATTCTTCGAATCGCTAATTCGAGTTTAGAAAATTTTTAGTAATGAGAATTATCGGACTCCTAGCTGTTCTCTTCATGTTACTTATGATCAGTTTTGAACGCCATTTCTGAAGCTATTCTTAGGTTTTGTCCAATGAAAAACATCGGTCTAATAATTAGTTAAATCGGTCCAAAAATAACTAAAAAATGCAAATTTTCAACCAACTCTGACATCTTTGTTTTGTATTTCAAGCATTTTAACTATGATTTCGGATGGAGAAAAAAAACTGATTATCGTTGATATAATCAGTCTACAGAAACTGCATTCTTATTAAGGAAAAAAAAATGTCATATTTGATCTTATATTCTACGAATTGATGCATCCCTAGTATTCATAGCTCATTAAAATCTACATGATGCATATTGTCTCAACTCAAATGTGGTGAACCAGCTGGTGGACTTTCTTCTTTCATAGAGTATTAGAGACTTTAAAGAATTGATGTCATAGAACTAACTAAAAGAATTTTATTGATAGCTTTCATATATATATATTTTTTTGCCTCAATTTCTCTACGATAATAGCTAATTGTAGATTACAAAAGCTTTCGGCAAGACAATACAATTCAAACTCTTATAATATTCTAAGCAAAATTTTCTTCTTTCTTCCGCATGGTCTAGTTTAATCTATATCACTGGAATAAATAAATACTATTACTATGTTGTATTTATTTTCAATAACGATGAATTAGTTAATCGATGACAATTTTTCGTTATTGTCTTTTCGGAAATGGCATTTCTTTTTCTTTTTCTTTTTTGAAATATTTCTATGATAGATATTTCATGAATATATATACGATAAGAAACAAATGTAAATGAAATCAATGATTTTTTCTTAAATGAAAAGCCCACTTGACAGTCTGTCTTATGTGAAATAGAGCGACAGACGTGACATGAGTTTATTAGAGAATAAAGAAAAGCAAATGTAATAGAAAAAAACGACCATAAAAGGTCGATACACATTAAATTTATTACGAACAAGAAAAAGAAAAAAAAATCATATATATATATATTTAAATACTTGTCGAGGAAATGATCAAAATGATCATGTGTAGAAATTTAATGGATTCACATCACATGTATACGAATGGGAGACAAAATGTCTTAATCGTAATTACTGCAATTAAGGATAAATAAACCCGTTTTTAGCTAAACGAAATGATTGTTTAGTTATCAAAAAAATTATTAATAACTTAATAAGCTAACATACATAATTTTATTATTGAATAAATGCAATCATGTTATTTGATGTTTATTATTATAAAAGCCTATATCTATAATAGAGAAGAACATAGAAATAATTAAATAGTAGTAGTTCAATGATGATATTTTATGTCAATAATTTTTTTTCATCAATTAACTTTGCTATATCTAATGAAAACTTATTTATTTTTTACAATATTTTTTTGTATAAATACAAATTATTTCGACATGAATGATTTGCAATATTTCATTAGCAACTATCGAATTGTTTTTAGAGAAAATACTATTCAATCGTGATACATACTTGAAAATGAATATTAGTTGTCTCAAGAGAACAGAATTATATAACTAGAAATAATCAAAAATATTTCTTCTTTGGATTAATAAATAAATAGTATTTCTGCTGTGCTTCTTTTTTTTTTACCAAATACCTATTCCTATTTCTAACAATCTCATTAATGAAAATTTTTTGTATGTTATTAATTTATTCACAATAAAATACAAAATCTTTTACTATTCATTTCATTCTTTTATTTCTTGAAATATTATTTACATCAAATTTACTTTTCTTGATTAAACATAGCAACACTTAACATAATATATAAAAGTTGATATTCGTAGAAATAAAAATTCACAATTAACCAGAAATTACCCACTGTAGGTATTTAATTCTTGATATAACATTATTGAAAGAATTCTAAAGAGAATCTCACTTTTTTTTCACGATACTTAAATGAAGAAAATAGAAACAAATAATCCCTAATAGATTATAAATCTAATTCATATTTAAGAAAATGTTATAATTTCTATTATTTATAATCAAATCTCAATATACATAAAAGCTAAAATCAAATTATTAGACTCTTAAAAAAAAACCTTGATCAATTATCTTACATAATCGAAAGCTTTTATAATAAAATCTATTAAATGTTATATATTTCTAACTTAACAAAACTCCTATTAGAATCATAATTTTAAGATATACAATTTTCTGTCTAATGTCCGATCAACATCTACTTCTTCTAATGATATAATTTAGCCTTATTAATTAATAGTTTTGTTCTTTATTATGATAATATATTGATTAATAATATATATTTATTTACTTTTTGATGCTTTTCAATCGAAACAGTTGATGTTTCACTTAAACCGTTTTCTTTATATTTAAAAAAAGTAAGCGAACAGACACAAGAAAAAAGAGCATGATATATTAATATTGTTTATTATTGTGGTTTATCTAGACCCATTAAACGTTGAATATAAGTTTCCCAAGTTGTTTCTGGTAAATTTATTTGTTTACAAATATGCGCATATTTTTCACGCGTTTCAATAACATATTTGACAGCTAATTCACCATTATCGATATATGCTTGCATGATTGGATCATCTTTCGACGAAAGCTAATCGAAAAAGAAAGAAAATTGGAATTATCAAAGTTAACAAAAAAGAAACAACAATGAACAACTTTAAAATATTCTCCTTACATCTTCTAATTCTGATCGTGCTTTAGATACAAATTGTTGGATAGCATCAAGATCAACAGGAAAATCTGTTTTTTGACTATGGTATAGAAAATAGAAAAGAATAGAAGCCGTTGATATAAGTCGATAAATTTCATTTGAAACTAAATAATTTAAAATAATGAAAGAAAAAAACAATCTAAAAATGAAAATACTTGTTGAATCTAAGCCTTTAGAATTTAAATCATGTTTAACAAGTTCAAAATTAACATTAAATAATTCTCCTAATTGAGTCGTTGGTGAAAAAGATCCATCCTATATAGACAAAGAAAAAAAAAATAGAAAATTCTATATCTAAATTGATAATAGTGCAATTATAATTTACATTATTTTGTTGTTGAAAAACTCCATTTATAAGTGAATAGGTTAGTGGTGTTTCAATAATTGATCTTAATTGAGCATCTTAATAATTTCATGACAAAGTAAAATAAATATTATTATATTTTACAATAAAAAAAATTAATGAAAAAAAAAAAAAACCTACCATTTGTTTCATTTGTAACAGAATCATTTGCTTTTTCCTAATCATAATAAATCATAATGATAAGAATGAATATAACTTTAATGTTATAAAGAAAAAAATATATATTGCTTACTGCTTCACTACTTGCCATAGTGTCAGTTCATAGGAATGACTAGCTTGTAGCAGATCGGTCGGTGATGACGACAGTGAAATGAGACGTATCGTGCGAATTGGGGCTTTGCATTTTTTCTCCTTGCCCTTCGTTTCTTTTTTTTTCTTTGCTCGAGACTGCTTCTTTTTGCTCATTCATGTTTTCTCCTTCTTTTCCTCGCTTAGCGGATGAATAACAACCGACAATGTTAGAGTCTTAGTCTTCATCTTCATCATCAACAGAAAAAAAAAAAAAGGAAATATTTCAAGTGATCCATTCTTATCTATTCTCTACATACACTCTACCAGTTGTACGCATTGACTGAGTAACTCGAGTTTTGTCAAAGCTGAGAAAGACGCGCGGGAATTCTTAATTGATGAGCAGTTTCTTCTTATTTTTTTGTAATCTAACTGCCTGTCTTTTTTTCCCATTTCATTTTTCATCATGTTCAAGTAGATTGCTTGTTATTGTTCTTATGCTTGAGAAGTAATGTCCTACTTTGACAAATATCTAAATCAATTATAGAGGATAATCATATGTAACGTGCAATGCAAAAGTTCAATTATTGAATGAATGTTATGTTTATTTTTGTTTTTGTTTTTTTTTGTTTATACGAAAAAAAAGAAGAAAAAAGACGGATATCAAGAGGGAACAAGTGAAACTGTGCGGAACCAGCAAAAAAAGCACACACACGCACATATACACTGTTATTAAGAAAAGAAGCCAACATCAAAAATACAAGAACAATGTTTGTCTCATCGCTGTTTTTTTTTCAAACACATCTATACACATAAAAGATTGTTCGTGAATAATTTACTTTTACATTTCTATGTATATATGTGTTTCCATTCGTAGCCAACAAATATATAGCAACAACATATATATATTTATATATATATATAAACGAGAGAAAAAAAAAACAATAGGTGTTTATATAAATATACGTTTATGTAAATCCTTTTCATAGATAGATCTTCCACTGAAAACCTGAATATATAAATGATGCAAAAAAAGAAAAACGAAAGAGAAAATTACCAGTGCAAATCAAAAAGAACGAAAACAAAAGTTGACACCGACGAAAAACAGAAGAAAAAACATATTAATCCCAAATATAATATGCTTGTGTATGTCTATGTATATATATGTGTGTGTGCGTTTGTTACCCAGAAAAAAGAAGAAGACAAGTGTATTTTTTGTGATGAATAGTAAATAGTTTTAAAACAAAAAAACAAAAAAAAAAAGAGAGAGAGCAGAGTAAAATGAACAAACAAAAATAGCATACATGCGCACAACAACGATGACAAACATAAAAACAAAACAAAAAAAGAAATTTATGTAATATATAATGATCAATCGATACACTCTTCGTTACATTTATTTTGAGGTCATCATTGTAACGAATTCTTCATAGTTAACTTGACCATCTGAAATGAAATAATGTTATAAAAAAATAAAAATTTCTTTTCTTTTCTTTTCTTTTAATAATTATACCTCCATCAATATCTGCTTCACGAATCATCTCATCAACTTCTTCATCCGTCAATTTTTCACCCAAATTTGTCATCACATGGCTTTTAAAAAAAAAGAAAAAATTGAAAAAAAAAATCATATTAAATTCAATATTATAACTAACCGAAGTTCAGCTGCTGATATAAATCCATTTCCATCTTTGTCAAATACACGGAATGCTTCACGAATTTCTTCTTCACTATCAGTATCTTTCATTTTTCGAGCCATCATTGTTAAAAATTCAGGAAAATCAATTGTTCCATTACCTAAACAAAATTATTTTATTAAACTATATATTGAATAGAAAAAATTTTAAAATCATACCATCAGCATCTACTTCATTAATCATATCTTGTAATTCAGCCTCAGTTGGATTTTGTCCCAAACTACGCATAACCGTACCTAGAAAAAAAAAAGCAAACATAAACATATTTAATTAATTAAAATTATTATTTTGTTTATCAATTAAACAAACCTAATTCTTTAGTTGTAATTGTTCCATCTCCATCTTTATCAAAAAGTGAAAATGCTTCTTTAAATTCAGCAATTTGTTCTTCAGTTAATTGATCGGCCATTTCAATTCAATCGTTCGAATGAATAATATAAACTCCTACACACAAAAAAATCTATAAAACAAGTAAAAAGAAATAGATAATAGTAGACAAAAAAGAAACGACAATAATAACAACAAGATACACTTGACAACATTAACTAAAACAAAACAATAAGAAAAAAAAAAAAAAAAGTAAATGATAAAGATGTCGCTTATGATATTAAATGACAAAAAATATATTCAAAACTTCAATGAAAATGTATCATATTGTCAAGTAAATTTATATTTATTTGTTTTATTTTTAAAAGTAATAAACAAGAACCATAATATACGTCTAAATAACCTCTACGAACCAATCATTTATTAATATATAAATGATTCTTCTTTTTTTTTCAGCTGGAAAAGAACGAACTAAACAAGAGGAAAAAAAAAGAACGAGAAAATGAGTATATTATTTCAGTGGTGAGAGAAATGGTTGCTTGCTTAGTTATTGGATGTGTAGGTGTTGCAAGTGCTTGTTGCTCTACCACACGACAAAAAAAAAAGGAACATAAACAATTATTTATTTTCTATATTTTAAGATCGCCGAGAATTAAGTATCATCTAGCGGCGAAAGGAGGCCAATATTTGGGAGTGTGAGTGAGAGTGAGGTTACGGTTTTTTGAAAAACTACAAACAGTACGCGTTATTTCTACTTCTAATCAATTTATTCAACACTCTCAATGGCTGAAGGTGGATATAATATTCAATCGCGCAATAATTATCCAGATCGAATGCAACAATCACAACAAAGTTGTTTTTTTTTTGTTCTTTAAAAAAACAATGTTTTTTTTGTTTTTTTGTTTTATTGAAAAGAATGATTTATCTTTTAGGCGCGTCAGCCGGTGAAGAAGAATTAGCAACTAAAACACTTCATATACAATCGAAACGTTTCTATTTGGATGTTAAACAAAATAGACGAGGTCGATTTATAAAAATTGCTGAAGTAACGAAAAGAAATAAGAGATGAAATTTTTGCTTATTAAATCTTTCTTTTGTTTTTGAATTCATTATAGGTTAGTGCCGGCGGTCGAAAAAGTCGTATATTAATGTCAATGAATGTTGCAAGTGAATTACGTGATCATTTAGATACATTTAATGAATATATTCGTACATTAGGTAATAGAAAAAAAATAAAATTTTTTCAAGGATTTGTTTTAAATCATTTTATATTTTAGGTGAACGAAATCTAAATAATCCACAATTGACAGAAGATGGTCGACTTCGTTCAGCACTTATAACACGTGATGATCGAAAATATTATCTTGATTTAAAAGAAAATGAACGTGGAAGATTTCTACGTGTATGTAACATTTTTATTATTGTGATTTTGCATTTATATTTTTGTGTATATTTATATTTCAAATTGTATAGATTTCTATGGTTGGAATTAATACTCCACGTACACAAATTGCATTACCTGCACAAGGTGTAGAAGAATTACGAGATACATTAAATAGTTTACTTGAAGAATTCGGAAATGAAGATGATAAAGGTAGACAATTACGAAAGGGCGACATCTACAGCGAGAAGTTTTCTATTGTGTCTACTTATTTTTTTGAAAAAGTTGTTTATGAAAAAAATATTTTCAATGATAAAATACTCAAATGAAAATTTCTATTCTATGAAATAGTTTTATTGGATATTGAATATATCCATATACGACTAGATAGGAGATACCTTATAAATTAAACATTTGAAATAAAAAACAAAAAAAAGTGATTTCATCAAATAGTTTCATAATAGTAATGTATTTCGTAGATAAAGATGGAGCTAATAGTATTTTGTCTTTTTCTAATTTATTTATTAATCTAGTTTTGTATTATTTTTAGATAGTATTGAGTCACTACCAGCAATAGGTAAGTGAAACAAACAACAATTTAATATAGTTTCGTCACTCATTATATGATTATATATAAAACATAGAGGCAAACCAATTTTATTTTTTTGAGATACAATCTACATTGAAGGCTTCATTTATCCAACCAAAAAAAATGCATGAAGACGACGAATGGAAAGATATTTTAATTAAGTGAAATTAATTGAGCTCTATTAATCTGACTCGTCTATTAAAAAACAAAGTAAACTAAATTAGTCTGATAAGATATAAAAAAATACTATCACAATCTCTTTTTTTCTCCTAAGAAACATAAAATAAACTTTGTTTTTTCTTTTTTTATATTATTTATTTTTAGAAGCATCTAAATTACCTGAAAATAAATATCTTCATGTTGGAAATAAAAATTTCTATTTTGATATTGGTTCAAATAATCGTGGAGTTTTCTTACGTATATCCGAAGTAAAAAGCAAAAACTATTTTTTTTTTGTTAACTTACATATTACTATTTTTTTTTTCAATAATATAGGTTCGTGCAAATTATCGAGCAGCTATAACAGTACCAGAAAAATCATGGTCTCGTTTTCGCGATAATATAAATGATTTTATTCTTGCAATGGATAAAGAACGTAATAATACATTATCAACGGAAGATAAGTCTCAGTCAAATTCTGGTAATGGAGATAAATCATCAGTTCCCCAAAGCACTGTTGGTGAAAATAAAAAATAAGAGTACATTTATTATTAAATACTTATAGAATTATTTTAAACGAAACAATAATACAACATATTCTAATAATTGGTAGCTTTAGCTTCGTCTTTTTCTTCTGCATTATCTTCTTCTTCCTCTTCTCTTTTGTCAAACACATAGACAAATTGATCCTTTTTTGACTCTTAAAAAGAGCCCGGTGTGCGTTTGTATGTGTATAGTAAAGAACACGTTGCATTGTAAATGTTGTTTTGGGGCACTTTTTTTCTGTGTGTAAAAACAAACGTTTATTTATCCAAATAACTTTTTTTTAATATAACATAACACTAGTTTCTTTTTTTTCTCGCTTCTTTAATCGGAATGGAAAAAAAAACAAAAAAAATATATATATAGAAAGATTAATTAAACAGTCTTTCGTTAAGTATTATTTACAGTAACCCATTTTCTTGTCGCGCGTCGTATATATTTTTATTTGTATGTGTGTGTGTGTGTCTATAATGAATTCTTAAATTTAGTTTTTATTATTTATTGACGAAACAAATTTTTTGCTGCTTATGTATGTAGAATAGTTGTTTTGCTGTTCGGGAAGAGAAGTTATCTGCTTTGTTTGTGTCTATTCTTTCTATTCCAAAATCCGTTATTCTTAATATTATTTTTTTTGTCTGAGTGCGTATATATCAACCGGTTTTTTTTTGTTCTTTATCTAGTTCTAGAGGTTTTTTTGTATCATAAAAACTATTGATACATACAGAGAAAAAGGAAACATTGAACGATTCTAATAAATGTAATAACAATCAAATATTTCATATTTATTTTATCTTTCAGATTGTGAAAATAAATTATTTTTCATGTGTTTTTCTTTATCTTTTTTCGGTTACTGAATGCCTCTTTTCGGTCGTCGATTATTTCATCTTAATGAAGATGATTTAAAAGATAATAATGAACAAGAACAAATTTATACGATTGAACATACTGGAGAAAAATTTCATAGTAAAAACCTATATGAAAAATTAAAAAAAGTATATGAATTAGAACGATGGACATGTGAATGTACATGGAGAGCTGGTTTAACACATAAAGAAGCTTATGAATCAGAAGTTGAAACAAGAAAATCATTATCAACTATTGTTCCAAATTATTTTCATAAAATTATTTTTGATATTATATATCATAGTGAGTAGTTTTTCGCTTCTTTTTTTTTTATAGAAAAAAATCAAAAAAATAAAGAAATTAATTTAATTTTGTAATAGGTGTTAAACCATTGGAAAAAGTGGCTGAAGAAGTGTCGATTATACTTGGGTAAAGTTTATGTCATTTTTTGTAACAAGATTTTAGAACTTAAAATATTAATTTGACAAAAAAAATCATAATTTCTTTTCTTTTAGACAAGGTTTTGTTATTGGTGAACCAGTTCAATTTAAAAAACGAAAAGACACTACAGTGTAAGGTTTTAATATATTTCCAATTTGTTTTAATAAGTTCTTTTTCTTTGTTATCAATAGTGTGAAAGGTATTATCGAACGAATCGAAGAAAATGATGATCAACGTAAACGTATATCAGAACGTGCATCTGTTCAAACACGACCATTATCAGATAAAGTAAATATAATTTTTATTTTTTATTTTTGAAAAAATAAATAAATTGAAATCAATATAATTTTTTTATATTATATAAAAATTAGCAAATGAAAAATGTCAAATATGCAATTCGATTATCCGACGAAGATCGTGTAATTAGTAATGTTCAACCGAATGAATTACAGTAAATAAATATATATATATATTAAAAAAAGACAAAAGAAACTTTTAATTGAAATTTATTTTCTTTAGACGAAGTAATTTCATACCTAATCGTGAAAAATTAAAAATCTTTATTCGTTCATATGCATTTCGTCTTGGCAATCGAGCAGATAGTCCATGGATATTTTATGATGAATCAATTAAAGAAAAATATCAAATAAAAGATCGTATACCATCAACAGTTATTGAACAATTGAAAAAAACAATGACTATTACTTTGGATGTAAATAGGAAAAAAAAGCAATGTTTTAATCATTAAGATAGATAATAAATTGACATTGTTTTTATATTGTTGTAGGAAATTCTTCGTGAACAAGAACGTATTGTACGTAAACAAACTGAAGAACAAAATGCTCTATCGGGTGAAAGTAGAAAGTCAAATGAAAATTATAACAATGGTAAGTTATTCTACAAATTATTTCATTTTATAAATCATTCGATCGATTTCTCTAAGATCCTTTCTCAACAGTAGGTTCTGAAAATGCGATTTTATCGTTTACATCAATATTTATTGTCCAAAACTAACGATTATCCCACATGTACACTATTTCGAAGAAAAACATAGCAAGATATTGACCTTCATAAACGGTTTCGAAACGTTACTATATGTCACATATGTATAATAACGTTTTGATGACGTTTATGAAGGTCGAAAACTTACTATACTCTCCTTCAATATGATATTTAGGTATAATTAAAGGTAGTTTTAAACAATACATACTAGTTCTTTCATGAACAATACAATTCATATGTTTCTATTAAATGAAAAACCTCTTGTATTTTTTAAGACAGTTCGAAATCCTAAAAACTTTCGGTACTTAACATTCTGAAACGAGACAAACGAAACTTAAGACTTAAAAAAAAATTATCTCACAAATCTCTATATTCAACAAAGCGATTTATATATAGGACAAAACGATTTTATTAAAAGGTGTCCCATAAGTTCTACAATCTCAATCAGAATTAATTTATATCTAAACAAAATGTGATCCCTATCTGACTATATTCATATTCAATATCTAACTATTGAAATAACACTTGAAAAAAAAAATTGTAATCTAATTCAAAGATGGTTGTTATTTTTATTTATAGCTTTATCTTCTAATGGTCATCTTAATGACATTCCTATAATTTCATCTGATGATGAAACTAAAACAAAAAGTCCTAAAAAAAAAGTGAACAAATCAACTCCAACCACACCTAAAAAATCTACTCCAACCACATCTAAAAAATCTTCACAAACAAATAATACATCACCAATAAAAAAATCTCGTACACCAACAAAACAAAAAAGTCCAATAAAAACTAAAAAACAATTAACATTACATGATATGAAATTTACAAAAAATTCCAATAATAATAATAATAATAATAATCAATTATTAAAAAAATCTTCATCAACATCAGTAACAACATATAATATAGCTGTACCTTATTCATTATTACAAAAATTAGATAAAACACGTCGTGATCGTGGTTTACAATCAAGAGTTTTTCAACGTCTTGTATTACATTGTGCACGTACATTAAATGATAAACAACGTTTACGTTTACCTGATGAATATCGTTCATTAATACAAACAAAATTTGAAGAATTAGAATTAAAAAGACGTTTATCTGAAATGACTGAACAAGAAAAAAAAATTTTTCTTCAAACAAAACAAAAACAAAAACAATTTGAACATAAATCATGTGAAGATTTAGATTTAATATCATCAAAAATTTTACCATTACCAAAACAAATTCAATCATTAAATCATATACCATCACATTATATTGGTGATTTACTTGTTATATGTACATTTTTTACATCATCTCATACATTATTTTTATCATCATTAGCAGATAATTTATCGAAGACAACGCAACAATTTTTACGTTCATTTCGACATAATTATTTATTAGATGCTTATAAAACATCATCAACACCAATATTTTTTAATTATTTTATTGAATTTTTACAAATATTATTAAAATTATTATTTAAAGAAGATGATAATCGTTTCAATAATGATGATATTAATAATAATGATGATGATGATAAACAACAACAACAACAACTACAATTAAATTCTGATCAACAAGATATTGAAATAAATCATTCCGAACAACTTATTATTGATGATGATATTGAACAAGTTTATGATACAAAATTAACTGATATACCATTAACATCATTTACATGCCCAGAATTAACACGTTTATATTTATTAAAAGATAAAAATGAAAATTATCGCACTATTTTAGACAAATTAGCTAATTTAGAAACCAAAGATTTTTCAATATCAGATCAAGTAAGTCAAGTATATTCATTCAAATATTTTTTTTTATATTAAGAATAATATCCTATTGATTATTGGTATTTTGTGAAATTTATGTATGAAAATAATGAATAAGTTTTTTGAATCTTTCTGCAACAGCCGAGAACATTAGACTCCCTAGCAACAGATAATGATGCTTTGAACAGCATTAAAAACAAGGCTTTTTTTTCTACTTTTTGTATTTTATATTAGTATAATGAAGATCAAAGAAAAAAAATGACACGTGAGTTCAGCATGTTAACCCGCCAGGAGCTACGTTGATAAGTTTCAGTTCATTAGGATGAAGATGTGCGTATTACTGATATTATTATTGTATCAAAATAAATCCATGCATATCCTACTGCCTTTTGTTGTACTATACAGTTCGATAGGAAGTAATCAGACAGCAACTAGGATCGAGAAAATTTACCAAATTTTACATGAAATGTTGGAGACCTGGAGCATTTTCTAGAAAGATCTGATGACAATTCCATCAATCATTTCAAATTTTGTAGTTAGTATTTTTCCCATGAGTAGAAAACATTTGAATTATTTCTAAGGATTCTTCTATTTGTTGGGATTCGATCGTGGCATGAATGTTTTGAAGCCCATGGGAATTTCATGTTATTGTAGTTTTCTATAAAAAAAACAAACTATGTTTTGATTTATTCATATTTCGGTCGAATCTCAATAAAAAGAAGAATCCTTTGAAGTAGTTTAGATGTTTTTTACTCATGAGGACAATATGCAATCAAAAAACCTTGAAATCATTGATGGGACCATCATCAAGTCTACCTAGAACATATTTCCACTATTCAAAATCCATATGAAAGTCAATAAAGTTGTTTTCTGATGATTCATTCAATAATAAAATTAATTAATTAAATCAATTTTAATTTAGATCGATCTTCTCTTATTATTAGTTAATTTAATAACAACTAATAATGAAATAATGTCGGATTATTTTGAATATTTAACACGTACAATGTCTGAGACATATCGTGAACGTAATCAATTATTATCTGAACGTCGTAAAGCACAAGAAGAAGACAGTAAACAAAAAAAATTACAGTTACAAAATGGTGATAATGGAAAATTTTCAACAAAAAAACAAAATAAAACAAATTCATTAATAACATCAAAAAATAGTCTTAATACAACAAATGATGAAAATCATCAATCATCACCAACAACAATACTTCATGATGATATTGCTGATAGTGATGATGATCTTAAAAGTGTTTTACAAAGACGGCGACAAATGGTTGCTATGTCAAAAGAATTAAAAGAAAAACGTGAACTTGAAACACAAAAACTTCATAATGAACAAAAACGAGAATTAGCTATACAACGAGCTGAACAAGCTTATCAAGTATATTAAATTAAATAATTTAATAAAATCAATCAATTAATTTTTAAATTTATTCAATCTAGGATGCACTTCTTAATCTTCAATTTGGTTTTCGAATTAAACCATTAGGTTTTGATCGTAATTATAATCGGTATTGGTTTTTTAAAGGTCATGCTGGTTTATTCGTAGAAAAAGGTAGATAGTTTATTCAATGATTATTTAACAATTTATATTGAGATATAATAATTGAAAAATACAATTATATTTGTAAATTTTAGAAGTTGAGAAATTTGGTTTTTCTTTTTTAGAAATCTTTGAGAGATTAGCAATGATTGTCATCTTGTAAAAATTTATTAATTAAGACTTTGCATTTTCTGTAACTTAACTTGAGAATCTTCAGATTCTGATCAATTTCATTAATAATTAAAGAGTGTAGGAATGTTTCAATCACTTATTTATCATATAGATCTCTAATCGAATATGAAAACGAGAAGTCTTTTTCAGTGAAAACTACAAATTAGTGCAATTTACAAAATTTATTATTAAGGTCTTGTGAAAATTTCCATATCCTTCATATGCACCTTGCATATCAATTATACATAAACGAAAGACAAGCAGAACAAGTTGTTTTTTGTCTAGGTCTTCAAGAAACTAGGGTCGAAATCATCTTGCTCATATCTATTTAGAATATCTGAGTCGAAACAAAATGACATTAGCTGCAAGCTTTACATGACCATAAAACGTATTTTTTCCAATAAAAATATATTAGCCTCGATTTCAAGGACATCTTATCTGTATCTAACATAAATATTTTTATTAAAATTCAATGTCATGATTTTTACAGAGATGACAGACATTCTTAGAAACGTCTCTAATTAAAAAAATCTCTTCATGATTAGCAACAGTAACTACATTCTATTTTATTATTTTAATCTCCCAAGAATTATGCTAACACTTGTTTAATATAATATACTAATTAATTTGTCTTCTTCTTGTTCTCATAGGTTGGATTGGTTCTGAAATAAGTTATTCTACTCAATCTTCTTCATCTCAAGATATATCTTCGTCTCGTTCATCATCGATTAGTATTAATGAAAAGCTAATTCCAAAACATGAATCAAATCAATGGTGGTCTTATGATAATGAAACAGTTATTGAACAATTAATACAATCATTAAATGAACGTGGTATACGTGAACATAATTTATTAGCAAACATTAAAAAAATTATGCCACTTTTACATACTGAATTTGAACAAATAAAAAAAGATAAAAATTCTAATGAACATCAAACTGAAGAATCGATTTCAAATACTGAAACATCCAATGATCAACAGCAACAATCATCAAATGATATCATTTCATCATTTAAAAATGATCTTGAAGATATTGAAACACGTTTACGTCTTGGTTCATTAGGTGGTTTTATTATAAATGATAATCTTATTGAATGGCAAACAAAATTAAAACAATCGAACGAACGTCATGATTTAGGTGAATTACTTATACAATTACAACAAACTATACCTGATAAATTTGCATCTGGTATATTTGGTACATATGAAAATCAATTAAAAAATTCAAAAACATCAACAAAAAAAAAACTTTCAACTATAAAATCAACAACAATTAATCAACATAATTTACAAATATGGATGAATGATTGTCGAACATGTAAAACATATTCACGTTTATATATATTAATGATTATATTTGAAAATTCAATTGCATGGAATAAATCAACAATTGGTCTTAAATGTAAAATATGTCGTAAAAAAAATAAAGATGAATATATTATTGTTTGTGATCAATGTTGTCAAGGTTATCATTTAGAATGTTTACGTAGTTATACAATAAATACAATACAAAATTCTACAAATGATTTATGGTATTGTCCAGCATGTCGTCCACAATCAATATCAAGACGACGAAATAATAAACAAGAACAAATTAAAACAAAATCAGATTATTATGATACAGATATATATGATATGGATGTTGATACAACATCAAATATAAGTAGTCATGATAATAATCATGATTTATCAGATTTAAATAGTGAACCAAGTAATAATAATAATAATAATAATAATACTAATATTGATGAAACAAATGAAGAAAATTTATGTTGTGTTTGTGCTGTTGAAACAAGTGATGATAATGAATTAATACAATGTATACAATGTCGAAGTTTCTTTCATTGTCAATGTCATGAACCACCATTAAGATGTCCACCAAGATCAACAACATGGATGTGTAATAGTTGTAGAAATGGTATTAATAATGAAACAAATTATTCAAATAGACGTATACAAACACGTAGACAAATTAATATTAGAAAACAAGAACAACGTTCAAGAATACAACCACAAAGACATAATGGAACACGTGGAAGTAAGATATCGTTTGTCAAAATATTACTATTTAAGAAAATTAGTTGAAATGTTAATTTTTGCATATGGGCTGTATTGTATATAAATAATGTAGGTTTATCCAGTTCTAAATGAGTGCTGATAGATTAATAAGATGTCAGCTTTATCAAAGATCTAAACAGGCTATTGAGTTTATTCGAGATAGATATAGGCTAATAGGTTACCTAAAATAGAAAGACCTCCTGATCTAACTATTTCTTTCTCTAAATTTTCAATACAAATCACGTTTTTTATTGAAGTGGAACTACTAATGCTCATTGTTTTGTGATGTGTATTTGCAGTCTCGTACATGACAAGATGTGATATGCTATTTTGCATTAATTCATAAAACTTACTAAAAATACAGACTTCTTGTTCTTACTATTAATCTTTTCCTATTTATATATTCACAATAATTATAATTATATTGCATAAAAATTAATAGTTTTGGTATACAAGGCATCTCTTGCCTTCTCAAAAAAAAACCATCTTCTTGTTGCATTTAATTATTCTCAAGATCTTAATATATTTAGGAAATCATTAGACACATTAATTCTGCAAAAAAAAAGTTCAAATCAGCTTCTATTAACATAAATCTCAACGGATACTTCAAAATAAAAGTCATAAACATTATCAATTTTAATTTATGAAACTAAAGACTATTCGACTTCTTAATTAATGTATGATTAAAATTAATAATAGTATGTGTGATGTCTAAGACTTTACAATAATGTCAAATGTCGTTAGATCATATTATCAACTTCTAAACTAATCAAAATTTTTTTCTAAAACAAATATGAGCAAGAAAAGAAACTAAAAACCGAACATTTCTAGAAAAATTCGTAGAATTTCACTATCGAACAACATCATTTTCTAATGTCTACGAATTTATTTTCTAACAAAACATGTTTATTAATGATTTTTATTACTCTTTTCGATAGTATACCAAAACTTAAATTTATTCTTCTTTGTTATACAAAAATAATATCGCTTTTTCTGAATGAGATTGATGAATTTGCTTGTCCTCACTATTTTTTCGTTTTGCGATGATAAAGAAAATTTTCTTTTTTGAATTTGTTGTCGATAGCAGCTGATATTCTTACAAAAGATTTTATTTTATAAAAAAATTATACAATGCTCAGATCAAATGAGCACGATGCTATTTTAGATGACTTGCTAGACGCAGTGTTACAGCCGTATTTTATTGTATTGTCAACGATTGGATATTCAATATTCTGATCATTGTCAACTGTATACAGCATGATAAAACACAATCGTAATACTGTGCCTACCACATGACCGCAACATTGTATACGATGACAGTAAACAGTACCATTTTTGGCGATTGTAATTATCGTTTTTAGGTGTATACAGAATATTTTGCTTCAAGCTAATATCGATAAGATTTCTGATGCGCAACATGTTCTTGTTTTTTTTTTCAATTAAAAGTTCGTCCATCTAGCTTGCTTTTCGTCTTTCTTAGGTTCGTTCTGAAGAACTATGTATGCTACAAAAATTTATAATTTAGCAAACATTGTTCTTTCCGGCAAAAATAATTTGATTAGTTTAGATTTCGATAATATGATCAAACAGCGTTAAATATCTTTGTAAAAGCATTTGCATTACATATTATATATAATCCGAATGTTTTCTAATTTGACTACTAAACATTGTTCTCTTGAGTACAAATTCATTTCAAAATTTTATAAACAAATCGTATTTCAAGTATGCAAAATATTCTTTTGCTTTTCCATTTAAATAGCTGTACGTAAAAATTATCGTGAAATTGATGAAGATGAAGATGAATATGAATATGAACATGAACAAGAAGAAATCGAAAATGATGATGAAAGTGATTATGAAGAAGAAACACGAAATCAACGACGTTCAAAACGTACACGTATATTAAGTCCATCATCAACCAATGATAATAAATCAGATGATGATTATGATATTCGACGTCCAGCACGTCGAAGAGTACGTATCGCAAAATCATCATCATCATCATCATCATCATCGGCATTATCAGATGAAGAACAAATACTAGCAAATTTAAATGATGACGAAAGTGATATAGAACAAGATGAAGATAACGATGAAGAAGAAGAGAATGGAAATATTGAAGCTAATTCACCGTCTTCACAATAGTCAAAAATTGGTAACAAAAGTAAAAATTTTAATTTTTTTATATATTTATTAAATTTTTCTTTCTTCTTTTTATAGAAATATGTCTCAGTAATATTAATACATTGAACTGTATATAAATCTGTATTAATTATAAGAAGAAACAATAAATATACAATTCTTCTTCTCGTCATCAGTATCTCGTATTTTTTGTCCATGTAAATGTTTATTAGTTTTCTTTTTCTTTTTTTGTTCTGCATATATATATATATAGTCAACCTCGATCTTTTTACTTTATTCCTGAACTTTTCTTTTTTCATTGAATATTGTTGACATTCTGTGTCCTTTTTTCTTGTTGCATTGTCGTAATATATCATTGAAAAAAGAAAAGATAAGATATATGTGTGTTTGTGCTTTAAAGCACAAAAAAGCCAACTTAAATGTATTGATTTCAGTTTATGCTTCTTCTTCTTTTTTTTTTCTTTTTGTTAACAAAGAAAACAAAATATCGATCGATGGTTTTCTTTTTCTTTTTGATTTATTCTTTCTACTTATGTGATGCTTACTGTTGTTGTATGGTTCTTTGTTTTTTCTATCTTGACCTTCAACTCTATTTTTCTACGTCATTATAGACGATATATGTACGGTACGATCGATGTTTATATAAAGGAAAGATCACAAAAAAAAATGGACTAAATTAATGGTACATGAACTATCTTGAATAAAAGAACAAAATATTGATTTGAAGAATTCAATGTGAAAAATAGAGAGAAATATAATTGATGAATAAAAATTGAATTTATTTTTAAATAAAATCAATCAAGAGTTAGTCGAATCGTTGTGATAGATTGGAACGTAATGAAATCAATGAGTTACAATTGTTGCTTAGACCATAATATAAAATATAAGATCATAATGTTGTGTATTTATTATTTGTACTCTTATATATACAATGCTGAAATGTTTGATCTGTAGAAGTAACAAGTGATTCACTGGAAAGTATTTTTGACGAGTTGAAAACTATGACTTTGTGCTTTTTTTTAATATGGCCTTAGAAATGTTGTCTATTTTTGTTTAAGACTCGTGAAGAACTTTTTGAAAGATCTCAAAAATTACTTTTAATATGAGCGAACACCCTTCTTTACAAAATGTAATATTGAACTAAGCTACAGTGTTTACCCATGTGATGTTCTGAACCTTTTCTTCAAGAGCTCGTCTCAATGTGAAACAGTTGTTGATTTTTCAAAAATGAGTATTTACGAAAAAAAGAACATTGAGGTACTAGATCGAATGATTAAAAAAAGCTTCAAATGTATGGTGAAAATACAAAAATTCTTCGTGCGAACTAACTTTTTGAAGCTTTTCAAAGATTGCTTCACTTGTGATAAACAATAACTGAGATTCTTAAGTATTTTTCAAATTATATATCAGCAACTTTTATTTTGATCTTTGTTTTTTGAAACGATTATCCGTTACGATTATTTTGTCGGTTCAAAGAAGTTTTCAGATACAATATAGCACAGTTCTCATTTTAAATTCATTGTTTCATATTTTTAATTGAAAATATTGAAAAGTTTCTATATTGTTTCAACATTTCAATTGATGAATTTTTTGACACAAAATCTTTTTATATGTAGATAATCGTGCATTGTGTGAGACTTATACTATGCACCATATTATCACTTAACTAAATATTTCTGTATGATATTTTTGTTATTTGTATTGTTTATTGATCATTTCTATGAGTTACACATTCAAATAGATAAAAAGAAAATTTTTATGCCTTAGATCGGAAGTTTAAGTAGAATAAATCGATTATAAATATCGTAAGAGGACACTTGTAAAGGATGTTCAGAAAAAAGAAGAAGACTGGATCAGCAATATGTGACCATTTCTTCACAGGAATCACAACGCAGGTGATCACTTATTACAAAAGTTTTTGTCGTTGGTGAAGCATTTATTGCAAAACTTTCAATTTTAATTGATTTTGAAGAGTATTTTCAAAAGGGCAACATCTCAGAATTCTATGATGCGTTCTCTACTTATAAGTGTATTTGGACAAATAGGCTCTTTATGAATAAAATTTTTAATTTTAATATCCAGAAAGGATGGGGTTAATCGAAATCGGATAGTAGGAAGAAGAACGACCTGCCAGATAATTAATATCAATAAATAGAATAAATGCTCTCTCAATGATATAGAATATGGAGATAGACAAATACATTCATAATAGAAACGTATGCTCTATGACCATGATATCATATCCAATAATTCTATACAATTCACACATTTACAAGCATTCAAATTTCGCTATGTGGAGCACCAATAGATAAAACCAAGATTACCAGAAAAACGAGTACAGAGCGAAAAAATGTCAACATAATTCAACCGAGATGACCCTAAAACGTGTTAATCATCGACTAAATAATTATAAAAAAAAGAGCATTGAAGAACTTTTTAGATATGATACGAATACATTCTGGAATACTTTTCTGCAGATCAGTAGTATGACTAGATCAGATTAACTGAAGCTAAAATCGGGACTGCGACCAAAAAAATTAGTCCCAGCACATTTCTAATCATGAAAAAGACACGAAACAAGCGGAGAAATACAAAAATAATAGAAGTCCCAGCACACTGTGCCGTCATAAAGCAACAAAAACATACAGTTTTCATCTGTATATCTTTTACGGATTAGCGCCTAATGAATTAACTATTTTGAAAATGTCCTATATGGGTTTTGAGAAACACAATCTAAAAGAAATGTTGAATTACAGGAGTTGAAATTTGGACCACTTACAAACATGATAGATACAACTACAGAAACGTTACAGCCTGTAACGGATCTTGTTGATATTCGATTAAAGATCATACATCAACAAAGACTCATTATAATGTATAAACTACTTCCTTATTTCATTTCTGAAGAATTACGTAAAATAATGACGAGCGAAGGTGTCCCAAAACATAGAACAAAACAATCTTCCTGTGATTAGCAACAGCAACTATATCCTTTTTCTGACATTTTAAACCTGCAGAGATAGCGCTAACAGCTTTTTTTTTTGAAACTTTCAACTAAAAAATCCATCAATATTCTTAATAAGATAGTTGCACTTCAAGTATCAAATTGTATTGTTAATTATCTAATCGAAAGCAAACCTTTCTAATGTTACGTTAACATCTGATTTCATTCTTAATCTGATTTATTAAAGAAAAAAAATGCTTTCTTTGAATATCTCGTTTATCTAATAATTTACAATGGAGTGGAAAAAGACACACCTAGACAAAAAATAAAATAAAATCAATAAATAATATCTATCAAAACCAAATAAAATTTCAATAATTTTAAAATTCTAAAAACAAATTCTTAGTTTTCTTTTGTTTTTATCTCATCATTGTTTAATGGTTTTTCTTCTTTAATTGAATGTTCTGTTTTCTGACGACTACGTTCATCAAGATATCGTAAAAGACTATCAATAAAATCTGGTGGTGTTGATGATGATGATAAATTATCAAATTCAGTTGTTTTCATTCTTTTTGAAATCGGTGATAATGCTGGATATTCCTTTATATAAAAAAAATAAATAGTAAAAACAAAAACTTATCGAATAAATTTAATTCTATATTACTGTTAATGAACGTTTTTGTCCTTTGATAATTGTTTTTGTTGTTGTTGTATTATCCAATGATGAATAAAATTGTTTATGTTTATATGATACACTAGAAGCATAATCATACATAGTCATTTGTTTAGCATGAATTTTTCTAATTGTTTTTGTTCGTTTTCGATTTATTTTGGGTGCTGTACAATCTTTTTCATTAAATTCAAACAAATCATCTTGATTTGTTTTATGACTAATTTATATATATATAAATAATAAATATTTTTCTTGAGTTTAAATAATTAACTTACTTTAAATCATATTTCGCTAATGGTTGTCGTTGAATAGATGATTGTTTTTCATTAAAATCATTAAAAATTTCATCCAAATCAATATCATCAAAGTTATCATCATTATTATTATTATTATTGATCATCTTTAGAAAAACAAAATTTTCTGAAAAGAAAAAGAAAAAGAAAAATTCAAAATTTATCTTCTACATAAAAAGACTCTTATTTAATACATTGAAAGTTTAAACAAAGCTATACTTATAGAAGGATATGTACATATGAATTAAATACATATCGATAGTCTTTTCATTCGATGATAGATCAAGTTTGGATCATATGTATTTTTGCGTTCTTTTTTTCTTTCTTGCCTTATTTCATTCTTGCCGTTAAAATTCGATTCGGTCTATTATATTGATTTGTTCATTGATTCGTTCGGTGATGGGATTATTCATAGTTAAATTCTTCTATGACTAACTATTGATCATGTGATATTATTTTTCATTTTGAACGTTTTAGATATTTATTATTTAAATAAATAATTAATCATTTTATTCTTAATTTGATTCAAATATTAACAGAGATTGACATACTCTAAAAGTCTATACATAATTTTTAAGATCTTTTTGTATGATTGAATAAAACTTCTGTAAACATTTCGATGCAATACAATGGTTGCTAAATTTATTCAATCTTGTTTATTTCAATTTTTTTCCGTTGCCATAAACACTAATAAGAATTTAAATAGTGATTTATGAAAATAGTTTCATTTCCAACAGAATTTTTTGCAGATGAAAATGATTGTTAGTTTTCTAAAGGTAAAGTCTCTGGAAAGCTAGAAGCCATGGTTATCATCTCCTAGCATTCGCTGGCACAATTCTATTTGAATTAGCTAGAGTAGACAGAAAATGAAACGTCTTCTTGCTTTGTAAGACATTTCTTGACCAATATACATTAATCTTACGGAAAGCACAAAATGATATTTCTATACGATACAACAGAAAGAAGTTTGTTAGTAGAGCTCATTTAGGAGTGACATATGGAACTCACATGTCTTCTTTAACCTCATTATACTAATACAAAATACGCAAAATGTAAACCTCTAAAAGATGAGTTTTCTATTCTAATGATAATTATATTATCAGCAAACGCTATGTCTTCTTTATTTCTGCATTCCGAACAGAAAGTTTTTTTGACTGCCATTCTTTTTCTATTTGTCTTATTGCTCATTGATTAATATTTAATTGTTCTTTTTATTTCATTTTTATAATTTATTATTATTGATTCAACTATTGATTTATTAGGCAAATAAGTCTACTCTACACATTTGTTAT
Organism: Rotaria sp. Silwood1; assembly: GCA_905250075.1. Taxonomy (NCBI): domain Eukaryota; kingdom Metazoa; phylum Rotifera; class Eurotatoria; order Philodinida; family Philodinidae; genus Rotaria; species Rotaria sp. Silwood1. The sequence continues at coordinate 1,938,793 of CAJNOP010000026.1, forward strand.
ATCTAGAGCAAATTTGAATGATTTATTATGTGTCTAAATGAGTCAGAAACACGGAGTTTGATTATTCCTGAAAGTTAAAACTTCATCAATTCATGTTTTCATGTTGATCGTGTGACAGTTGTAGGAAATCAAAACATTATATTTGATATCTATCATATAATCGTTTTTCTGTGCAAAAAATTAGAAGCTACATCATTTAGAATATTGAAAAATTGGTTTCAGTCATGTAAATTTCAAAGAAGGTTCTGTAACGTTCTAGAGCTTTCTAAGCTTTTTAATTAATGTCGTTCAGCGTCTGTAATCCTGGTTGCTAAACTCTTAAATGGAGAGGGAAAGGGATGAAGAGCAGCAAAGCTTTGGCTTGATACTGACATTGACTATTTCCTGTGAAAGACATACGAGTTTCACAGAACTATTTTTGTCTCTTTCATAAGATCAGAAAAAAGTTTCATTTCCTGTTTGCTCTATCGTCCTGAGTAATTCAAACAGAATTCTATTTTACGAATTCCATGAGATGAAAATCTTAGTTTTCTATATTTCAGAGATTCTATCTTTGGCATGCTAGCAAGAATGTTTTATCTGGAAAAATTCTAGATCGACATAAAATTCTTAACACAAATTATTATTTGGATCTTTATTAGTGTTTGTAGAAGTGCAAATAAAATAATTTGAAAACTTATTATATCAATATTGTTCAATTAATATATAAAACCTGACATTCTACATTAGAATAGAACATTGAAAAATTTTAAAAAACATGTGTTTATATTCAAATAAATCAAATAACATTATTTGAATATTTTGAAAGAATTTTGATACTACAGTGATTAACTCACAGAAAAAGCAATTTATTTATTATTCATTTTGATACACATAAATCCAACTGTTTCAAGATTTTAATAAATGAAAAAGAAAAAAAAAGTATTCAAAAAAAGAAAAAGAGAATCAACTAAATGCAAGAATAGAAAAAGTAAAATGATGAGTTTTTTCGGGAATATTTAATTAATGTCTAGACAAAAAAAAACCAAAGTCAAGTTTATATGTCACTCGAAGCGTATCATAACAATAATCATTATTGTAAAAAATAACATAGATGTAATTGGTTTAATATTTATTCCATTTGATTTTACTTTAATAAGACCACAAGCAACTCGTGCACCAGCATTTCTATTTCAAAAACAAATAAAAACAATGAAAAAAAATATATTCTTTTTTTAAAGTGTACTATCATACCCAGTTATATTACTCTCATTCATACCGAAGCCACCGTCATCAAACATAAGATGTACTATAATAGTTCGATTAGCAATTGATTGTGTGGAATTATAAAATTGAATAATATTATCACTAATATCAATATGTGCTGCACCACTTGCATCCGTTGTTATATTTCCAAGATCACCAACATGTCGGTGCCATATATCGGCTTGAGGAGGGCCATGAGCCGTATCTAAATATTTTCATTTTTTTTTAATTTTAATATTACAATATAAAAAATTCTATACTGTAAGGATTAAAATGGCCAGCAGCTTCCACACAATTCGGTGTGGTTTCTGCTACAGCATTGGTATGAACATGAAAACCCTTGAAAAAAAGAATTTGTATCAAAAAAAATTTTCTTCATTATAAATTTTATTAAACATACATGATTGCTACTAGCACTCAATGATGTTAGTGTACCAGTTATTCGTACAGATGAATTAGCATCATTTTGAACAAAGTTCAATATTCCAATTGATGTTGATGTACCATGTAATCGAACATCAGCTGTAGCTTCCATGAAACATTGCCCATGATGAATCAATAGAAATAAAATACTAGTAAATAATATGAACATAATGATTATATTTGAGAATAAAAAATCTATTAAATAAAGAAAAATATAATTGATGAATATTATTTAAATAAAAAAAAAAGAAATTTTATATAAAAAACAAAAAAACAAAGTTAACATAATCCTACGAATAAATAAATCATAATACAAGATCAAACGACATTGTGTTTCTTTTTTTTATATGCTTTGTCTTGTTTTTTTTCGTTCTCATAATATTCTTGCTCAAGTCAAGGCTTAAAAGAAAATGATCTTAAAACATATTTTATTCGAACTCATATAAAGACTATTGCGTATAATATATATATATATATATATATTTGATCTCTGATATATTTTATAAATGAACTTCGGAAATCATTAAATATATTTTTCTTCTACACATCTTTTAAATATTTCCTATCTACCCTCATATTTTATCTTATCTTATCTTATAGATAAATCTCAAAGCTGTCATCTTTTTTTTCTCTTGTCAAGTATATGCTTCACAGATTTAAGCAGCTAACAAGCAAAAGTATTTGTGACTATATATATATATATATTATGTAAGTGTATAACGGAGAACAAAATAACATACACAAAAAAAAAGAAAAAAATCAGTGATTGATGACGTAAATAACAACAAGAACGTTGATAAAAGTTAACGATAGATTGTTGTGGTAAATAATTACAAACATATTTCGACGTGATGTATGACACAGTAATAGGAATAGACAAGTATCGAAAGTTATTTTAGAAGAAAAATGAATCGAAGTTTTTTAAGGGCAATAGTTTGTTTTTGATCTTTTAACTATTCTGGTATATATTATTCAAACTAATGATGAAAAACGTGAAGATGAGTTATTTTTATCGATATGTGACTTCAAGTAATGACGGCAGATACATAAAACTAGACATGTCAATAAAATCGTGTCAACATTTTCATATAAAAACTAAAATAATGGGAAAAATATTTGTTCTTTTTTTTTAATGACTGAAGCTATAATGCGCAAAGTATAATGAGAAAAAAAAGAGAAAGCTGAATCATTTATTTCGTTCTGTAGTTTGACGAGAAGATAATGATACGGGCTTGACAGATGATTACGAGACGAAAATAGAGTCAAATGGTTTATATTACCTAGTACAATCGTTATTTATTTTGTAACCTGACATTCTGTAAAATTTTAAAATATTCGATTCTCAGTAATTGTAAACTGAATTTTAAAGTATAAAAGGAATTATAAGAAATTTGATATCTCTGTAACACCTTTCGGTTTTTATTTGGTTCTTGTTCTAAATGAACTAGATTTAAAAGAATTATTGTCAATAATTGATTGTCTACGAGTTTTTTTTTGTTATTTGAAAAACATAAACAAATATACAAGTTAAGAAAAGATTTACTTTTTTTAAAATAATTTTGCTATTTTCTATGCCTAGATCAAATAATAGCATGAAGTATTTATCAAAATACGAGACAATTTCATTCTTCTTTTTCAGTCTTATCGTCAGTTATAAATCTCATTTAGATGTTTATTTTAATCACTTCGATCTCAATATTCTCTATTGAAGATTTTTACTGTACACAATAGGCCATAAATAATACTGCAATAAAAAATAAAAATATGTCCGCTTCGATTCGCTCCAATGAGCTGATTATTTGGTTACAGGTAACAGTTTATTTTAAGCTTTTATTTTTTTCATACGGACAAACGTAAGTAGAAATTGCTCTCATCAAGGAAATTTTACCTAACGAGAATGTTCCATAAGTTCTAAGTCTCAACAAAAATCAGTTTATATGTAAATAAAGAATGATCCCTACCCAATTATATCTATATAAACTTTGAGTACTTAGGACGATATTTTAAATGGCATTATGTCTTTTAATAATACTAATATAAACACAAGAAACGTGATAATTAGGTTGTGGATATAGAGTACACCTACACTCACATCCTAGGTACTACGTATCGTTATGTATAATTGTGTTACGTTACATACGAAAAATTCATAATTCATTAAAATTTTTTTTGAAAAATACTGATCGATTTCGACATTTTACTTGTCATGTTTCTTCTGTTGGTGTGATCACTAGTTTTTTACATATAAACTAATATTCGTTAGTGTTCAGAGCTTATGAGATATCCTGTATTGTCAAGTAAGAAAAAAACATATATGAAGAGTTTCATAGATAGTTTCCAGTTTTCATCGAAGAAAATAATAAGAAAAAATCAAAATGAAGTATATTAATGTATACAGAGCAAGTTTTCAAAATTGTAGTCAGTTTAAAATGCTGAAATTCTTGACTCATAAGTAAAACTCACAACTCATTGAGCACTAACTTCTTTGCAAAAGTCAGTGTTTCATATTGGACAAAAGTTTGTTATTGTTGTTTTTGAAACAAATTAGTTCTGAAAATTTACTCTATATACATCGATGTGAAGCCTTTTGTAAAGTTGTTTTTGATTCCTTCTTATTATTCTGTTAAATAAGAACTGAAATCTATCTCTAAAACCGCTTCATATGTATTTTTTTCTTACTTCAAAACATGTAAAATTGCTTTCATGATAACAAGAATAATACTTAATAGTAGTATTTCCTTACCGTATTCGTATGTTTAGAACAAAATAGCTTTGAATAGACTTCTATCACGAATCTAAAAATAAGCTCATTTGATTGAACTGAAGTGGAAATATCTCATTTTTTTTTATCGTAATGCTATTTATGGATCATTTAAACAATAAAAATGAATCTATTTCAAATGATATAATAGTAAAATTTATATCGAACTATTGTTTAACAAGATTACATTTATTGTTGATGTTTTATTTTATTGGCTTTTATGTAATAGAAAAAGCTTTTTAAAATAATATAATGAATAGAAATTTACTATCAATATATTTTATATTATTCCATATTCTTGTAACTAATGAGAATGCTCAACTAATGGATAATGAAATCTATTATTTTTGTTTGAGGTAGGCACCATTTACTTCACATGAACTTGAATAGAGACATAATTTTATATATCTAATCTTAACTTTTCTTTGCTATTAAATAGAAATTCTATGATTTCATTGCAATAGCAGAGAGACAACTAACATTGAAATTCTTCATACATACTAAAAGATTTTTTAGAGTTGTTTTAATTACTTTTGGTGTCAGTATTGTGTATTTTGTTCATTACGTCAATTATCGAAACGATCTGGTAGCGTTTTCAACCTTCTTAAACACAGAATAATTTCTGCAAAACGTATTTAAACATTCTAATCACGTGTTCTCATCTGAGCGTTTTTATGGTTCAATCAGAAAATATAATAACTAGCTAATTTCAGCATAAAATGTGCATGAAGATGCTTAAAATAAGTAATTTTTACATCTAGATAACATTCAAATCATTGTCTCATTGTATTTTGATATACACTATGCATAAAAAAAAGTCATTTTTATTTACAAAAAATGTCAAAATATTACGGAAAATAATTTTGGTACGGTTTACAGATGCGAAAATTGCCTTTTTTAAGCGTCTTTATGTATCGTTTATGATGAACGTACCTGACTTTTATGTTTTTCTGAATTGATGTAAAAAAATAGTCAAATGGAAAGTGAGCGATTAGGATGTTTGTACAACAGTTTTTCAAAGATTCTTGTCTGCTTGAGTTAGAATGAGTTTGTTCTTGTCAAACGAACAGATTTAGATATAATTATTTATCTTTTTTTAATAGATGTCCTAGGAAGAATATACCTTTCTGTATTTTACTAATATCTCTTTTGGTATCTACTTTTTTAGGCTTTACTTTCTCCATATGGGATCGCCTCTTAATTCTCTATAAAACAGTATAATTTTTATTAGCGTAAATAACATCCGTAATAATTTTGCAAGACACGCATTACACAAACAGTCGAACGTTAATAGTGTTGTAAAAACAGATTTTTATCAAATTATTTTGATATCATCATACAATTTTTATATGACATCTTTTTTTCAACATAATTGTAGATATCAAAAAATTTGCCTCAAATTAAATGTAAATGCTTCAATAGATTTAAATCTGCACTAAACAGCAATTAACGGTTCTTGATACCAATGTTGTATGACTTGATGGATCTGCAGCTTCGCATTGCTGTCTGCTGAAAATGTCCGATCTGTTTTGAAGACCTTGTTTCTACATCTTAGTAGTATTGAGTATCATTTAGTGTTACTTGGTCGAACATGATATCAACATCCGATCGAATATTGCAGCAGGCAACAGTGTGAAGCTTTCGATCTATCAACTCATACAACATTAATGTGAAAATAACTTGTTCTCTTGCATCGTCATGAACTATTGATTGCCATATTGTTCAGATTTCATATGATACGGTCAAAATAATTTGATAAAATTTTGTATTACGAATTTGTTCATGTCCAACTGTTTGTTTGATGCATGTTTCACAAAATTACGGATGTCATTTACATAACAAAGAATTATACTGTTTAGTAGAGAACTAAAAGGCAAATCTTTCAGAAACAAAGTAAAACCTAAAATAAGAGATATTGAAAGAGACATCATTAAAATACAGATAGGCTCGTTCTTTTTGGAATACCTGTTTGTACTTATGAATGATTGTATTTAAACAAATATAGAATATATTAAACAAGTGACAAACAAACGTAAAAAAAAAATAAGTTACGAGTAGAAAATTTTCTTAAAAGACAATCTTTTACCTTTTTTATTATTCTTTGTTTCAACAAAATTTTCGAAACTTATATTGTTTCTTTTGATTTATGATCTTATTTTATTATAAGCTTTACTTTAGAGTAGTACGCATAGAAAAAGAAAGCATATGGCAATCATTCATTCATGATAAGGCCACATATATATAACTAAATATAGTAACATTTATTACCCATATAAAGATATTTGATTTCTATTTTCAAAGTATGAATTATTAGTACGTTTTTTTCTATAAATTGAATACTTTGCATAGTTTTTTTTTATTCATCTCTCTAATTTATTTTAATATTATTCTTGTAATTGATAATAAGATCTCTATTTGATTGTACTCGTTAGACAGCAATGTCATTTTCAATTAAGCATACAAGAAAAATTATTTGTAGATCAACTTATTTACTTCATGACAAATAGAGACGTTAAAAATATCCTGGGCAAATAAAAAGTTAAAGTCCTTATTTGTCTCAATAATTATATTTTGAAGAGGTCATCTAATATGAAACGTTAAATTAATTAAAAAAAAACCCTGGAATAAACTCATATCTATTGCAAATAAAGAGTCTAAAATTTCTTGAAATTAATCTTAATTGAACCGAATTACCAGAAGTCTCACGTATGTCATCTTGGCTGACATAATGAATTCACGCACGTCAGCATATCAATTAAATTATTCTACTTAATTTTGAAATAGTATCATTAATACGAGAAAATATTGTAGTTTTGAGAAGTGCTCATTTCATGAAATCTATCTGAATTCAAATATAGTAGAATTTAGTGTGTGACCTACTTTCATCACTTATAATAATCACAATTTATCGAACAAATTTTTGTTTTTTATAATTCCATCTCAAAAAAAGATAATTTATATTGTATTTAAATTGAATAAAAAGAAAGATACAAATATTCTTCTAAAGAATATTTCTGAATATATCACAAAAAAACAGATTTTTTATATATATAAAGTTCACAAAACCGAATCAATTTTTTTTAAAGATGGTTTCATTCGTAAAATATTTGTATTAAATGTTCGATCACATTTAAAAATTTTTAAATCACACTTATAATGTTCAGGACAACAATGTATATGATCCGCACAGCAAACACCTTCTTGCAATGGACAACATGAATAATCACCGTCTATTGCTATACAACAAGTACTGGTTGATGGACATACTGATATTCCATCTGGACAAACAATAACCGCATCTGATGATGGATCGTTATCAATATTTTTTGTTAATATAGTTAAAAATAATGAACAAAATAAGACGACAATAAATGCTTTCATTTTATACGATAAGATATAATATTATGTAGACTGGGGTTTTTGTTTTCATATTTTTATTCAAAGATAAGAGAGATACAAGTGCGTCTCTTACAGGCAAAAAAGATTCACAAAAACAAAAAAAAAAAACGTCCGAATGTGTAATAACAAAACAAAAGAAAAAAAGACCACAAAGACAGATTTGAATTTACATAGATAAACTTTTTCGTATAAACAAAAACAAAATTAATGTATAAAAAACATTCTTTTGTGCTTCTTTTTTTCATTATTCTTCTAAGAACGACATCTTCGTCTTGGTCGTTTATTTGATTCCGATGATGGTGATGGAGATGATGACGTATTTTGTACAAGTAAACGTTTTGATGAAACAGCCGTCGGAAGAATCCACATTGGATTAATATAAAAATTTGATGGTGCCCATATACGTGTTGAACGACGTTGTGGTGTTGATAATGTTTGTATATGTGGTGAAATACTTGTTTGAATACGTAATGGTGATGATAATCGAGTATTTATAGAACTATTTCCTCGCATATATTCTGTCGGACTTGAACGATGTGATGATGAACCTGATACAGTTGTTGTTGGTGATGGTGATGTATGATCAATTGAAGATGATGATGATGATGATGTTGATGTATTACTGTCATGTTGAGATGAAGATGATGAATCTTTTTTTTCTAATAATTCTTAAAAGAACAAAAAAAACAATAAAAGTATTTATTCATCGAATTTCGTAATAATAATCTTTTGAAATAACTAAAGAATTATATATATATATGTATATAGTAAAAATTCTCATGGTAAACACTGTCATATAGTTCTATGGTGAAGAAAAATTTATGAAAAGAAAAGTAAAACTAAACAGTAACTAATTATTTTATTCGCTAATATCATGCAGGTATTTAAAAAGCGCATTCATTTCTTGCAAAAAAAAAATTTTATTTTTTAGAAAAAAGCCTAACCTCATTATAGTGGGCACTTTTGAAAAGTCCAAACGACGTCCACTATAGAGAGGTTATATTGTATATTGAATTCGGATCTTCGATTGATAAGATTAATATTACTGATAGATGGACAATGATTTTGTTGTTATGTCAGTAATAACAATGATGGAATATTGTCTGTAGATCATGCTACCAAAGCTGATAATGACAGGCAATAATTATTAACTAGCAACGTTCCAATACCAATATAGATTTAATATTGATTGTTCAAACTCACCAGGTTCTCTACCCAAATGTTCGACTTTCTGCTAGTTTTTTTGCAGCTTTATCGTAACTTTGAGCAGAAAACCAGATTTTGAAATACCATTTGCCGTTCTCTGACAGAAAGAGAAATAAAATAAGCAGACAATATAGTTGCGAAGTGAATAGGGTTGGAATAAGCTTTAGGAGAGGAACGATCTCATGGCAGGTTGTTTCTTTTAAGAATGACCAGTTTATAGTGAATTTCATTCTTCCTTCCCTTAATCACCATTTCTAGCACTTCAAAGAATACAAATATAGTTTGTACTAATTAAAAAAAATTTCAATTTTGTCTAAATCCAAGATATTAATTCTAATTATTTGAAAATCAATATTTTCTCATGAATAATATAAAATTTAATTCATAGAAAATTAATTATAATATTCTTGAAATATTTAACTTACAATATACTTTCTTATAATACTTCAAAACAATTCAATTAAGAACATTTTCTAAATATATTTTATTTATACATTCCTAGTTTCTTTATTGTAATAAATGATATATATATATATATATAGAACTCATTAGAAAAAAAAATTGAACTAATCTAAATAATTTTTTCCTTTAAAATAAACTCGAGAATCTTCTTCAACATATACATTATATAATTAAAAAATATCTTTCTTTTCATTCTTACCTCGATTTTCTACACTGTTCATACGTTGGTAACGACGTATACCATTGTGAGGAATTTTTTTCTTACATAACATATGTTGTCTTCTTGTTGTTACAGTTGATTTTGGTTGTTTTAATGATTTTGATTTATTTGATACTGAACTAGAACTATGTCCAATAGGTTCTGATCTAATTGAAATATTTAATGGTATTGATAAATCAATCATTGATGATGATGATGAGGAAGATGAAGAAGAGGAATTTATAGGAGATATAGTTGTTTCATGTTTTATTTTATGTATTGATTCATTTGAATGATTATCAATAGACGAATTGATTGATGGCGGACATGTCGATGATTGCCATGATTGTCTTGATCGTGCATACATATGAAGATTCGAACGTTGTTTACGATGTAATTGTTGATGATAATGTGGAGATGGTATCGATGATGATAGATTTTCAGTAGTCATTTGTTCAGATTTCTTTATATATTCTTTATATAAATCTGTTTGTTTTAACCATGATGGTGGATTATCTATTAGATAGAGAAAAAAAAGTCCGAAATCTAACAATTAGATTAAATTAAAAAAAAAATACGTAAAAACCTTTATAAACAGCAAATGACATTAATTCATGTACACTAGATACAGTTGATAAATATGAATTATTATTTGTTGATGAACGTTTTGGACGACGACGATAATTTGGGGAACTATTGATTAAGAAAACAAAATATAAAATTACGTGAAATGTTTTTTCTTTTTCTTTTTCTTTTTTTATTTCGTACGTATTTCCATTGATTTTGTTTGCTGTGGGTGATGATTTATTAGGCTAAGAAAAAAAAAAGAAATTCTATTATTAGATTTTTTGATAAAATTGAAGACTATATACTTCTAATTTATTGTCAATATCAACTTCGATTTTAACTGCGGAAATATTATTCATTTTTTTCTTGGATATAGCCTAGAAAAAAAAAAGATTCGTTTTATTGCTTGTTTTTTTGTTTTTGTTCACAAAAGAGGATTTATTGAATAAACTTACGGAAAGATTTGAAGTTGATTTTGATTTACGTATCGATCGATTACCATGATCGAATTCAACTGGCTCGGAGATTTTATTATGCATACGTTATTTCTCGATCAGCTAAAAGAAAGATACTATAGTTCTCTTATTGTAAATAAAAAGCAATTCGTGACAAACGTCAGTTCTTTTTTCTTTCCTCTTCTACTTGTTATTCTGCATCGTGTTCATTCATCACTGAAGGAATGCGAACTGTCACCATTGTGCCTTTTTTTCTCTTGTTGAGTTTTCTATCGACGTCTCTCTGTCATTTTTGTTTTGTGCTTTTTATTTGTACTCTATGCGTTTTTTCCTGCTTTTCTTCTACTAAATTTTCTATTAGATCGATGAATATTTTTACACAAATCGCCACACAATTTTTTATTAATAAAAATACACTTGTTCAATTATTAAAAACATTAAATTTTCCGAATGAATTTTTGAACGAATTTCGTAATGATCGGATTTATATTGATGAAGATTTAATAAGACGAAAAATACGTATATTATGTGAAATAAATCAAGATGAATCTTTTCAAGATTTATTTTGTCATGAAGATGGTATACAATTTGTATTTCATATTAATTTTCATGACCATCGTTTTATACGTTTTCGTATTAGTTTTGATATTAAAATAATTGCACTTATTTTAAATAATCAACATCAAACGATACAATTTATGATAAATAATATTCAAATAAAATCCTTAAATCGTCTATCAAAAGCATTTCGATTTTGTGCTCAGGTAAGAAAAAAAAAAGAACAAGAAAATTCTCGTTATATAGTTTCCTATAATTTATTTTAAACTATACTTGTCATAAAGCTTTTAAGACTATTTCCGTTTAAAAAAAAATAAAATGCTTCTTTTCAAATCTATGATGATTAGCAAGTAGAATAAAAAAAAAGAAACGAATCTGTCAATATTATCTATAAAAATCTAATGAGATTTGAGAAAAACATGTTTCTATTAGCTTAGTCATATCTTTCAGGATCTTATATTAATCTTTCTATTTTTGTGTCAATGTCAAATAATGAATATTTCTAAGACTTCAATATATTAACAAAAGATAAGATTAACTCTAATATTATGTTTTTTTCACTTAACTAATAGAGATTAGTATTTAACCTAATACAATATGTTCGATCTTTTCTATTTATAATTATATTAAATATTTTTAAAATTACAAAAATAATTTGATATATATTTTCTTTGAAATATACATAGAAGATAATAAAAAAAATCTGTTCTATATGAAAAATATTTTCGTTTTGTTTTTTCTTTGTCTGTCTAGTCCAAAGTTCGAACATTGGTTATTGATGAACTTGAACGTATATGTACAGAACAAAATATTCCATATGAACGATTATTTCGTGATATAAAGCGTCCATTAATTTATGAAATAAATTTATCTAATATAAAAGAATTTGATCAATTACGTGAACGATATTTAATTATTGGTAATCGATCAATTCTTGATCTTATACAAATAACATATGTTGAACATCGTGAACAATCTATTGTGTTAGGTTATCGTTTAAATACAACATTCAATGAAGAATCAACAACACAATTTATTGATTGTTAATATGGTAAAACTACAAAGCAAAAAAAAAGAATGTTACTTACTGATTTTATTAATATCAAGCGGATATTTGTTTTATTAATGTCAAGGATAAAAAATTTTTTTCTTATTGTCGTGATTGAAAGAAAGGAATGAAATGGTGGAACATATATGAATGGTACAATCGATATAACAAATAGCTGAACTATTGAACAAGATGTCGCTATTGTTTGATACGAATGAATTTGTTTCATTTTATATGATTTTGTATACAATGCTGATTTAAAATCTACTCATATAAAAAAAAATGTAAAAATCAATTTTATGGATAAAATTAAATGTATAGATTTAATGTTGAAGATGCAATCAATATGATTATTATTTAAAAATGATGTATTCATAAATCTTTATCAATATGCTTATATGACGTTAACTTTAGTTGGATGATAAAACCTAAAATAATTAATCAATGTTGATAATAGAAAAGGAAAAATTCTTGATAAAGGCGTTTGAACCAAAAGAAAAATCATTCTTGACTTCGGTATAATTTTTTGTATCATGAAAAATTTATTTGCGTCTTTTTTTCTCTTAGGTACTTTTCATGGTTATAGGTTATTCAAAACTACTTATCAATCATCATATGATGCTTTTTTCATTACAATTCAAGGAGATTCTCAATCAATCGAAATCACTCATTCTATTTATAACTAAGTTGGTATGTTTTATTCTATAAATATTTAAAATAATTACGCAAAAACATGTCATTTCTCGTGTAAGAAAAATTTGTAATATTCATTCATTGGACTTTTTATTTATCAATAATTATAATGAAGTATATTTAAATGACTTTCAAATGTTTGAAGATGTTGCATTGATTAAAATATTGAACAATGATCTTATTAATTCAAATGCATCAGACAATTTAGAATATGTTCGAAAAAATTCAAATTATACAGCATTATTTCATAAAACAAAAAAAATGTATATAGAGACAATGTCCATAATCTGTGGAGATTTTAAATGGAAAAAAATAATTTTATTACGATTAAGATATTTTTTTTTATACATTTATTATTTTGAAAATAAAAATTTCCATGTGAATTTAAAATAGAATATCTGTCAAATAAATGTGATAGATTATTTTCGTTTAGTTTCGTGTGTTAAACTGGACGGAACATAGAAAATGAAATTCGTATAACTAGTCAAGTTCTTTTCATCGTGCTATAAAAATTGATCAAGTTTCACAAAAGTTTAAAAAAATCGTATTTAAGTATGATCATAACTATCTATGATTCATTTATCATCAGTAGTACAGATTTTAAATATCGAATAAAGGAAATACATTTATAGATAATTTGAAACATTCAATATACAAGTTCTTATCATTATAAATTAGAATAGCTTTAGTATCATTATTCGAACAATACAATTAATTAGTTAAGACTCTATTAACTTTATCATACATTTTTTGCTTTATAATGGATATGAATACATCAATTTTGTCTAAAATAAAACTGAAAATATGCCAATTATGACATAAATACATTGATTGAATTGGTCTATCTTGATAGGAATGTATTGAATAGTTATTGAAATAACATTCTATAAGTAAACAAAATTCTTCAAAATATACATCGTGAACTATTTCTAATAGCACTTGTCTATCTTTTTTTTCGTTCATCTAAATGATTCTTTATTATTCGATTTTATAACCTTGATAATCAAACTGTTAAAAAATTTAAATAATAGACAATAGCAATTATTTATCTCTCTATCTCTTATCAAGAGATTAACGACAAATCTTATCCGTTTCATTTATATCTTTACGATAGAAATAATTAATTTTATATTTGTTTCATTGAAATCATGTTTCAATAATCGATTCATAGTCAACGTAATACTAAATGGCAATCAAAACCATGAATTGCATATGATTGTCCAATATGTATGATAACAAATACACATCAACTTCTTGAATTACCAAATGGTCATAATGTAAATAAATAATTTTTGAAAAAACAAAGAATCTTTTTTTATTTGTTTTGGATAGTTATGTTTATCATGTCTTCATATGATATGTACTCATTGAACATTATCATGTCCATTTTGTCGTTGTCGTATATCGACATGACTTCGTCATAATTCTGATTATGCAAAATGAATTATTAAACGAGAATCAAAATCTAAATCTAAAAAATTATTTTTAAACAACAACCAAATGTCATCGTCAAACAGCAAAACCTAAACCAACAAGTAAATATTGAATTTTATTTAAAAAAAAAGCATTTTATTTTTTTTTCTGTAGTCGATGAACAAGATAATATTGCTGATGATTGGTTATTAGCCCGAAAAGTTCATTATGAATAACTTGAAGTAAAAAACAAAAACTTTTTTATAATTAAAAAAAAAAGAAAATTAATAATCGCTTTTTTTTACTTTTTTTTTATTTCGATATATTTATCGCGGAATAACTCGATCGATGTCAAAAAAGATGATGATAGAATACTAATGATTTTTTTTGTTCTGTTTGTTCTTACAGAATAGATTTTATTTATTTTTGTGTTTATTGTAAATTATATATTTTGCTAATTTATTTCCAATCATTATGCTTTTGTTATTAAATAAAAGATATTATTGAATTCTTTTCATTTTAAACATAATTAAAATTAATCTATTGATTAATAAAATAAAATCTCGCATATGATAATATAATGAAAAAGAAATCGTTTTATTTAGAGCAAAAAAGTTCTTACAAATAAATATGAATAAATACATAAGTCATACTACCTAACAAGATACAACATAACAAAATAGACCAGTAAAATTCTAACGTAACAATTAATTGTGTTTCAAATAATAACTAATATGTTTCAATAACAGATATTGTTTTAAATAATTTAGGCATTTTGAAGAAAGAAAGCAAGTTGAATATAATTAACATAAAGATTAAACTTGCTATCCATCCAATAAAATAAGCCGTTAGTGAATCTATGAGCCATCCAATAAAGTAATCTGCTGATGAATCAATGAGTATTGCATTTGCTAAACTGATAGCAACAATACTCTTGATCATCTTTCGTTGATAGTCATCATCATAGGTATCCATATAACGCTTGACACGAACTTTTGTTTTTTTTGATACAAACTTGGTCTTCTTGTTTTTTTTTAACTTCATTAAACATATTGAAGAAATTATCCAAAGCCATAATAAACATCACATTGATTATGAAAATAACTTATCTACCCAAGTCAACTACTTGAACATGGATAAAATTGGTTAATTGATGATAATGCTCCTACAAAGAGATAGAATAATAAAACAATTCTTTCGACATACCATGTGTGTAAATAGATATTATACAAATAGATCACTCTCCTCCCTGCACATATAGCGAGCGATTGGTTTTCTTTTTCTTTTCTCTCGTGTGAGTGTATTAGTAATTCTAATACACAACGTGTGAAATTTACCTTTTGTAATTAATTTATAAATTATAATCAAATTCGGACAAAATACTATGTCCTATTCTTTTTAAGAAAACATCACATCAATTGAAAAAGATAAATTAGTGAACGAAAGTGAATTACAAAAATTAAGTGATGACTATTTACATGAAAATCAATAGCTCAATACAAAAAATAATAATATATCAACTCTTAAAAGTCGTTATGAAGATAATGATATTGATGCAACTGTAGTTGACAATGGTTCCTTTCGAGTAGTTAGAAGAAGAAATTACAAAAGAACTCGATCATTAATTAATTCAGAAAATCAAAGTATGGGTAACACCAATATGCACCAAGTGAACTGTCAAGGTCACCAGGTGCATAATGACAACGGAGAAAGCACTAGTAGTGGAAGAGGTTTAGTTATTTATAACTCAAAATCTCAATATGAAAGAAAAAAAATATAAATGAATTTAGAAGTCATCGTGAAACTGATCAAATTAATATGAAAAGAAATAATAGTCCATTAGATGTAGTATATGAAGAAGATTCACGTCAATATCTAAAAAGAAAAGTTTCTCATCCAGCACTGCAACACGCAGTCATGTTTAAACTGCCCCCTCCCCCCTCCATTGAAAATCATGTGTCAACCTGGTATTAAAAATCACCAGGAGGGGACGAAGTTATTAAAAGAATTATTTTCTCAAATTAATGATAATTTTTGTAAACTTAATAAAGGATACAATCGTCCTATTGAAGAGAAATAGAACTTTTTGTTTATCTTTGAGTCGTTTCACATTATTCTTCGAAAGTATTTGATGTTATACTGAATCTAATTCCACCAATTCATTTACCACCTCAACATGCTATCATTCTTAAATATGTACCGAAAATGGTATCTTGTGACGAAGTACATGAAGCTATGTTAGCAATTTGTTATTCGAAATTTTCAATTGAAGAAATGAGAAGTTCAATAACAAATAAATCTAGACATATACGTATTGATATAGCATCCAAAGATGTAGTTCGTAAAATCTTAAATGGAGGTGTCCTGCCTTTAGATGGTTATTTGATTGAGATAGTTGAGTTTTTAGCTCCTCCTCAAATACTTATGTGTACCTGGTGTAATAGGCCGGGACATACAATAAGAGAATATAAAGAAACAGTTGAAAAATGTCGTAGATGTGGTATGAATAAATTAGACGGTGATCATTTGCAATGCAGCATTAAGTGTCATCATTGTGAAGATGACCATTTAGTCACAGACTATCGATGCCCAATTATTAGTAATTTTAGAAAAGAACTTATTGATGAACTAAGAAAAAGACCCGAATTATTACCACAAAATGTACAAATATTCATTCCGGTTGAATATAGAGATGGTGGTAAAAACTCTATTAGTGGTAAACGTGCAAATTACTTATATTCACAATTACCTGCAAGTACACCTCAATTAAAAGAATGGCCACCATTGCTATCAGCATTATCAAAAATTCATTTAAATGAACATAATGCCAATGCAGTGGAAGATATGTTAAATCAAGAAAACTCATTAAAAAATGATTATGAAAAATTAAAATTAGAATTTAATCGATGTGAAAATGAATTAATGATAAAGCATGAGAACTACAACTTGAAACTTGGTTCAATGTTAAATTTATTAATGATTCAAAACAATCAACAAAATGATTATATTACCAAAATATATACTGTTGTAAATGAATTAGTTCCAATAATTAATGATTCACTTAAGTCAGTACATATGTGTCCTGAAAAAATTATTAGAAATTCTAATGATACAAATCTAAAAAACAAGTATAATGTTCTTCAACTTACTATCGAGCAAAGAACAAAATATGCTTACTGATTGCAATGATCTAATTATAGAGCATCAACATTCAACAGCTCCACTAATTGAAAAATTTAATGATTTACTTAGACAAGGTATTGAACTTATGTCATCAAATGAACAGTAAAATATTTCATTATTCACCGACATGTAAACCTCTATCTGTTCTTAATTCTTCTATTGGAACCCCCTATAAAATGAAACTTCTAAGTGAAATTTTAGTGGAATGGAATTCACGTATTTCCATATCGAGTATGTGTAGAAGTTGAAAAAAAGTACGGTCCATAATTTCATCTGAAAACCTTTTGTTTCTAGTTTATAATGTAGAAGGATTGAATACCCATATATCTGATGTAGATATTCTATTAAACAACTATCGACCTCATATATGTGTATTAACAGGAATTGATGCCGCATCTAGAAGTTTGCCTTCTTTTCCTGGTTATCATGGTATTGCATAAGCTGGTAATAATGCCTATAGTGGTGTTGCAATACTATATAGTAATGTACTGAAGTTAAAGGTGCTTGAAAAAGAAGTTAATTTTCCGGTTACCGAATTATCTCTAGCAGTTGTACAAATAAACATAGGTGCTGTTTATGTTCCTCCTTCTTCGTATCCTCCCTTTCACCTTTTTACTAAATGTTGAAATCAAAAATTTATTTTCTTTGGAGACTATAACGCGAATCATACAGATTAGAATTGTCCTAAAAACAATCGAAGTGGAAATCAGCTGTTTAATTGGCTTGAGCATACGGGAACAGAAGTCGTTTCTCCTTCAAAACCGACATCGTGTAGATCTGAAGTGATAGTTGATTTTGGTGTAACAAATGATGCCAGTGGCTGGCAAATCGAAGTATTAGAGGAAGGCACCTCTGATCATCATCCGATACTCTTTCAATCTCCTTATAGTGTAACTACTGGATCATACTTTCGTAAAACTAATTGGAATGTTTTCACTTTCTTTTTATCAGTTCTTTTTTATTATTGGAATGAGTTAGCCTATAATTTTGATACTGACTCATACATAGAACTTCTCTCTATCTTTCTGTCTTCATTATGGGATAGCTGTAGTGTTTATGAACAAGCAGAGAAGTACAGGTCACTATGCCCCCCCCCCTCCTTCACTAGTTTCACTGGCAAAAGAAGTAAACAGAAAAGAAGGTGCTATCGGTGTACTAAATTAATAACCAATTTAGAAGACTTTTTGAATAGTAAAAGAGTATTTATTGCGGAAAGATGTAAATTTTTGCAAACGAAACATGAAAATCATTATAATTGGATAAGTGTAAATAATAATATTTGGAAATATGTTACACCTATTTTTCACGCTTTTTCACCTCCGTTCCGGGGATTAACAATGATAGTAACGAGAAAGAAACAACTTCCGAAAAAATTGTTGATATATTGGCGGATCACTATGAGAAACATTTTATGGCCCCTAGTTATGATACGACCAACTCTATGCATCTACGTTCAATAAAGGCATAACAGGAGATATCTAATTTACCTGATTTGCCTCTTAAACAAATTAAATTCGAGGAAGTAGTAAGGGAATGGAAAAAATTTCTGCCAAAGAAATCTACGGATAGTGTAAATATTTCTGTATTTTTACTTAAAAAATTACCACCTCAATTCATATCTATCATTACTACCGTATCTGATCGATGTGCAGAGAGAGGAGCCTTCTTCAAAATGGCTAAATATGTCAAAGTTATATGTTTATCTAAGGAAGGACTATATCCAACATTAAACAAGTTATGTCCAATCTCCTTATTACCTAATATAGGAAAGTGGTTGGAAAGAATAATACATCAGAGATTAATATCTTGGTGTAATGATAATAATATATATATTGATGAACAAAGCAGATTCACTGCAGGAAGAAGATTGCAAACACGCATTTTGTCACTAGTGAAGGATTTAACGCTGACGATTTCAGTTTCCAATATACCCGCACTAGTTTTATTTGTTGATTTTTTGAGTGTATTCGATAATATGTGGTATCCAGCACTGGTTTCAAACTTAAAATATCTAGAACTTCCACTCCCACTACTTAAGTGGATCTATAATTGGTTAGAGGATCGTACAATATCAATCTATCATGGAGATGCACACTTTCGCACTATTCCAATGTATGTAGGCGTTCCACGAGGATCGGTACTTGCTGCCACACTATTTCGTTTACATGCACATATTCTCCCTTCTCTGTTCTATTTGTTTGCGTCACATATATTTGCTGATGATCTTGCCATGCAAATATCAGACGATTTGGAAAAGCGCTTTTCAAAAAATATAACTGACCTCGAAGTTAGAGCTAAATTAACATTAGACATTTTGAGAAAATTTGCTGATGATAATATGCTTCCAGTTAATATAAAGAAAACAAAAGCACTACTGGTACATAGTGTAGTTGCACCGATCAAACCTAAAATTGAGTTCAGAGGGCAACAAATTGAATATGTAAAAAGTTTCAAATACTTGGGTGTAACAATTGCCACTAAACTAGGATGGGGTGCCTTTATCAGTGATAGAATAAGAAAAATGTGTCAGGGTATGAAAATACTATTCCACACCGTTCCCAGAAATAATATTACGATGAGAAAAAAGATTTTTTTTCCGCCTTCGTTATGCCCCATTTTTTTGATTATTTTCGACTTGGTTCCTTTATACCGATAAACAAAGAAGATATATTGCACATGTATATTGTTCAGGTATAAGGATCGTCTATTCTTTACAAAAATGGGATGACGTAACTATTTTTGTTCTGAGTCAAGAAAGGTCTTTACTCGACTATCTATATTCATACTGATCTAAATTTAGTATACATCTCGAGAAATCACTCGATGCTTTATTATTCCAGCAAACATGGCAAGCTTATAAAATAATAATGTCTTCAGATACGAGTTGGTACAAAAGTATGGGTTCTAATAAAAAACTATTATAAAATAAATACTATAGTAGTTTGGTCTCAAATTCAGGGTGAAAACTTGATTTTTTTTTCAGTTTTGGTATTTTTTGTTCCTTCTGATTTTTTCGATGCACTAAGAGATATTTATTTTATGATATGTTTATGGTCATGTAGAGGAAGCCACTAGCTACAACTACCCCTATTTTCAAAAGCGCTAGCTAGTATTAAATATGAATTTTATTCGATTTTTATATAACTGACTATTGTTTTATCTTGATTCTTTTATCTTCCTGGCAAATGTTTCTTTTATTTTTATATACCTGTTGTACACTCATATACAGTAGCTATCATTTGCCAATAGCGTTTTGCTTAATCCCTATTATTCACTCATTTATAAAAGAAAAAAGAAATGAATACTGATTCCTATACTGGAGATAGTAACCATGGTCATGGTGGTTTTCGACCAGGTGCAGGTAGAAAACCGAAGGACGCTACAATTTCATCTCAAATATGGCAAATAAACGAAGAGAACAAGCTGCAGATCGACAAAGATTATCCCGATTTAAAAGTAAAGTAACACAGTGGATTACAGAAAATCAAATGGTCACCCCAAGGTGTTCCATCAACTTATTGTGATAATGCAACCGTTTTATTAATTATTGATTTGATACATTTCAAGCAATACTTTGAAGAACTATTGATTAGGGTAGTTGACGAAACCTTTTGATGTCGTTTTCGTTACACACGAGTTTTCATTCACGTCTAATAAAAAGTTTATGTCACATTTTTTTTACCAATACATTTTCTTTTAAACTATTCACATAGCTAATTCGTCGATCTGTCGATCTTATTGGGTCATTAGATAGTCCTTAATTTTAATGTCTTCTAGGAAATGTCCAAATATTATCACAATACAATTAAAAATCACTCCAGGAAAAAGGATTTAACGAAAAATCTCCCACCCTGAATTTGAGACCAAACTACTATAGTTTTATAAATCTGTTTGTTTATAAATATTTCATTTGTCAGTTCCTCTCAAGTTAAATTTAAACATATCTCTATACATAAGAAATACCTGATATCCATTCCAACTAAACATGCATTTGTTCTCATAAATAAACGTTTCGTGTGCGTTCTTTTCTTTTGCGCTATATCGAATTCAATTGACGTCATGTTTTTATCTCTACTCTTTTTGTTATTATATTCCTTTTATTACTTTGTTATTCTCTTTTCTCAGGAGAGGTACGATATCGATTTCTGGAATGAACCAGCTATTTAATTATAATGCGTAGTTATTAAATACGATTCTATCCTCATTTTCCTTTTTCATCTGTCTTACTTTTTTTTATAATTGTGAACCAATCAAAGCACAAAAAAAAACGATTATTATGTTTAAAAAAAATGTTATACAAATAGATGTACTACGGATAGATGTAATGAGGGGGAAAGCGAAAATTGGTCAAACGAAAAATAGTCGAACGAAAATTGGTAGAGGAGAATTGGTCGATACGAAAATTGATCCATGTGAAAAATAATCGAAAAATTCTTAATAAAACAAAATAAAAGTTTCAAATGCGACGAATCAACCAAACCCTTACAAGAAGAAAACGGGAGACGTCGTTAATAAACTGTCCATCACTAGAACAGCTTTTTTCTAATACATGCAGTACATGAACTAGAATTTCTTTTGCAAAATTAAAATTGTTTGATTCATGTATTTTCATGAAATCATATCGAAATTAATTCTGATAGAGCTCTGGAACTGCGAAAAAAAAGCATTTTGAAAGTGTGGAATGATTGTCAGCGTTGGTTCGAACGTAGGTGCGGGTACGGGTGGAGGTGCAGGTATGAGTGTTAGAGCTGCTGTAAATTCTAGTATGCGATGAGATTCAAGAGGATCCATCCCAACACTCGCATCCGATTTTTATTTTTATTTTTTCTCCTGTCTAAAACCAAATGTTTTCTGGAGAGAGGCTGGAGTCCATTTTACTTGCACAGGATACTACGACAAATATATTAAAAGTACCAGCCACAGCTTACATACTAATATTAATTTATTTATCACAGTATTATCGCTCTTGTTGACAAATTCTTTTTTCTTTTTTTTTTTATTAAGAATTTTTCGACTATTATTCATGTCGATCAATTTTCGTACCGATCAATTTTGGTAGTGACTAATTTTTGTGGACCCATAGCTAGTAATTCTTCTTCTCTCTCATCAGTTGCATCTATTCCACAGAATGGTATGTCGAAAAAATTGCTAATAATAAATCATCTATCTCAAAACTATGTTCAATATATTCTTCATTACTTAGTCTATGTTAATTTAATAAAGAAATGAATAAATATAAACAAAAACTACTTACTTATCATGATTAAGTCTTGTTGAATTTGATTTTTTTTCAAACATGATGAGATTAATGTATGAGCAAATAAATATGTATCAAGGTCATAATGACGATTTCCACTTACTCCATCTTATAAATCTTTTAAGCAAACTTTATCTTTTCGTTTTTTTTTCTTTTTGTTATTAAATCTTACCAATAAAAATATGATCATTTGATTGTTTAACAAAAGTCGTATCATCACCATAAGGTCCAGATAGAAGAATTGACTCGTCTTCTAATTTTGATTGGTCAATATTATTTTTTTTTCGAACCTTGTTGAGATATATTCCACTTCAACCACATTTTAATACAATACATACAGATGAACTTTCCAACATGAAGTAACAATTATTAGAAATAAACTATTCAACATCTTGTACTTACGATAATTATCATCTAATCTAACCAATTACATTGTCATTTATTAAAAGGTGTCTCTATCTCTCTTTCAACATTCATCCAAATCTTATGATTATGTTAAATAAAGATTAATTGTCAATAGACTCATTATCTTGAGGGTGAGAAATTATAGTCGAATATTGACTGTGCACTGATCCATTATTTTTGTTTTTGTTGTGAGTAACATATTTCTATAATAATGGACTTATGATTGAATTCTTTATGGGACATTCTTCCTTTACTAATTCTTATTGGAATGTTCATTTGGACATTTTCGATGTGTTTTTTCTCGTTTTTTAACGGCATGAATGGAAGAGCTGAGATTTGGTATAGCAGTGGAACACTCAAAGATGAATAATATGTAAAAAGTTGTCCAAATCAGTTGACCAGAAGCAAAATTATAGGCGATATAAGGCTAAGATTCCAATCGTACGAAAAAGTTGGATTCACTCATATATACGTTATATTGACAATTGAGTGTTTGATTTTCATTCACAGACCGACTAATAAAGATGGCGTAATGTCGTAAACAAGCTAAAAAAAAGACAAAAAAATGAATGAATATAAGAGAAGAGAACAGTCAACTTGTGATTCTATTCAATCGTTGAATTTGATTGAAGCAAGACATCGGTCAATGATTTTTTTGTTTATATTCGATTCATTGTTGAATGAGGAGAGAGAAGTAAGATATAGCAAAGCAACAATAAATATGTCAAATAGACGACGAATGCATATTTATATGAGATTGTTTGTATAACATAGATAATGTCGAGTACGATCAAGAGAAATTGAATGAGTGATATATTTGTCATATAAATAGAACTATTTCTATTGTCCATTTCAGAGTTAAATGGTCGTGGGCATTTTTTGAATAACTTTTGATAGAAACGAGATAGAAATCTCCGGTTTTCACCGCTGGAGAGAGCAGATGAAGACGCATCGAATTATATATAGAAAGATTTTTCTAACTACTTTCATAAAGGTTTGGTCAAACATTTTCACAGAATTACTTTTTCTTCTACGTGAAAAAAGTAGCTTTTCTATCAAAATACTACCAAAATTTACATTTTTCGATTATATTGTTGAAAACAAATCAGGTGGTAAATTGTGTCCGATGGTTTGGATATGATACTGGTAGTAGTTAGGAACAGAGTGTTGATATAATTTTGTAGCCCTTCCTTTGGCGACTTTAGCGCACTCCTGAAAATCAATAAATTAATATCGGGATCATGAGAAGCATGCTGTTTTTCTTGAGGTTTTATGTAAAACCTATAGAAAAGTAGATAGAAAAATCTTTCTATATATAATTCAATGCGTCTTCATCTGCTCTATCTAACGGTGAAAACCGCAGATCTCTATCATAATCTTATCAAAAGTTATTCAAAAATGCCAACGGCCATTTAACTCTGAAATGGACAATAATAGTAGCAGATAACGATCATTGTGCTCTCTGTAAAAAATTTAGCAAGTACTGACGATATATATTATGTCATATCCTATATCATGAAATTTTGCTATAGAATTATACTTTCAGCGTCAGACTGATAATGACGATCTCTGCTGCAGCTCGTTTCCAAACACCATGAATTGATATCGCTGTGAACTTACAGATCACAAATGTCTTCCAGATTTTCAAACTTCGACCTCAATCTATCGTATTCCTTGACGAAAAACATAATCTGTGAATCACGATTTTTACCAAAAAAGACGATTTTGAAGAACATTCTACTGATTGAACAGAAGGCTCTGGAATGTTAAAATTTTGGGTGAAGATTTCTCTCTCTAAACATTCCCTGTACTGAGAATTTTAGAAATTCATCTTATTCTACTCATGAGTTATGAGGGATCACATATGTCGAAAATATGAATTTTTTGCTGTATTGGATGAGTCATAAAAAATGAAGAGTATAGAGTTGTAAGTTGAAAATTCTATTCTAAGTACAACTCATTGAATTATATGCCTACAAAAAATTTCAACTCAATCGATCAAGCCATTTACGAGATATTGAGTCCACAAGTTACTTATGTTTGGGTATACATTTTCAGAACTCTCGAAAGATAATTATAAAATGTTGACGGCTCTATATTTTTCAAAATGGATTTCGTCAATATTTCTAAAACTCTTCTCTTTGCAATATATTTTGCATTGAGTAATGTCTCACGATCTCGATCAAGCAATGTTCACTTGTGGATTGTGTAAAATGGCTCTTGTGGAAAGTATTGATTGTACTAGATACAAACTAAAGCAATAGCTAATCTCTCTATATAGATGAGTTTCAAAAATTTGGATTAGCCACTCTGATGCATTTTTGAACATTAAAAGATAAATTCTAATTGCAATTCTTCTTGAAAGAAAGCTAAAAGTTGTAATTTGCATTATAAAGAATAGAAAAATAATGAAAAATACAATGATTAACGTGGTAGTAAAATTTCTTTTGTGGCTTAGCCGAAGGCTGGCTGCTACTTTGATTTCGATCATTTTATACTCATTGGATAGCTTTTTCTTTTCTCTATTCAAATCCTTAAAAACCTCTGGATCTGTTAGAATTAGCAGAGAAATACAGCTTGCAAAGTATAAAAGAACAAGGCAAAAGTACGAAACAAGCAGTAGGGTCGCTCTAGTTTTGAGGCTAGTGAACCTATATAATAAAGATTAAGAGGAGATAACATATGCAGTTTTGTAGAGCGGACTTTGCTCTATCAAATCATATATTACTCGAAACAATTGTCATAATTTACTGTGAAGACAATGACAAAACACTGACCTTACCAAATTTTTCAAGAAAAAAAATATTTTTTTTCAAAACCTGCTCAGAGTGCTCTCAGTGAATGTTTCATAACTCTTGAAAGGGAAGCTAGAATGAGCTAACATTTTGCATTTAAAGGTTTCTCAGTTTGCTCTTGCATTTTCAATCACAAAATATAGGGGTCAGAATTTTTGAGAGTATGGCTATGTTCAAGTTTCTCATGGACTGCCTCTTTTAAGAAATGGTTCACGAAACTACCTACCAACTTTGTATGAGACCAGCCGCTGCTAAAATTTTGATTTTCGATTTAAGTATCCCAAACGATAGACCAACATGTGACTACTTCAAATCCAAACTATTAGCTCTTTCTGACTTTCCTGTGAAAAATGCCAAAACATACAAGTAGCACATCCTTCGGGACTGAGTCAAGAAATTGCAATTTTTCAGTGCTCGTGGTATTTTGCACTTTTCTCAGCATCCGAATATTTGTTTGAGTTCGGAGACGTCTCAAAAGATGCAGAAATGTTTTCTCTACAATGCCATTCACCAACTGATCATTTTAATATACGAGTAAAAATGACCATTGGCTAAAATGAACATTTTTTGCAGAATATTGACCTTATCCACACTGAACCATGCTGTTCCAAAATAATT
Source organism: Rotaria sp. Silwood1 (assembly GCA_905250075.1). NCBI lineage: Eukaryota > Metazoa > Rotifera > Eurotatoria > Philodinida > Philodinidae > Rotaria > Rotaria sp. Silwood1. The sequence continues at coordinate 1,965,480 of CAJNOP010000026.1, forward strand.
TTGTATTTTTTGAAAACCCTTGAAATTCTGCATTGTTTAAGGTATAAATCAAAAGATTACAACCTTGGTAGTGAAAGTTAGTCCAGACCACAAATGTTGATGGCTGATTAATATCTTTATCCAATCGGACCAAAAATCGCAGTAAAGCATATTTTAAGTTCATTCGAATCAAATATATGATTTCAGATTTGTAATCAGCATAAAAGGTGAGTATAAAAACGTGGTTTCATTAAATGTAGCGTTAATCAAGTGATACATATCATGTCGAGAATAAAAGCTAAATAATATCACCAAGTATACTATTATAGACCTCTCTATAGCTCTTCGTGAGGAGATCTGAATCGAAACGTTTTACCTCATACAGAATTGTGGAAATCTCAGCTTCAGAATTATCTACTGATGTGTCTTTCTATTTTGTATTATGGTTGAGAAAACGAGACTTCTCTCGATGTTTGTAGCGAAAATATACAAAACTGTGAAAAATGGGGTCCATATTTGATAGCTGTTACCATCATAACCGATTCCAATAGCGAAGTGAATAGCTTATCCAGAATCAGCGTGCAAAACTACGTCGAAAAACGTACTTTTTAGAAATTTTCATTTCAACGGAAAAACCATCTGTCTTCCCCCTCATCGATTTTTTTCCAAAATTTTGTCCGCAATCCCCCTCCCCCCCCCCCCTCGGGATCGATTTTTCATGGGAAAAACATTTTTCTAAAATATGTTTTTCGACGTAGTTTTTCACGCTGATTCCGAATATGCTATTTATTTCCCTATCAGAATAAGCTATGATGATAAAACCTATCAAACATGGACGCCATTTTTCAGTTTTGTATATTTTTGCTACAAACATCCAGAGAAATCCCGTTTTCTCAACCATAATACAAAATAGAAAGACACATCAGTAGATAATTCTGAAGCTGAGATTTCCACAATTCTGTATGAGGTAAAACGTTTCGATTCAGATCTCCTCACGAAGAGCTATAGAGAGGTCTATAAAAGTATACTTTGAGCTATCCTGGAGTTATTTGTACTCGACAGGCTATTTTTTACCTGACTTACTTACTTTACATTTAATGAAACCACGTTTTTTATACTCACCTTTTATGTTGATTACAAATTTGAAGTCATATATTTGATTCGGATGAACTTAAAATATGCTTTATTCAGATTCTGGGTCCGATTGGATAAAGATATTAATCAGCCATCAACATTTGTGGTCTGGACTAACTTTTACTATCAAGGTTGTAATCTTTTGATTTATACCTTAAACAATGCAGAATTTCAAGGGTTTTCAAAAAATGCAAAAATTATTTTGGAACAGCATGGTTCAGTGTGGATAGGGTCAATATTCTGCAAAAAATGTTCATTTTAGCCAATGGTCATTTTTTCTCGTATATTGAAATGATTAGTTGGTGAATGGCATTGTAGAGAAAACATTTCTGCATCTTTTGAGACGTCTCCGAACTCAAACAAATATTCGGATGCTGAGAAAAGTGCAAAATACCACGAGCACTGAAAAATTGCAATTTCTTGACTGAGTTCCCGAAGGATATACTACTTGTATGCTTTGGCATTTTTCACAGGAAACTCAGAAAGAGCTAATAGTTTGGATTTGAAGTAGTCACATATTGGTCTATCGTTTGAGATACTTAAATTGAAAATCAAAATTTTAGCGGCGGCTGGTCTCATACAAAGTTGGTAAGTGGTCTCGTAAATCCTATCTTAAGAATTTTAGCTTTGGTTTCATTGAATTTAATGAATTATAACTATATATACCATTGAAGCTTTATTTGTTCTTTTTGTTTTTATAAATATAATATTTTCCAGAGATGTCTATAGAATTAAGAAGCTTGAACTGTGTGACTTTCAATAATGGATAGAATAGTATCTTATATATTCGTTAGAATTTATTAAATATGTATTATTATTATGATTATGAAAGATTGAAAAAAGGTACACAAGAAATCGCTACAAGAAATTGAATTTTAACTCTTATTCATCGATATCATATATAACCATGAAAGAAATCAACTTGTAATTACAAAAGATTACTTTGCGGTTGAGACAAAAAAGAAATCTTCGTATCAGAGTAAACAATTCAAATAAAGATTATTGTATCGTACAAAAATAGATCAAAAAGAAAAGAAAATTAAATATCAACGACATGCACATTTATACTATTATCATGATAAAAGAGAATAGTACAATTGTTTATTCGATAGTTCACTGTTAGTCTACGATCTGATATGAGGAATGACGGTTTTTTCTGAGTATACGAAAGCTGAAAATAATTGGATGAAACTTTCACAGATAATTATTTTTCAATTTTCTAATTCTGAATATGTATGAATCAATATCTGACACTAATTTAGTCATTCTAGAGTTATGAAACTAGCGCCACCTGGAATTGATTTCGATTCATATCTCAAGAATGGTTTGTTATCAGATGCTGTACCTCAGACTTCTAGAATCAGAAAAATAAATTTGATTTTTGTTTTAAATTTCATCCAATCATTTTGAGTTTCATCGAACTCAAAATTAGCATATTCCTTATCATCAGATCATATACGATATCTATTGACTAATATACTAGGGAATAGAATTAAAGTTACAGCAGAATTTTCTCAAGCATGAATAGAAATTTATTATAAAAGATTAATTTGCAGTTGAGGAAAAGATTTCGTATCGGAGTAAACAATTCAAATAAAGATTATTATATCGTGCAAAAATCGAACAAAAAGAAAAGAAAAAGAAATCAAGAATATACGCATTTGCATTATTATCATGATAAAACAAAATAGTACAATAAATAAAGGTTAGTTAACAAAGTACATAATAGCGTTTAAGTATATTGACAATCCATCAATTTTTGTAAACAGAAGACAATTTTTTTGTTTATTTGGTAGCTCACTATATATTGACTAATATAAAATCGATTGTAACTAAAATTAGAGACAAATATTCTCGAATATCAATGGGAAATAAGTTGGATTCATGTTTAGACTTAAAAAATTACGTTTTACAAAATGCTCGTAAAGGTGATATTAAAAATATAATTGATACAATTGATCTTTATGGTTGGACTAAAAATTGGTTAATGAATATTGGTGATCGAAAAGGTCAAACACTTGATCAAGCTATTCAACGAAGAAAACCAAAAACTATTCTTGAATTTGGTATTATTTATCTTTGCCTTATATAAATAAATAACTCTATTGATATTTTATTTCAGGTACTTTTCTTGGTTATAGTTCATTGCGAATTATTTCACAATTACCAGATGATGCCCTTTTCATAACAATTGATGTTGATTCACAAGCACTTGAAATTGCTCGTAGTATTTTTGAATATGCTGGTGTAACAAACCGTGTAAAAATTATTAATGATTATACGAATAATGTTATTCCTCATTTAAGTAAAATTTTTAATATTGATTCATTCGATTTTATATTTATCGATCATTTAAAATCTATATATTTACGTGATTTTAAAATGCTTGAAGATGCTGGATTAATTAAATCTGGAACAATGATTCTTGCAGATAATGTTATTACACCTGGTGCACCAGATTATTTAGAATATATTCGAAATAATCCAAATTATACATCAACATTTTATAAAGAAAAACTTGAATATCAAAACGAGATAGATGATGGTATTGAAATATCAATTCGAAAATAAAAAATTTATACATGAAAATATTAAATTTCTTAATCAAATATTTGACTATTGTTTTACTTTGCTATATTTAAATGCATTGGAAAAGAGTAAATTAGAATAAAAATAAGTGGTGGTACTTGAAATTTAAAAATAGTTGGATAAAATAGTTAAAGTAGAAATTTTTGTAACATTTCCATTTAATACACAGTAATGACGTCAACGTTGGTTGAGTTCGATGTTTTTTACAAAAGAATCTTTTTTTTAGTGAGAAAAACCAAACTCTAAATTTCGAGAAAAAGATTTCGGATTCTTCATCTCCGAAAGGCTTTTATCAAACTTCGATATTGGATCAATATCAACATTAACATCATTACTATGTATAAAATACAAGTTTTGCAAACAACTCTAGTTTAACTTTGGTTTTGTTTTTCAAGTTAATTTAAAGTGCCACTTCTAATAAGAAATTTGTACTTTTTCAGAATATATGTTTAGAATTTGCCTATAGCTTTAGATTATTCAACTTTAAGTAAACCTGGACAGGGCTTACAAAAGTTTTCTGACGTGGAAAAAATTTTGTCTGTTTCTTGTAGATATCAAATGATTTCTGTAAATATATAATATTTCAAGGTGATCTCTATTGTACAAAAACACGTACAAATGGAAAAATTTGGTTAATCCGCTAAGTTGTGTCGGAAGATTATTTTACGTTCAAAATACGACAGTCAGAAAAAACGTTTTTTTTCTTGCGATAGACATCATAAAAGCCTTGAGTACTCCTCAATTAGTGTGCAAAAAAATTTACTGCTTTGTAGAGAATTATTTTCTGTATGTTTCAAAAATTTTTTTAGTATGCCTGGAACAAGTTCCATTGGAAGTTTTTTTTCGTGAAACAAAAATGAGTCTTTGTAAGATTCATTTATAGCTCATTAGCCAAAATTCATAGGAAAATTCGATGCATATGTATTCTAAAAAAAGTACAAAAGTCTAATTCTAATACACTACCAATACATTTAAATACGAAATAAATATAATTAAATATCTTATCTAGAAATTTTCTACTCATTCTTTATTTGTTGGCTTATCAATGTAAATAATACTTGTATAAAGTTAATTCATAATTGATAATAGTTGTCTTAATTATATCGTCATAATTAACAACTGTTTGATAATTAGACAAGGTGAAAGATTCACACATTTATATAAAAATACATGATCAATATGAAAAAATTATTTTTATTTCTTTATACAGAAAATATTTTTGAGAGATAGATGAAAAATATCTTATCTTTTTCTTCAATGTTTATTGTATATTTATTCTTGCAACAAAAATATGTAAATCAACTATACAATATATTATCTTGTCGAAGTCTTATTACATGTCGATAAAAATCAATAATCTTCAAAAGAGTTAACATACAGTATGAATGAAGATATTGTATCTTTAGATTGATAGAAATGATATAGACCATCATACTTTACACTACGATGTAATACCAGAAATCGTATAAATGCTCTCAAAGACTTTGATTAATTAGGGATAAAAAAAGATCATTGAAAGATAGAAAAATTAAAAAAGAACAACAATCTATTGTTGCCGTTGCCATGGTATCAAGAAACGAGCTATCCATATAATACTCATCATTATGCAAAAAACTTTTTGCTTTCATTAAAATGCTAAAAAAAACATGTCTATATGACATTCAGATTTATTATTGCAAAACGATTTTTTCTTATCTTGAAATATTGGATGAAATATAAAAGAGTTTTTTAGTTTAGGCACTTTTAAACGTTTTTTATGTACGGAATGAGTAAATTTCAAAACAAAAAGTTTAATAAATGTTATCTAACTTATATTATATAATGGAAATTTATGTTGAAGAAAATGTTCATCGATATGGTATTTAAAATATTATTGACTTCGATTAGATAAAATAATAGAAAAATTGAAATTCTTGACCGAATTGAATATACAGATTTGCCAGAACTTCCGAAATACTCAATAAAAGTATGCAATGTGATATTTTTTTTGGATTTGAACTTTCATGATTTCCATGATAATGTCTAATTTTATTTTTACCAGCAATTGATGTATCGTCATTGTTCTACTGTAATCAGTTTAAAATACAAATGTTTTTGTGATTACTAATAAAACACGTTTATTTGAATCTAAAACCTTTCCGAAGCTTTAATTGATCGAGTATTTTTGAATTGACTTACCGTTTGTTGAATCATCATTAATCAGCTAATTGGAATGAATTCAAAAAGTATTCATTTTTTTTTTATTTCTAAAAGATGTCTCATTTTTTCGATCTCAATGAAAATTAGTCTACATATAAACAAAGAGTGATCCTTATCCAACCATATCTATATGAGCTTCAAGTACGTAAGACAATGGTTTAAATAACACTATATCTTTTAATAATAGTAATATAAACACAACAAATGTGATAATTGTGGTATGAGTGCTGAGGAAAGCCACACAGTCCCTATATATTACGTATCACTTTGTATAATTGTTATGTTCTAAAAAAATCTGTTTCTATCGTAGACCTAGATCAATGCCTGGTTATTTATTCTTTGATTTATCTATTTTCATCTAAATGGTTTAGATTGAAAGATTTTTCAATTACAACAGAAAATTTCATTGTTTTCTAAAACAATCATCGAATGTTGTTTGTCTTTTTGCGTTTGAACTAATTTTTTTCACGTTGCTGTAATAATCATTCGTACAGTTAATCATCTAGTTTTTCTGCATTGACATCTTTGAGTTTTCATTTAATATTTCGATTCTAATTTTTCTAATAATCAGTTACATATCCTGTTTTACATATGTGATACACAGTAGAATGATATATTATATTTTTCAGTCAATTTATATTGTAATAAACCACTATCATCTTTATTACCATGCATTAATAGTATTTTTTTCTAGCAAAGAGCTTATGTTGTGATATCATTCTTTTTTTTTACACGTGCAACAATCGAATCATACACAAAATGTACATACTCTTAATACATAACAGACAGGTGACCGAAAATAGAAAGAGGTCAAAATAAAATTAAAGAAGAGATAAAAATTCAACGAACAATAGTTTTCACCTACAATGCTAATAAAAAAACAGATGTCAATAGAAAAAAAAAACGTGAAATATCAAATAACTGTCTTCCGAGTTTTTCTCAGAAATAGTTAAAAAATAAACTAATTCGGATTTTTAACCGTTCGATCTGGCAATTCTGATGATGTAATTTCATATATCAATGAAAATCGATTTATTCTTGTTTTTTTTTTTCTTAGGTATTTCTCTTAGTTATACTTCATTTAGTATTATTTCTCGTCATAACCACAAGATATCTTTTTTATTACAATTGCATTGAATTCTTAATCAGTTGAAATCGCTCTTTCTATTCAGAAATATCTTAGTGTGACTAATCACGTAAAAATAATGAATGATCAAAGACAAAAGTCATTCATCATTTGAACCAAGAGTTTAATATTGATACATTCGATCTAATCAATCATTGAAATGAAGTATAGGCAAATCTCTCTCAATGAACCCGATGTTGTATTGAACAATTTTCAGTTTCTTGAAGGGAATTTTGCTGGTTTCACACGATTTCTTTATGAATATCTCTTGATTCTCAATGTATACAGTTTTTTGTTTCCGTCTGCATGTAGTAAAATCAATTGACTCTTTGATTTAATTCAATAAAGCAAAAAAGAGAAAAAAAAGAATGAACAAACAGATATCATTGTCTTTCTAAACAACTTCTCAATATTTTTCTATCCGGATATGATATTTCGTAATGTTCTTGATTTGGAGCGAATAAAATGAATCTATTACTAATTATGAAACTAGTCTTAAAAAAAAACAATATAAATTACTACGAGTAAAATAATAGGAAGCACTTAAAACGAACTGGAATATGATAAGACTGATATTCTGATTTATATTTGTTTAACCCTTCCTTTCTTTTATGAAAATCCTGTTATAGTGAACGATTTTCATTAGTGTCGATGATGTGTACAATGGAAAGGTTTTATTGTACATTCAAAAACATATTTGAAGATGATGCATTAATTAAATGCGGAACAATCATTGTTGTGGATAATTTAATTAATCTATATGCACTAGATGATGTATAATATGTTTGACATAATCAAAAGTTATACTTGAATATTGAAACAGAGCCATAGTCAGAAATTTTCTAAGGCAGTGCATACTAGCGAGAAAATAGTCTCTATCTGTACTCTCTATGTTATAATTAATTGTAATATAATTTTATAGTTATAATGAACTAGTCATTATGAAGAGATAGAAAAAAAGAAACTTATAATTACTATTAAAATGATACGCTCTGTTGAATAGAGTTTTCAATGACTAAAAATTTAATACATATTATATTCTATTTCAAATCATTCATGAAATCTAATACTTTTTCTAAAAAAATTCATCATTAATTTGAAATTATATTTTGACAAAGAACGTAAGTTCATTACTAAAATAAAAATCATCATAAGAATTTTTGATTATCAATAAAATTTAATTAAGTTTTTGGAATTCAATGTATGAAACGAAATTCTAAACAAATCTACTTATTAACATTCCACCAATAAAAAATACATATCTGAATATATAAAGTCATGACTGTCACAGTTGAATGGTTTTTTTGACCTATTTAATCTATTCATACGGTTCGTCTATACATATACACATGAAGCAAAATGTCTGTCATACGATATTGTACTTACCAAATGTCCATAGTCGTTTTCTTTTTCTTTCAATTTGATTCAGTAACCAATGTTGATCGTGAAAAAGTGAAAGAACACAAAATATTTGGTATACGAAACAATCTCTGTTGTTTCTTTTTTTTTCTCATCATTGAACTTATTTAAAACTCATGACGGAGATACCAATAACAACAATTCAACAAACAGACCAATTACCTATTGTACCTGAAATTGATCTTATTGAACCGCTTGTTCAATGTGGTGTTCTTTATTTGGGTTCAGCACCATCTAATAATGGTTTTCATGGTCTTGATGCAATTCAAGAACCATTTTCATACCGATATCCTGTCGATGGTACAAATACAGTTCGAGGTAATTTCATTGAATTTCTCATTCAAAAAATAAAAAAAAATAAAAAAAAAAAAGAAAATATAATTTTGTTTATTATTTAAAAAAACAAGGTATTGATGCAGTACTTTCGATTTATGATAATGGTATTCAATTAGTATTTACTCGCCAACCACATGCAGCAGTATTTTTTCCAATAACTTCTCTTATTTATTGTTCAAGTCTACGTTTTACAGTCATTGAAAATGATTATACTAAATCAACACCAATGATTGATTGGCGTTTTATGCCATTAGATACATATGTAATTAATGAAAGTAAACATCCACCATTATTTAGTGTTATTATACAACGTACACAAATTATGCCAGGTGATGAATGTCATTGTTTTATAACAAAAAATGTTGATGCAGCATTTTCACTTGTTCAAGCTATATCACAAGCTTATGCAAATATTAATCCGGAATCGAAATGTTTAAAATCACCTATTTTTTATCAGGTTAAAAATTTTGTATACATTTATATTATTTCTTTTTCTAATGATTTTGTTTTTGTCTAAATATTTTAGTTAGATCGTTATGGACGAAAATTAAGTGAAATCCATGGTATTATTTACATATCACCAGCTAATGATGATGATTTATATTTGAATCGAACAAATCCAAATCGATTAACAGATGAATCGACTATTCGAAATTATCTATTTGATCCAACATTTGGTGGTTTCTTTTATCGTACTGATGCAAGTATTGTTGAACAATGGCAATTATGGGATGATGATGATAAATTTGTTGAATCTCGACCACGTCCACCAGCATCACCTTTTGGATTACATGAAGGTCTTTATCATGATGATACATCACATGAAATTCAACGATATTTACGTCATATGGATGATGAAGAACCTTCTTGTTCATGTAGTTGTTCGAGTAAGAGTTCAACTTCAGCTTCAAGTTCAAGTTCAAGTTCTAATTCTGTTAGTTCAACACCAACAGAACATTCTCGACAACATAGTCGACATTATTATGATAAACAACAATTAATAAATGATATTGATCAATTTGATACATCATTTGCGAATTTACAAACAAGTTCATTTGAACCAATTTCAATACAGAATAATAATGAAATAAACGAAACAAAAAAAGCACCAATTATTATTGAAAAAGTCATACCGAAATTGACTTCATCAATACCTATTCTTAATCCTATTTTGCCTCAACAACCATTGAATATTCCAAATCCTGTACAAGAACCAATTACAAATTCTCTTTCACAAACAGAATTACCTTCTTTTTCATATAGAATAAATGAACATGGTGAAAAAATAACCAAAGAAGGCAATCGTATTTTATTTATGGATGTTGTTCAACTGGAAACAAATAAAAATCAAATTAATACGCAATCTTATCAATCATCAACATCTCGTTCTCGTTCACGACCACAACGATTATCAAAACAAGTACCTACCATTGATAATAAAAGATATCAACGATTATACGATGAAAACAAATCTAAAACTCAACGATATAGATATATAGATGATAAACCACAAGATCATTCAAATAATACAAAACGTTTAACAACACCCAATACGTTTGAAATAGTTGACGGATATTTTGAAGATCGTAATGGACGTCAAATAAAATTAAATAATCATCAAGCTCAATTAATGCTTAATCATTTTGAATCATCAAACATAAAAAAACAAGAACGAAAAATTAATACTATTTCATCAATAAATAGTTCTAAACATCAAGCTCATCATCGTCGTAGTAAATCAACAATAACTACTGGTCCATCAGTTAATTATGTTGAACGTCCTTCAATACCATCTTCGTCTTCAACTTATAAATCATCAATAGTTAAACAAAAACCACCAACACCACCTGTATTAACTCATGAAAAACTTAATGAATTGGTATCAAATATTTATGGAACAACTCGATCAGTTAAACCAAATTCATCATCAATAAATCATCAAGAAAGAAATTCATCGATTAGTACTACTACTACAGTTATAAATCCAACATATATATCAGCATTTCGATATATGAAAAGTAGTGTTAATCCAAAGTTTCTTCAAGAATATCGTGATGCATATTAATTACAATTTAAACAAAAAAAAGAGATATAGACACAAAAAAAGACGCAAACAATTCAAAAAATTCTATTTAATATATCTTGTTGCTTATACAAAGTTTTTGTTTTAAACAAATAAACAGATAAGGACGTGACTTATTTTTTTGCTTTTGTTACTACGTTCATCAAAGAATTAAAATAAAAAAAATGAATATTATGGAATGTTTATATCTTTTAAGAAAGTATTAGAAAATTAAAAAAAAAACAAGTTTATTTTAATTATTTAATCACGAAACCCTCAAAACTGAGGTAAACCTAAGAAATTGTTGAAATTTACATAGCAAACCGACTGTAGAGTTTCAAATGAATTTTGGCATCATCAAGCTTTATTTATCCACAAATTTTAAACGACTATAGTACTGTTTTACATCCACAAGTTGTGGAATATCAAAAACGTTACTCGAGATGACAAATGTACGGCACAATCTTTTCCATTGATATTCAAATATGGGGTAGCTTGAATATGAGTTTCGAGAGTTCGTGAATGGCGTTACACTTCAAGAGTTTGCGGAGTTAAGAAATCATGAGATTCAGTCACTACTGCTCTAGAACGTATTTCTAACGAGTCAAAACCTATGAGTTGGTCCTCTTTTCGAATATACATTTAAAAATTTTGTCTTAACTATTGTTCGAGAATAGTAAAATCATATTAAAAAATTGGTTTGAACGGGAAATTTTTGTATTTTCACTGTTGTAATTCGAAATTAAAATCTATGATCCTTTTTTAAAAACCAGCTTGCAGATTAGAATCTATCCTACAAAATGTGCTATTTGAATTCTTTTTTGTTTTTCGACAGAACATCTCAATTTTCATTTTTTTTCCTAAATAGTGGTTCTTTTGAAAAATTGACAACTGTTTTTATGTTGAAAGAAGCTGTTAAGAATATGTTTGTAGTCTCACTTGACTAAAAGCTACAGCTTATTTCAATATAAAATTTTGTAGAGAAATGGTTCCGTTCAACAAAACAGCTGACTTCAATAATTCTTAGCATGTTTGATACGAGACTTACAGGGCAAACAAAAACTTGTTGGCTCACCATTAACAATAGTTTTTCGAGTTTTTAAAAAAGTCTCTTACAAGTTCTTAATAAAAATAGATATAACATTTCTAAGTTCTTATTCAAATCTTGGTCACAATCTATAGTTTTTGACTCGTCGAAAATACTTTCTAGCAGCTCAAATAAAAAAAACATCTGTTCTAAAACCTTGCTCCTCACACGTTAGAATCAATAATTAACTTCATATTTGGTTCATATTCTTCTGGTATTGATAAATCAAATGAAATTTTCCTAGATGGCGTTTCATAATGAACTTGTTCTGAAATTGTAGAAATGCTATTTCTAGTTAAAATTGGTTCTGATGATAGATTTCTATCATGCAACATAGTTCTTGTTCGTGGTTGTTCTTGTAATAGATAATCTTTTACTGGAAAGAAATGTTTATGCCATTGTAGAAATGGTTTTCTTCTTTTAACATTTTGTTCTTGTTCTGAAATACGATGTCGACATGTTAGATCACGTGCCCATTGGCGCATATCTGATACTTCAGGTTGCTCAATATGACGATGAAATAAATTTTTTATAAGACGATCACGTTGTTGTTTCAAAGATATTGATGATAGAAAACTTGATGAACGCGATCGTGTGCTTTGACTATCTTGACGTTTTCTTCTATGTTTTTCTTTTGCCCATTGAACAACAAGACCAAGAATAAAAAAAATTACTATACTACAAGCTAATGTAATAAGTAGGGGTGCTGGACTTGGAGTTAATAATTCAAATGATGATTTACCTATACGCATAGGTATACAACCATCACGCGGTTCATAAATAAATCTTGTAGAATTCATTTGAAATTCAATACATACTTCATATTGACCAGTTTCAAGATTAAATATTCTTAAACTATTGTTAAAATCCACGAGTTTTGTAAAATTTGTTAATGTTCGAATAATAATATTTGATAATGAAAAACTATCAATCGAACGTAAAATAAAACGAAACGAATCAAACATATTATTTAGAGATCTTTCAATAGTAAACCAAACAATAATCGATTGATTCTGTATATCATTTGAATAATATACTTGTAATGGATTAGTAGAACTTGTTTGATTATAATCATTAATAGAAATATCTTGATTAGATTTCATTGTATATGTTTGAAGTATTTGACAGCTTATTTGTAAGAAAAAATGAAAGCCAAATACAATAATAATGAATAAAGAATTTATCATGAATATCTTTAAACTTTTATCAAATGAGAGAAACAGACATATAAATATATATATACATGAAGAAAAATGAAAGGTTAACGAATCGAAGAAAGTTAAAGAGTGACGAATTGTTTTTCTTCCTTGTTGATTTTTGAATTATCAGTATTTAGATTAGAATAAGAAAAAATGATAGTCAAACATCGCAATATAAAAAATACGCTTACAAATGTCGTTTCGTAAAAAGATAAGCATTCTTTATTATTAGGATGAATATGTCACAAGAAACAAAAAAGAATAAATTTATTGTTTCAATACTCTAATTTATACTGTAGAAATAATCATTATTTTACGTGAAGGTGTCCTGAATCATTCTAATCTGCAAAGTAGGCTGGGGATTAGAAAATTTTTCTCAATCAAGGCACAAGGTACGAAAAAGGCGTATCCTGCAGCATCTCTATTATTGAGAATAAAAAATGAATTGTTATTTATTAGTTTGCTCAAATAATCTAAATAAAAAATAATACGTTAACTTTTTGTCATGAAGTTTTGGTTTTCAAGCAATGGTGATTGATGGCTATGGAGAGAGTTGAGAGCAGCTGATTTTTTGAGTTTTGTTCTTGATGATAATAGCTAGAAAGAATCTAAAACAACATTTGAGTAAATGAAATGCTTCTCTATCAAGATTGGTACACTTAAAAACCTTAAGACAACTGATTAGATAAGGGTGCATAGAAAATAAAGCCAGTTTTCTGACATCCATTTGAATCTGTTTGAAAATAATTTTATTCGATAGAGAAAAATGAGATGTCTTGACTGTCTTCAAGATGTTTCTTCATGAAACTGCATTCAATTTACAGAAGACTAAAAAATAATTTTTCTTTCGTGTTTATGAGAAATTTCAATGTTTTGTTGTGTTTGACACTTTAGAACTTTCTATTAATTGAATGCAGTTTAGTGAGAAAATATAATCACTGAGAGAGCCGAGGCATCTCATTTTACTTTATCAAATAAAACCATTTTCGAAAAAAGTTCAAATGGGTGCTAGAAAAGTAGTTTGAAGATCTTGCTTTTCCAAACATTCTCATTCCAACGGTTGTTATTGGAATTTTTAGGTTTCGAATACTGTTAGACGATCTTTCTAACTATTCAAATGTTTTTTTTTTGAGATTGTTCCAGCAATTACTATTGGGAAGAAAACTGAAAAATACAGTTGTTCTCTGAACTTTTTTTCTGCCATATATATATATAATCCAGTCATTGATTGTTTTTAACAAGTATTATCGATCTGTTAACATTAGTTATCCACTTTTTTATATAATAAGTATTCAAATTTTTTATATAATAAGTATTCAAATTTTTCAATAAGAGTTGTGCAATAGAGTATTACTGTGACGTAGGAGCAATATAGTTTCTTCTTTTAAATAAAATTGTGAAATGACAACGGTAATTACTTAGTATTTAGTGATCCTATGATGAACCTATACTATGAATTATGTTTATATCAAATTGTTGTATAGTATGAGATTTTAGTCAACATTGCTGCATCAATCTTGTGAACCATTTAATTTGAAGACTTCGATCGAGAATCGATTGAGACAATCTCTGGCTACTATGAAAGCAACAAAAAAAATTCATAACATCTAGATTTAACGCTTGCTATTAATAAATATTAAGTTGCTCGTATATTAGAAGATTAATTCATATAATTACATGAATTAGTCAAATATTCATGTATTTAAAGGCTACGAAACAAACCAAGGTGAGACTTGAGTCTCACCTTAATTTGCTGTTAGGAGTGGCGTTTACCTTTCCTATTAATTTATTTGCAACTGAAATTCTAGCTAATTTGAAATTAGTTCTGAATTTAACAATTTTTTATGAAATAATCATCGCTATTGTCAGAACCAATGCCTGCAAAAAAAAAATACGAAGTAAGGCAAGAAACTGACATCACATGTCGATATCTAATTATCAGAATAAAGGTGCCCGTATAAAACAGCTGTGTTCTGTTTCTGCTCTGTTTTAATAATATTAAAATATTCGTAAACATATGTTTGAAAGCATACTTCCATGATAAAATGTTGCTTTTATTCCAAGAGAAAAACAAAGAAATTTAAATATTATTTAAAATAATATAAACTTATTTAGGTTTAATTAAAATTGGATTTTAATAAGACTTAAAATGATTTAAATTGATGTAAATATAATTTGAATTCAAAATAAGTTTGTTTTGAAAAATTTAAGTTTTTCAAAATTTATTCTGATTTGAATAATGTTTTTAAAAGTAAATTGATCATTTCTATTCACTGTATCAAATAATGACTAATTATACTTAGGAAGTTAAAAGAATTTTTAAAATGGCATTAAAATGATGAAACGAACAGAAAATTGATGTTTTTCAAATTCATCGATTAAAATAGACATTTTCATTAATTTTATTGCATGATTTTGATTAAATATGTAACTTACTGCATTTGCTTAATTAAAATGTCGCTTTTTATCAATCAATTTGAAAAACTTTATTTTTTGTCTGTTTCATTATCAAAAATGCCATTTTTTTCATGTTTTCTATATAAAATCCACGAAAGTCATGCAATTTTTTTGTTCTTTGACTTCATGTGTATAACGAAGTAATGATTAGAAGCTTTTTACGAGAGTTCTTATTGTTTCGCTGAAGTTAAGAAATAAAAGACAATGTTAGCTAATATTTGTCATCTAGTCTTAGTATCATCTTCTTTTATATTGACATCAGTTCGTGTCAACAGATACATATTGATTTAAGAACGGATCACTAGTCTAAATGTACTAATAATTGTTGATGTAGTTCGATTGCTCTAATTTATTTTCTATTATCTTTGATATAATATTCCTGCCTAAATGAATCTGTAATTTTAATTTTTAATATTTCAATTAAGAAAAAAATAGTTCATTTTTCTTTTCCGGATAAGTCTACTTCGCTTATTCATTATGATTTCGATTTATTGATGAATTTATTAATTACATTTGACATATAAATCATTCAACAAAATGGAAGTTTCATGCAATGTATTTATCATTGAAACTAGGAATGCACTTTCAAATATCACTAGTAAGGTTGGTAAAGCCAATGAGTACATTAGAAAACCGTATTGATGAGCGTTTCTTTTCTCATGATTGAAATGCCTTTGTGTCAAGACCAGCGAGCATTTTTTCAATACACCTGTTATTCCTGTGCGCTCTTCATGGGCCCATTGCCTTCGTTGTTAGCGTCATCGTGACATTTCTAGTTAACGCATACATGTTCGTTGATATCTAAATTCAATAAATTATAAGTCTATGATATCTTATTAAGCCAATTTTTCTTTTTTCAAAAACAAAGGAAACATGATACACTTTCGTTTAATAAGAACATTAACTCTAGTTGAGTCCATATTGAGTCTGACTTATCTATCCCATGAGTTGTTCATCAAAGCTCCTTGAAATTTTAAATAACTAGGTGTTGATAGGTTAGTTGTCTTATCAAATATATCTAGTTAGATCTGATCCTTTTTCTCGCGTTTATAGGTTTTTATGACTTTGAACCGAATGTAAAAAAGTCTATTAGTTCATGCCTCACATTTCATGTTTTACCCACATTAAAAATAGACAGAAATTATGTCTATCTATGAAACTTTAATCTCGATGATAGTCTCACACAAGTCATAAATCATCTGAGTCCTAAGAATCTTGAAAATATGATGCATGATTTAGAAATGGATCTATTCCGTTTATTATTTGTGTTGCATTGACTTCTGTCACCTCATGAGAATAAAGAAATACTTGACATTTGTTAAGAAGAATTCGCGAAAAAAATATGAAAATTATGAAGTCTTTTAACAAAAATTGTACTTTGGCTTTACAGAATTAGTTGAAAACAGACCTCAAAATTTAAAAGACTGCACATGTCGGAAACTAAATGAATAATTGGTAGTTCACATCTTATGTCTCTGAAGTATTGTATTGATAAGCATTTACAACAAATGTAAATCTATTGATTAATAGGATATCGATCTTATTTGTACTAGTTGAAGCCTGTACCGATCGCTTCTGTACCGCTAATCTATCGATTAGCTTAAAAAAATCAATCCACAAATTATCACTCGGTTATCTTCGCTTGAATAAAAGTCGATTGATTTCAATCTTGATCGTCACTATTAAGTCTGTCGACAGGTTTTACTGATGATATTGTTGAAAATTTTCCTGTCGTTCCATTTGTTTCTGATATTCATAGAATAGTTTTTCTGGATTTCAACAATTCTCCAGCATTTTACAATACTTAAAAATTGCGGCAAAGTTCTGTTAGTTCTAATAAGTTCTAAATTACAAAGAAGTCAAAATCATTGTCGAGCACAGCTCATTTATCCATCAGGTTCGAATTTTGATACTTTGTGTTATTTCCAATGAGAAAATATCGACATTTTCTGAATCAATAGTAACTAATTATCTAATAAATTAATTCGATTTCATGTAAAATTTTTTGTGATCTTTATCAGACTTACGGATGTTTGACTCGATCGAACAGATAAATAACATAGTACTTTGTGAATTAAAAACAATATTAAATAACTTCATAGATTATGTCATCCAAGTTTCGTTCAGATTAATGTAAATAAAATTTTTTTAGGTAGGGGCAACTTTTGACTAACAATGGAAGTGTTCCAACTGATAAATCATTTTTGGTTCGAGACTATGTATATTATGTCGACACAAATGAATTATGGATATCTTGAAAAGAGTTCGTGTCCGTAGCTTATTGCTACGAAGATACTACTTTTTTACACTACTTTTTAAATAAATATCATGTTCCTCCTCAAGACATTGGTTTTCAAATATCCTATCCTAAGATAAAAATATGATAATAACGTATCTTTTACGTCACTTATTGACATCATCCGATTTTATTTTCTTATATCAAGGTAGAAGCAAATCAAAAGATTTAACACTACTCTCGTTAAGGTGAGTCTCTATGCTAAATTCCAATTCAAAGTTCAAAAATCACTTTTTCCGAAGAGAATCACGGCATTTATTTAAAATATACTATAAAAAATACAGTCTCTCCGTAGTAATAACCTAAGCGTGCAAACTCTTTTCATAATAGTCACAGCTCATTTGTATCTACATAATGCATATAGTGTCCACTTCAAAAGCGATTAAACAGTTGGGGGACTTCTTTTGTGAACGTCATATCATTTTAAAATGTTCCACTGATCCTGCACCTATTGTTGATTATTTTCTTTTTGTCAAATAGTAAACTGTTAATGAAAAAGTGAAGTATTATCTGTCTCTTTGATAGTAGACATTGACAAACCAAAAGCCAAATACATTGTAAATTGCCGTCAATAATGACTGGCTTTTACAGAATGTTGTCTATACATGTCTTAACAGGCTAAGTTTTTTCATCAAGAATCATTTTTAGTTACATTTATACGAATGGCTATTATTTTCCGAGCCATGATTAATATTGATTCGTTAAGTTGATGAATACTAACGTCTTAGCCAATAAATATTAACATATATGCTATAAACTAGCAATTACAATCGCAGTACGACAAAAAATAATCATCAGAATGTCAACATGATCGTTCATGGTACGTTTTCAAAAAAATTACTCAGTCATATATACAGGATGACAGAGTATAAGAAAATAAACACGTTTTTTTAGCAAATGATTGCTACGCACAACAAAAAGTTTTTTATAGTTTCATTTTTTGTGTTTAAAATGAATCTAAATGTAAAAATGTTTATTGACAATAAACGGTCACTATTTCCAATCTTGTAAAAAATAGATGTTACCTACTACCATCGATTTAAACGTCATGTCATTCTAAGAAAAATATATCGATTATAAAAAAAACACATTTAGTTTTTGTCTAAAAGTATTGTTATTTTCTTTACAATTTTCATTCTAAATAAAGTAATTATGTTATTAGAAAGAAAGAACGTGATCATATAGAATTTTATTTTTATTTTCTAAAAAAATAAAAAATTCAACTATAAAGTGTTGTGAATTAAAAATGTATTTCATACAATGAGAATCAAGTATGTTTAAGTTGAATTATAAGTTTATAAATGCATCAGAAAAATAAAATGCGTAATTAAAAGAATAATAGAATTATCTATGAAAGCATTGAGTGAAGATTTAATATAAGTAGTTTACCTAAAGAATATAAGATTATTTTGAAAATTTCTTTGTTTTTATAAAAGGATTTAATAAAATCTTTAATCAATCAACTATTCAGGAGAAGAAAAAGTCGAATAGTCCTTGAAAAAAAACAACATATCTCATTAGCAGATATAACAAGTAAGACATTGTAGTACATTTTATGAAATAAGTTGCTAAACTATATTATTTATATTAAATTTAAAGTTCGTTTATATTGTGAAAATCAATTTGATTAGTGATTTATCATATTTCTTTACAAACGCGAATACACGTTACAAATACTATGTTGCCTTGATTGACAAATCAATAAAAATTAGATACAGAAGTCGTCTGAAATAGTAGCAGAATGTTCGAGTGTATTTCTATATGTTTTCTAGCTTCAAAATCAAATCAAGAAAATAAATCGTTTTTCGGAAGAAAAATATCTCAAGAAAACGACAAGTCATTCAAGCAAACACTTACAACGAGAATAATTCATCGTTCTTGAACACATTCATTTTAATAGTTATATATATAGAAGTGTATCATATTTGAAAAATTAAAGTCTTTTAATGAATGCTATTAAAGCTTTAAGGACATTTTTCAAGTTTTCATTTTGTTTTCTTGACGAAAGCTTAAGCAGTATCTTTTATTTCTGCACGGAACACATCATCATTTAGAAATCCAAACTCATTAGTCTTTCTTTATAAATATTTTTTCTGCGTCACTATTTAACAAATAAATATAAACATAAACTTAATTGTCATCTGATCATTTCTAATGACTAGTAAAAGTAAGATTATTCGGCTGTGCTTCATTGATACGAGATAAAAACCTCAACAAAGAATGTGAAAAAAAAGATTTCTTCTTTGAAAAAAATGAATGTTTCTTCTTAAAAGTTGAGGACAACTTCATTATATTACGTTTATTATTATATATGCGTTTACAAAGATAAAAAAAAAGTAATAAAGTAGCATCACGCAAAAAAATTCTCATAAGAAAATGATAAGACATAAGATAAACTTTAGAAAAAAATCCTTTTTCATTAACTTCTTCATTACAAGCTATCAATTGAATCGAATGACATGACAGAAGATGAGTCTGTGCAATTTTATTTTAATAGCCTTATCTCATGTGAATATGTATGATTGAGCATTAAAGTCTTTTATGCTGAGGATTTCATTAATGTATTCTCATTTTATTGTATGTGATTCGGATGATTTCAACCATTAGAATGCCTGAACTTACAGCAAGGAAGAGCCATTGTTGCTTATGTGTTTAAAGCAAGACTTTATAATAATCTAAAAATTATTATTTCCAGTAAATTTACTTAGAACTTCGTTTTTAGAGACTGCGCATGCATGCGTTTATTAACGATGAATTGCATTTTTTTTCCTTATTACTGATTGAAGAAGATTAAAGTATAACAGCCGCCGTTAAGACTTATGTTTAATTTATATTGAATAATTTGTAAATTCTTATTTGAAAACCTTAAGTTTTCTTGATATTTTTGTTTCTTGTCTTTATTTTTTCTATTCTATTAAAATAGACTTTCGGCGATGAACAAAGGGAATTATTCTTTTGATATAATACGAGAAATTGATCGTTAATTTATAAATATGTTTATATTATGAATAAAAAATGTCGAAATGGGAAAAAGAAAATCACGTCAATCTTTCTCTCTCATATTTTTTTAATCGATTCTTTCTGTTGTAACATTATTTCTAACGTATTTTATTTGAATGCTGACATGACTATGACAGATTTTAACCAACACCTTCTTTTACGTATGTTTTTACTATTTATATTCATGTTGTTAGTGTAAAATTCGTTTGAAATAATAAGATTTGTATATACAGCTATTTCATCATCATCATCAATTTCCTTGGCGTGTCATTGAACTAAATGTAAAGAAGAAAGCTAAGCTAAGAACGAAGAAGAGAAAAAAAAATATTGTAGATCGATTTTTCTCGCTTCTATATATATCTATGTGAATGTAATAGAGAGACATAAAACATCAGACTCGCATTTTTTCTCGTCTTTGTCTCATTGCGACGTAAGTAAAAAAGAATTCTGGAAACAATATAATAATATAATAACAAAAACACATTTAATTAGTTTCTTAATTTTGTCTAGATTAAATTAAATTTCACATTATATTGTATTTACAATAGTCTAAATCCAATGTTGGCATTATTCACATCGAATAAGATCTCACTAGCCATGGTTCAGCTCAGCATCCTATTATTTGGTCTTCTTAGTAAGTAATCATAAGATAATTTTCAAATAATTTTTTTTCTCTTCATTTTTATTTCTAATAACTTGATTGTCATTATTCATTACAGAATCATTTATTAAGTTTTTACATATTTTGAATAAGACAAAAAAATAAAAACTGTCAAAAAAGTATAACCTTTATTTTAGACATAGACATTCAAGGGAAACAATGACAATGCCATTGAAGAAATAACTGATATGCTTTTTATTAAAAAAGACAATTTCATAATATTCTTTTAACTAGATTCATAGAAAATTTGCTTATATTAGCAAACTGCACAACGCACCAGATATCTACGTAGGTGTTCACCACTGCCTCAGACTTGCAGCAATAGACATCTCTACTATATGCATATATAGCTAATAGATGCAATTGTAATATCATGAAACTTATTGTTTAGTAATACTAAATTAGTCTACTAATATATCTCATGTGGTAGATACATTAGTTTAGTTCGTTAAGTTCTTTTTATTTGATAAGATGACGTTATTGATAAAATTTAACGTACTTGATGAGAGAGGTTTTACGCTAGGATAAATAGCTCAGTTGTTTACATAATCATTTCACATTCTATTATGAAGAAAATAAGCAGACTTTTTTTCATAATAACATCAGATAAAGAAAATAATCTTTGCTTCTAATTTATTTGACAGACAGGGCGTTTTTAATGCGTCAAGAACATTAACAAAAAATATGCAATTAACATTAAAGAAACAGAGTGCGTTGATAAAAACAAGAGTAGATAGTTTTAATGTTAAAATCTACATTTTCGTTTCTATTTGAATATCATTGAGAAACATGCTTTTTGGTACATGTAAATAAATATATTATGTCAGATTATTGAAGTTCACTTTACCCTCAAGTTACATTAGATAAGGAGCAGATGTCATGGAGATCATTATTGAATTTTATTAATTGAGAGCTTGTCTTTTCTTTTAAAATGATAGGCAGATGTCAGATTTAAATTAATTTGTAATGAATAATAAAATATTATATGTCAGCTAAGTTTTTCTTAATTTATAAAATAATAATGAATGAAGTTGTTTTGTTTTGTTTTATTTTATTTTATTCTTTTAAAACAAGACTAAACATTATGAAAACAGACAATTTCGATCTCATATATTGAAGATATTTATTATAATATCGTTCTACATCGTCTATATCTTAAGGCATACTCATCTATCTTATTAATTATATCAAATTGTATTATAATTTATTTTCTCTTAGGAAATATAATATCTTCTCGAATAGTTGTCTTATTTTCAAATATTAAATTCAATGTCGTTCTATTTTAGTCATTGGTAATTGGGCAGCACCAACCTCTGATGAGCTGCAAGAAATATATGTTGACACATGTCAATTAAGCTGTGGTCTAGTTACTAATAATCACGAAGCAGACGAATGTCGTCAAAAGTTTTGTCCTAATTACGTTCATTATTTATTAACAGGTTTTACACTACCGGATTCAGCACCTAGTATTGCATCAAATGATAAAAAAGAAGTGGCAAAATTTTGTGCTACATGGATGGTTCATTTACTTCAAGAACTTGGCTGGAACCGACGTATTCGTCTGAATCTCAAAGAATGTAATTGTGCTGGTGGCACCGATTGTCTTATTCAATAGAAAAAAAAACAGAACATCAAGAACAATCATTCAATCATATACAAAATATCTACATCAAAAAACTATATACATTTAAAGTTTAATTTTTTGATTCATTTGAATTATTTTGTCCATTATAAATTGATACATGCAAAACAAAATAAAGAAAGAAAATTACTATAAATATATTACGACATCTTTTTGAAATTTAAGTTAAATAAATTTTTCTTTTTGTGCATCTCTCTGTCATTTTATATTTCAATATATTTACCAATTAACAATTGATCCGTTGTTATGGTGATTCATCATTTGTATCGTTTTTCTCTCTATAGATATATATCTTTCTCATTGTTTAAGAAATAGTTCTATATAATAGTGAAATAAAGATGAAAATTGAAGAAGTTAAGAGTACAACAAAAACACAACGTATATCAGCTCATAGTCATATTAAAGGATTAGGTTTAGATGATGAACAACGTGCTATACGTAATGCTGGTGGTCTTGTTGGTCAAGAACAAGCACGTGAAGTCTGTGTTCTTTTTCTTTTATTGTTGTAAGTTTAGTTGTGAATATTATTTTATAGGCAGCTGGTATTGTTGTTGAATTAATTCGTCGGAAAAAAATGGCTGGTCGAGCTGTTCTTTTAGCTGGACCACCAGGAACTGGAAAAAGTATTTGTTGCTAAATTTTGTTTTATTCGAAATAGAAATATCTAAAAAGAAAGATGAAGAAGCAAAATTGATTAGGATATTACAGATATTATGTAATCGATTTATCATATTTCTATTTTCAATATTGTGGAATGTGTATTGACACTATTCCTATTCTCTTGAGTAAAATAGAAAACATCGCAGAATATGGAAATATTAAAATTATTTGTTAAAATTTGCTTAGAGACAATTCTATATGCATCGAATTAAAGCGATTATGATTAATGTGAACTGTATGGCCTACAAAAACTTGTTCTAAAGAATTTAGTGTTAATTTTTCTCATTTATATTTTGATTCTAATAAAGAAGACTTCGCATGAAATCATAATTAAAGACTAGATCCAGTTTCAACAGAATTTTATATCGAACTTTTGATGAATATTTGTAAAAACAACCTTAATTCGAAAGTAATATTAAAATTGGTATCTATATTCCATATTTTTAGCCACATCCTTAAATATTGAGTCTTTTTAAATTAGTTAGTAAGCGTATAATAAAAAATATACTGAGCTATTAAATACAAGGCAAATACTGTTCTACGAATTAATAAAAAAAAAAATTCTTCTTCCTGAATGTGTTTTTTCAACGGAATATGATAGTTAACATTTTGTATTCTCACATAAGCAGAAAAGGTGTAGTATTACTTTTTTGTAGTTGTTTTCTATTTGTGTCACATCATCTCTTTAATCAAAAAAACATTAGTTAAGCACGTTCTTAAAGATGATAACATTTTTCTTCCGAAGAATTTATATTAACATGATAGAAGGATGGAGATTTCGTATCTTTATATTTACATAGCATGTTTAATAAAATTTTGATACAGAATACTAAATGTCTTGGAAAATTAAATCGTTCGAATGCAAGAAATTTTTCTAGTCTTGTATATAAATATTGTAATATAAATATATATTTGTACGTATTGAATTAGTTTCAATCACGAATTCTTAATTTAGCTGCTCTTGCATTGGCTATTGCTCATGAACTTGGTTCTCGTGTACCATTTTGTCCAATGGTTGGCAGTGAAGTATATTCAACTGAGATTAAAAAAACCGAAGTATTAATGGAAAATTTTCGTCGTGCTATTGGATTACGAATAAAAGAAGTCAAAGAAGTCTATGAAGGTGAAGTTACAGAAATGACACCAACAGAAACTGAAAATAGTTATGGTGGTAAGATATATAACATAGTTTTATTATTCTTGGTTAACATTTTTTTGAAATAACTATAGGTTATGGTAAAACTGTCAGTCATGTTATTATTGGTTTACGTACAGTAAAAGGTGCTAAACAACTAAAACTTGATCCATCAATTTATGAAACATTACAAAAAGAAAAAATTGAAATAGGTGATGTAATTTATATTGAAGCTAATTCAGGAGCTGTTAAAGTATATAAAAAAACAGCATTTGTTAGAAATAAGAAAACTTTGTTTATTATTTTCTAGAGACAAGGTCGATGTGATGCTTATGCAACAGAATATGATCTTGAAACAGAAGACTATGTACCATTACCAAAAGGTGACGTACATAAGAAAAAAGAAGTTGTACAAGATGTAACATTACACGATTTGGATGTTGCTAATGCAAGACCACAAGGTGGACAAGATATTTTATCAATTATGGGTTCATTGATAAAACCAAAAAAAACTGAAATAACGGGTAAAAATCATTCATACTATTTGTCTTCTCTCTTTTTTTGTTGACATTCTTTCAATAATATTTTAAGATAAACTTCGTCGAGAAATCAATAAAGTTGTTAATAAATATATTGATCAAGGTATAGCTGAACTTGTACCTGGTGTTTTATTTGTTGATGAAGTTCATATGTTGGATATTGAATGTTTTACTTATTTACATCGAGCATTAGAAAGTCCACTTGCGCCTATTGTTATATTTGCAACAAATCGTGGACGTTGTCAAATACGGTATGTTAAATGATTCTTGGTTGTAATTATTTTGATATAACATTAAATTGTATTAGTGGTACAGAAATTCTTTCACCACATGGTATGCCACTTGATTTACTTGATCGTATTATGATTATTCGTACACTTCCTTATGGAATGGAAGATATGATTGAAGTCACTGTTTTCTTTTTTTTGGAGGTTTTAAATTAATATTTTAATCATTTAGATTCTTCGAATACGTGCAAAAGTTGAACATACAGATATAAATGATGAGTCTTTACAAACACTTGCCGAAATAGGAAACGTATCAACATTAAGGTAGAAAAGATTTTCTTTGGCCTTTGTTTTTAAAGCTTTTTCTTTTAGATATGCTGTACAATTAATGACATCAGCTAATATTCTTGCTCGTATAAATGGGAAAGATCAAATAGAAAAAGAAGAAATTGATGAAGTACAAGATTTGTTTCTTGATGCAAAATCTTCAGCACATTTACTCAAACAAGAAGATGCAAAATATATGAAATAATGCACTATGCAAGTTTTTCTTTGTTAAATTTTTAATTTGTTATGTTCTACACAAACTAGGCAATTATCTTTTTCTTTTCACAAAAATAAAAACAAAATAACAATTATTGATAATCATAGTAAGATCATTGATTGACACTTGATGGAAGAAATTCATGTTGGAAAGAGTAATTGTATTTTGGGATATTTTTAGCACGGAAATGAACTTTTCTCTTGTCTATTGTAAGATCATGACAGATGAGAGTAGTTTCTATGAGACGAATGAGGCTAATTTATTCTCGATAGAAAGTTCAGCTTTGTTTTCCATTGCAAAATTCTACATAAAATCGCTAAAGACAAAAAAAAGAAGATTAATAAAGATTTTAATTTGCTCAGATTCCAAATGTTAGTGTGAGTTTCTTTATTTGTCCATAATACTTTTTTGTTTCTACTTTGATGTCATCATGACTAATTAACAAGTTTAACAGTATTCTAATTATAATGATATAAAATTTATTGGGTTTTATACTTGCTATAGAGAGAATTTTAAATATGTGTGTGTTCTATTCATCTACACATAATGATAAACTGATTGGCTACCAGTGTCTGAAACGATAGCACCATCTATCAATCAGTCAATGTCAGCTCTATAACCTAAGATTTCAACTTCTATTGAGACAAAAGATTTCTTCTTCTTATATTTTATTTTATATACGACTGTTACCGATCAGAATGATTTTTCATCGCTAACCTTACAATAATTTTGATCAGTGTCGCAGCAACAGAATTTGCAACATAGTAGTTTCTTGCTATGTACTAAAACATAAAATACGCAAATGATGCACATAGCTATCCCGTACTGAAGGCCTGCAAGTAGCATGACATAGCACGATCTTTTTTAGTACGTATGACTCTGGGACTGTTTAGAAGCCTGTTCATGCTACATTGCTTTAGTCTTTCGTATGAAGCCATTAACTATACCTCAGTTATGGGTATTAAATCATTTAAAAACCTAGAATTATAGCAAAGTTGTTTTTGAATACTGGACTTTCGATAATCTAAAAAGAGACACGTAATGCGACCGATTTCATCGAGTTGTCTAGAAAAGGTTCTATGAGTCATGTCTATAAAATAGATAGTTTATTTAGGATAATTCCAGGAACCAAGGAAGTCTCAACTATTTTGTGAATATTTTCAGTCAGTTCTACTAATGTGTACATTAATTTGCATCTGTATCCATATGATTGCAATCATGTTTTCTTTCATATTTACGCCTTATGATAGAGTAGAATCAATGCAATTGGTCAGATGTTGTCTAAAATACATAGTAATACTTTGAGATATGAGCTTTGGACGCTTCCTAAACGATGATTTTGTAAGAACCTGCACAAACTTGCACTAGGTATTGTCAGGTGAAGTTTGAAGTCTTTTCCAAGTGATAAAACACTTCTATGGCAACCATTCTAGGCCTTTGCTAATTGAGTTAGTGGATTAGAAAGAAGTATGAATACTTTTCGTTGTAGTTTCATGCTCATATGATTTTCTTTTGATTTGTCTTTTATATATTAAAAAATTCTTCTTTGGCTAACTAGAGAACACATTCAATGGTTGGACACAGTTCGGCTTTGCATTAAGGCTATGAATAGACTTTGATTAAACTAAAAAGCGTTTAAAATGATTCGTGCCCACGGCATACTACTGGAAAGTTATGGCTGTATTAATGAAATTTTCATTGAGGGCAAGATTTTTACAACAAAACAAAAAATAAAAAGATTCAAGCTGGAGTTATGTCTATAGGTGCGTTTGATAGTCATTAGATTGTTCTGAAAATTTCAACGAAAACCAACATGTCTTTCTCGAGATATTCATTTTCTCAGTAGACTCGATTACCATGTTCTCCTATGGTAAACCGCAGTGTTTTTAGATATTGAATATCTTGAGAGATATATGTTCGATTTTGTCGAAACTTTTATGATAAACTAATGACTACTCAATGTATCTATAGACATGATTTCAGCTCGAGATGCTTTGTGTAGGGTTTTTCGAAAATACGTTGCTCTCAGTAAAATTTCCATGAAAACAGCCATAACTCTTCAATAATGCACCATGGACGCGAATCAGCGTAAGGCTTTCTTAGTTATATCGAGGCCTAATCGTAGTTCTAATGTGAAGTCGAATGACGTTTCACCGTTATATATGGTCCCTCGCAAAACCTTTTCACCAGACAGTTTTAGACAACATCTAATTAATACCTTGCTAAGTGGTTTTTATTTATCTACAAAGTTCCAATAGGATTTTACAAACAAATTACTTTTTAATAAATCATGCATGTGAAAGCTTTTATCTTTATTTTCTGCTTTTTTTTCAGCTTATTATAGTGCAAAGACAGTAATATGTGTTTATATAGAACAACAAAGTGCTAGAAACGTTTAAAAAGAAAAAAACAATCAAAATAATAAAGTGCAACTTTTTAAATACAATGTCTAATTGAAGATAAAAATGTTTCTGTTTATCTTTTATTAATTGAGTAAATTATATCGGTATGATGAGAAATAATTGAAGTGATTATCGATTTAAGTTACCGATAAGTATTGCTTGATATTCATTAATAATTTCTAATTTAAAATTAATTTTTTGAAAGTATGGATCATTGTTGAAAATCGTTTTAGCAAACTTCATTTCATTACTGTGATTGAATCCAAGAAGTAACAAGATTTCAAGTTTCTCTAATTTTGGGGAAGCATGTTCCAACCAGTTATGCCATAACTGAGTTTTAAGGGCCGATTTTGATCATGCTTCGCATTTGTCAATATTTCAATATCAGGAAATCGATCAGGATTTTTTATTGTAAAAATCAGGATTCGTCTCAAAAATCAGGATTTAAAGAAAAATTGTTTTAGAAGACCGCAAAAAAAACTTCTAGATTAGGAATGCATCGATATCTGGACCATGCTTTCAAAGATAACAGTTTTTTAGTACTTAGACTCTATTATTCTGTCAATTTTTTATGCCAATTCTTATTGCTCTATCCAAAGCTAACATCAGATTATTTGGAATCGAAAAATGCAAGGTTCAGAATTGTTCGACATTTACAAGTTTTATGTGAAAATCTGACCAGTTCTAGTTCATTCAATAACATCTTTTCATTTATTCAAAGAAATCAAACTAAAGCATTGGAAAAGCATTTGATGTTTATCACTGTTTACATGGATTCTGATAGAAACGTATAGTTCTAAATGTTGGAAACATGTTGTCTTTGCATATGGATGGAACGATTCCCGTAGATTTATTTCAAAAGTTATGCATCTGTTGTATTGAGAACCCAAAGATTCATGCTCAACTTTGAATGATTCATCGATACTATAGTTTAATCTCTTTGAATAGTTAAAAAAGATTGTGGTATTGGCTAGAATTGGTCAGACTTTTACTTTCAACTCACAAAGTTTGACCAATTTTGAACCTTGGTCTTTTAGATTTTATAAGATCTAACGATAGCAGCGAGTAAAGCAATCAAAACTGAGTAGAACTCTTATAAAGAAAAGCATTTACAGGACAATGAATCCTTAGTACTAAAAAATATTATACGTAAAGCCACAGTCCAGGAATTGATGCATCTCAATTCTGAATACCTGATGAGACTTCCATAGCTTCCCAAAATTAGGGAAGTTTTGAACCATCAGCAGTAGAGATCAATAAACTGCAGAGTTATGAACGCTTCACAATTAACTTGCTGATGCATTAGTATTGATAAGTTGTCATTTATAGATGTTGCAAATTGCCAATGAGTCTTTCTAGTTATCAGAAAAATTGATATTTTTCTAAGTATTGTTTATTGTTATACTCATCATTGCATTGTTCTGAAATAGCATTATCAAAGTAACCAGAATATAAGACAGATCGATATTTTTCAAGAGACCTTTCATAGGAACAGATAAAGGACTACGGCTTCCACTAATTGATAGAGAAACGGTTTACTGGCAAAGTCCAGCGAATTTTAATTGATCAATTGGGTGACTGCTTGAGCAACATTTCTTGAAAACGAGATCCTGAAGGTTTTTTCCTTGGGTTTTGCCTTGTAATATGACTATTCGATAGAGAAAATCGATCTCTTTCGATCTACAGAAGGTTGACATCTCTACCATTTTCAGTTAGAAAGTTATTGAAGCTTCTCTGAAACCTCGTCTTATGTCAGCTGTTTTACTATGGGTCACCTGAAAACAGATATTGATAGGAGTGATAGCACGAATTCACTCAAGTGGCAATGCTTTTTCAATTTTCAAAAGATTTGAACCAAACACAGCGAGATTTCTGAGAGTTTAAGCTATCGTGCTACGGTTGCTGTTTAGTCAATGTAGCAAAAACCTGACTGCCATATTGCCAGTTCTCTTTGAGACCGAAAAGACCATTGCCACTTGACTAAACTTGGCTAATTACTCTCATCGAAATCTGTTTTCAGATGACTCAGCTAGAGACGGCTGAAACCTGGGTCTCTGTAGGGTCTCAATAATAGAACATGGCAGAGATGTCAGCCAGATATAGATCAAAAGAAAACAGTTTTATTCATCGAATAGTCATATTGCAAGACAAAGTCCACTGAAGAATTCCTGCAGAATCTCAAGTTCCAAAATGGTTACCTAGCACTTGCCTGCTTGATAGACTGCTAATCAATCAAATTCTACATGCTTTTGCCACCTGAACTTCAGCAACTTACTCAGTGTCTGCTAAAATCTTCACAATAAAAAAAAATTGTTAAAATTCCGATTTATAGTTGAGTCGTAGTGAAAATAAGCAAGAATATCAATGAAACTCCAGAGTTTCAACAATTTGTTTGATTTTTCCTTCGGAAATCTGAGAATGTTTTTGTTGTCAAATGTTCAGCAGCAATCATGTGAATTATCAAAATTCATGTGGTGAAATTTCAGTTGTCGAATTTCTGATTTACTGTGAAAACCGCAAGTCTCTATCTCGTTTCTATGAAAAACCCGTTAAAAAAACCAACTTGCCTTGTATACTGCTGTTTATATTATTTTCTTTTATTGATGTTGCTTTCCCTGCTTGGAATATTTGCACGGGATATATGGTTGATAATATGTTAAAGAGCAGTCTCTTGTACTTCAAACTATTATGATATAAGATCATCGGTTGTTATGTTAGTAAGACCAAGAAATACATGAAATAGAGAATGGATAAATCTTTGTAGAAATAAATATTTCTTGAACCAAAACAACCAGCACTAATTGATAATTCGAAAGGCTTCAAGAATTAAGGAACCAGCTTTGCTTGTTCAATTCATTTAGCACATTCAGGATTTTCTTTGCATTTATTGACGAAGCTGTTTTTATTGTTAACAGCAGCATTAAAACTTCAATGCGTATAATATTGTTCGTAAGTGTAACGGTTATAGAAAAATGTACTTTAAAAATAGGAATTTCATAATTAACCAGAAAATGAGTAAAAACAATTTTCATAGACTGATTTGGATAGCTAACATCGAATTTAGGAGTTTTGATTGCATAGATAACCATTAAACTTCGATTCATACCATTAACTGTAAGGTAGTATGCTAATGATATAATGGTAATAATAATCGTCAGTTAGTATATCTATAGTCATTTAACATAGATATATCGAATCATTCGATTAAATGTCGAAGTCAGTATTTCGAATGTAGCATCACATTGACGAGCTTGCAATGTGCTTGTGTCACGAAAGATGTGCTTGTTCATTGTCTAATGAATGTATTATCATCATATATAAGCATTCATATTTTCTCAAAATAATCGTTTCTCATTATCCGCATACACTATTTCATTTTTCTGTCACAGGTGAGAATAGTGCGTGCTTGTAATTTCAAATTAATATTTCACATCTTTCTAAATTTTCTAAGTTCAATGCATAATTTATTAGTGCCGGAATCAATTATAGATATTTTCAAGTAACATAGTTTATTATTCGAATAAATATCCAATAAAATTCTCATTTCCATTACCAATTTATTCTTAATCAATGTTCACAAAATCAGTAGTTTTCGTTCGGCATTTCGATAACAAACTCTTGTCTTAAGTATTTAATGAATATTATCTATAATCGTTGTATTTCAATCAGCATTTGATTTTAATCCTTCGATATATATAGAGAGATCTAATTTTTGACTAATAAACCAACAATCAATGCATATCATATCTTTCTTTGTATTTTATTTTATACTCTGGAATGCAATTCAACACACAATCTGTTCAAATTCTATAATGTCGATCAATTATGTATTTTGTTCTATCATTTAAAAGATTATTCTTTTTATTTTCATTGTTTCTCAAAAGTAGAAGTATGATTGTGCTATTTCTTAACACCAGGATAAATAAAATAGGATAAATTTTCAAACAGTAAAGCAAAATATATTTGATTTTCCTACACTATAGAATTTATCAATGGAATCATACTCTAGATGGAGCTGGAGGTCCTCATAAAGGTATGAAACATAATTTCAAGTTTCGATTTTAAATTTACCTTTAGCATCATTCTTCAGTACTCTTGTATTGTATATATATATCTATTGAAATTGAAAACTTGTCATGCTACTTTCACTACTTAAAGTCAAAGATATTTCTACCTTACACTTATGTGATGATGGTTAATAGTGTCAGTGACCTTGCCACGATAAGCATCTTTGATATATTAGTTTGCTTTCGATTATACAGCTTTCACCTTCAGGTCAAGTCTTTATGGTTCGATAGACGTTCTATTTTTTTGTCACTTGTGAAGTTTACAGTTGAACTCAAAACAAACATCAAATTTGGTTTTTTCGTCATCTTATTAACCTTGAGCATAAAGTGCAGAATAATTAGTTCGAGGCCAAACAGTAAAAAAACGAAGGGCTAATGGTTATGTTGTATGTAACATCAAATTACAAGGACAGACTAAGAAAGCGTAGCAAGAAAGGGGAATTGCTTGGAACTGCAAAAATAAATAAAACAGTGAGTTTCAGATTTTAGTGAAGAAATTATTCCAAAAATGTTACAAAATCTTAGGAAACTAGCGATCTTAACTCTTTGAAACTAAGTTGAATGTTTAATTTGTCTTAATACCAACAATAAAAAAAAATAATGTTCGTCATATATGAAATGAACAGGATAACTGATCAAAATCAGGGTGAATCAGGATATTTTATAGAAATCAGGAAAATATCAGGAAATCAGGACGATTGCGATGTGTGTTGATAAACTACTGCTAATGTTTATCAAACGACATCGACGTAATGAATTTGAAGCTATATTTGTTAGAAAAGAAATCATTGCATCAATGTCTACATGTTTACAAATTAAATCAATTGTACGTAGACATGTAAATGTTCCTAAATTTGTATTAAATCTATGTGGATAATATGTATTTGTTGATCTTAATGTTTCTAAATGTGGCATATTATTTAATAAAAATTGATAATCAATAAAACAACGTTGACTATTAAACATTAAATGTTTAATTGTTGATGGTTTGGTTAATATATCATGACAATCATGAAAATGTAAAAATGGTGAATTAAATTCTAATCTTTCGATATTGTCTAAACTTAAGGCTTGTTTAAATACTGCCTCACGATCTTTACTTCGAGCGTAAATTGCTAAAGATTTTAAATTCGTGGGAAAATCAGACGGCCAATTAAGCGCAGTTACATTCTGTAATATCAGTAAATGAACTTGATTAAATTGACCTAGATTAACCGGAGCCATATGATACATATTTTTAATACGTATTGATATAACATTGTTTATTTCAATATTTGGCAAGATATGTTTACGAAAATATGCATCTATATGACGTACATGCAATTGTAAATTTCCTTTTTTAAGTAATAATGGAAATTGATGAATTACATCATTAAATAAACAGAATAATTCATCAACATAAAAATATTTGAATAATTCCATCAAAACGTCCATAGATAAAATATTGCATGTAGTTTTCAATTGACTCATAGCTGTTTATGTTAAATCAATGAAGGATATTTTATTTTTATTGCGAACAGTATCGAAAATAAGAAAAACGTGACCTTTTCTACTTTAATTTATGTACTTCTAGCACAACCACGAATAATATATGTCTGCGCACATGTGTATCGCGCGAGAATAGAAACAAAAACGATATGTTAGTTATCAAGGGTTTATCGAGATAGAAACGTTAGGTACGATTATCTGACTAGTCTAGTTTATATCGTTAGTCGACTGGATAACATCCCTAGATTATAAAGCTGTTTATTATAAGAAATAGAAAAAAAACACTAGAAGACGATGATTATAGAATGAAAATAAACAGATTTTCATAGAATAATGTTGTAATCCAACTAAGCAAACAACTAAAATCTTGAAATACGTGCTTGTTTTCTCTTAAAATAGATAAAACTATTCCAGACAGAATGTTCTTGTTCAAAAATACTTATTACTATTAGATAATATGCGTGTCTCGAAATGCTTTCTTAAGATCAATGTTTTTCTCGTTCATTACCAATATTTCCTTGGTAAAAATCTACTTGACGAATATATAAGAGCTTTAGTCTATTCGTTCAATATTTAACTAAGAAACTAACATTGAACGATCTTCTATGACTAATAGAGACTCTTTTTAGTTTTATAACTCATTCATAATTATATAATCAGGTTAGATTTGGCGGGAGAATTGATTGATGGGTCCTACAAAACTAGCGTTAGTTAAGGTGATCAGAAAAACTTATTATGCTTTCATTAGTTTCGCAATGATTACAAACTATTCTAACTAATGCTCAATCAAAAAACCTTCAGACAAACGGACCTAGGTACAAACTACTTCTTATTAGTGCTTATCAAATGTCATATAACACTCAGTTTTTATTGATGCATTCACTAGTTCTTTTGCTTTGGCTTTCTTTCTGATCTGAATATACCTTATTTCAAAAGACTTTCATGAAATAAAAAAGATTTGATTCATATTCGAAACTATGAGATAATTCTACAGTGGATAATTCATTCATAACTTCTGCATGAAATACAGTTTAGTATTCTTTTATTCGGTCAAAAACAATCTATGTTTAAGCATGATCGAAAATCAGTGAAAAAAACCTTCAAGAGATTTTTATTGAATTTCTGGTTAATATGCATCGATTGAATGAAGATTAATGAAAAAATAATAATGAATACTTTCCATCTAACTATATCACAATATTTTTATTTACAATCTTTATCTATTATTAAGTGAAAAAAAAAGAAAAAGCTATTGTAAAAATATAGACCTTTACCTCTATTGAATGATTCGTGCTTATCAGTTCATGATATTTGAAAGTGTAAAAACATTGATTTCATTTTTATATAAGCATGTATGTCAAGTTTATTCTTTACTCAACTAAAAACCTTAAGTAGTTCATATAGACAAGTGAAAAATATCATAATATGATAGTTAAAAAAATTTGTTGATATCAAAATCCTGACTTATTCTATCGCTTAGATTTATTCTAAAGAGTTTTTCATTAATTTTTCTGATATTTATTCCTAGTAAATAAAGTGTAGTTTATCTATATATGACCCAACTAAAACGTTTTCAAATCACAAAGAAAAATAATGCTTAATACAAAATAATATGAAAAAAACTTTCTTATGCTTCTGTTACATCATAAGAATAAATCTTAAGTTTACTTAACATTCACTGTCATGTTGATCTGAAAAATAAACTCCACCTGCTACAAATAATATTTTTCTTTTGACTCTAAAACTGTTTCTTTACTCAAAATTATCTAATCTACAATCTCTATCATACTAAACTCTATTCTTGGATGTTTCCTCTGAAAATATAATTGTTTCCAAAGCAATCTTTCTTATGCTTAATATCAAAGCAAATACAAATATATGATTTATATCTCATGTCTTTTTTTAATTTCCATAAAATTAGTTTTATTGTCAATCGCTCGTAAACATCAATTATGATATAACACAATATTTATGAAAATATTGGATGTACATGGCAATCAGCATGAAGTCAAAATAAGAGAAAATAAAAAACATCAAAATAGGCCTTGACGTTGTTCTCTCAGCTTTTTTTTTTGCTTTTTCTACGACTTTCCGCTTGCTTTTTTCCTTGGTTTTCCTGCATTAGAAAATGACATACTGTTCATAAATGAGCGTGATCTGTAACACTCGTCAAGTATGCATGGTATATGAGAAGTTTTAACTCATGAAAAGACATTCTAGTTTTCTCTTGCTGACTTATGTATATGTATTAACGTTCCTAGCGAACGACAGTAGATGTCGATTCGCCTTGAGAGAGTGTGAAGCAAAAAAAAAGTGTGAAGAAAGAAAAAAAAATTTTTTTTATAGCAGTCTTCATTTTATGACGTGAATCGTTGTCACTCGTTTTTTTCTCTGGCTTGCCGATCGTATCAGGTTAGAAGGAAGCTATGTGAAGTAAAAGAATAATGAAGAGAAAGAAAAAGGAGAACAAGAGAGAAAACGAACAGTATTGTTGGTGGCAAAAAAAGGGGAGAGAAATGATGGTAACAACAAGTTAAAACCATTTTTATTACCTGAATCATATTTTATGCATCGTCATACCTTTCGAACACTTTTTTTTTTACTCAATCGTTCTGGACCTTGCTCATATCTAATTTTGTAATGCATAAACTAATTTAAATGTTATTCTATACTATATCATAACAAACGAGACATAAAAACTATTCTCACTATTTTACTTTTTTTTCTCTTCCTTGATGACAGAGGTAGTTTTTTTTTCTAAGCTATTATTTTTTTTTTTGCAACCTTGAATAAGAAAGGATTGGTCTGTGAGTAAATCCATACTGACGCGAGACTGAAAAGGTTTTTTTTCTGATGAGTACAATATGTTTAGTCTAAAGAAAATTTGATTTTATTGAACTGTATTGAAGACAAGAATATGTATTACATCATAATATTATCATCGGTATTTTTTCTTTTACTTCTTTCAAACAAAAAAGTAAATGAATAGAATAAGAAAAATCTTGAAATATAAAAAAGAAATGAGTACCAAAATATTAATTTCTTGTTGTCGAATGTTCGTTTTTTTTCTTCTTCTTCTACTATTTTTTCACCCCCATCGAAAAAAAAATCTCATCATTGTTGTACCGTTGACAACAGTTACATCGACAACAACAACAACAAAACAACAGATGATCGACAAAGTTTGTTGTTTTTTTCTTCGTTGCCATGTATTATTATATAATGAGTACGAACATACGTCAATCATCTTGTCCTTCTAGACTATATAAACATGTATTAGTTCACCATCAACTAGTTAAACAGAGATTTTTTCTACGACATATATATACATATATATGAATGTCGCATTAAAACAGTTGCCGCTCTATTTATATGTATGTCATTAACATTACACATTATACATAAACATACTTTGTTCCAGTTCAATAAACACATACGTGTTGAATATTTCATACTGTAAGAGTAAATATAAAATGCGACACATGGTATATCTTCCATTTTTCTTTTATTTTTTTATATTCTCAATCTAAAAAATCATAGCATTAGTCAACGTCATGACACATTTCTATAGATTTGATATCAAATATAATCTTTCCCTTTAGAGTGAATCATCAAAATCTTTAATATTTATATATATTCGAATAAGATTTATAATTTCTTATATTTTAGATATTATTAATATGGGTGCCCGTCTTACACGTTCGGATTTTCAATATGTTTATACAGATGAACCACATACAACACGTCGAAGAGAAATGCTACGTATGTCTAATGGATTTTCTTTAATGGAAAAAGAAAAGAAAACGACATTCTTTCGGTATTTATTTTTTTAGAAAAATACCCTCAAATAAAAAAATTAATGGGTCATGATTGGCGTATTGCTGTTCAAGTTGTTATTACTGTATTAATACAACTAATAATGGCTATTCTAGTACGAGATCTTTCATGGAAATATGTTTGGTTATTTACATATGTTATTAGTGGCACACTTAATCATTCACTTTCAATTAGTTTTCATGAAAGTATGAAATAATACAAATAGAAAATTTCAAGATAATTATTTTTTGTTTTAAAAATTTTAGTTGGTCATAATTTAGCTTTTGGTAATCATAGACCGATTGCAAATCGTATTCTTGGTTATATAGCAAATCTTCCATTATGCATTCCATCATCAGTTACATTTAAAAAATATCATATTGATCATCATAAGTAAGTTAAAATAATACTTACAGGGGAAATATTGCTTTTGAGTCAAAGCCTACACTAAAATGAATTATGCATATCCTGGGAAGACTTTGTATCCTTAGCTTATTACTGCGGGAATATTGTCTTGTTATAGTATTTTTCTAATGAATGTCATGGTTCTCCTCAGGAAAATTCAAAGATGTCCCGAGGTCGTCAGGATTGAAGAGGAACCGATGATTCAAGAGATCGATTAGAAGATTTTGGCTAAAACTGTTCGGATTTGACAAGCGATCGAGTGGTTTTTTGAGAATAAATGGGCAATAAAACGCTGGAACTTCGTTAGAGAAAATTTTTCATGATCAAGGGTGACCTTCTACTTGGCTCGGCCCTAGAAAATCTTAATTTTGACTTGAAACTTTTCATACAGAGAAAGTCTCAACGAGAATAGTTTATACAATGCAAAAAGTCTTGACTTATTTTGCAGACTTGCTTCGTGATATATAAAATAAATTGTTTTTATTTTCAGATTTCAAGGTGATGATATACTTGATCCAGATCTACCAACTTATTTCGAAGCATGGTTATTTCAATCACGTATTGGTAAAATTTTTTATATTATTGCTCAACCATTACTTTATGCTGTTCGACCATTATTACGTGTACCAAAACCAGTAACACTTCTTGAAGTGATTAATCTTCTAATTGAAGTTGTTTTTGATCTTATTGTAATGTATGTACTTGGAAGAAAATCATTTGTTTATTTATTATTTGGAACATTACTTGGTCTTGGTCTTCATCCTGTTTCAGGACATTTTATATCTGGTGAGATAAAAATTTAACTTTCTTTTCTCTTTGCTTATATTTTAAATAATACATTTTTTTTCTCATTTTAGAACATTATGTATTTGTTGAAGGGTATGAAACATATTCTTATTATGGCCCATTTAATTATTTAACATATAATGTTGGTTATCATAATGAACGTAAGAATATTTTTTTTTTTCGCAGAAAAAAATTTATTCGCTTTTTTTGTTTTTAGATCATGACTTTCCAAATATTCCAGGTTATTTATTACCAGAGGTATAAAAAAAAAAAGAACATCTGATTTTATGATAAAAATATTTTTATCTTTTGCTTCTTTTTTTCTAGTTAAAAAAGATTGCACCAGATTATTATGATAATTTACCATGTCATGCTTCATGGATTAAAGTATTAATTGATTTTGTTCGTAATCCAAATTTAGGACCAAAATCTCGAATACGTCGTACAATACGTTCGGATGCATTAAAATTAAATAATGCAATTGATTTAAAAAACAAAACAAAAGTTAATGAAGTTCTACATGATGTTATTGATAATAATAATAATACACATGTATCAAGAGATGAAAGAAAGTTAATAAATAAAAAGAAACATTCTGGTAAACAGAATGATCTATCATCATCAATAGGATTAACGAATGGTGAACATGTGAAAAATGAATGATTAAATTAAATTGAAGCAAAAGAAAAACAAAAGAAACTAAGAAATTGTACGTTTATGTTTTTATGTTTTGTGTTATATTTATTTCTGTAGAAATTTGTTTTAATTTTACTGTTAACACCGAGTGTTTCTTGCTAAACTATGAAGAAATCTCAGAGCTCATGTTTTCTATGTTAAGGACACTAATTATTAGGAAGAATAATAAGAAATTAATTTACTAATATTACACCATGGTTCTTTTTTTTGTTAGACTCGAGTCAGATTTTTAGGAGATTATTTTAGTAGATTTTATGTGAGAAAAAAACATTCAGGTTTACTTCAATGTTTTTTTTTAGTATTTGTTTCGTAATAGTTGCCTCTCTATGTATATAGACACACTGCTGTCGTTTCTTTTTGTTTTTAAACCTACTCAAAAAAAGCGATATTACATTACCTTCGTCTCCACCCCCTTCTTCGTCACAAAACACAATTACTTTAATTACTAAAATCAAAAATAGTTCAAATAGAAAAAAAGAGCACCTTTGTTCTTTGCATATGTGATCAAGATTTCAATCTCTGAGATATCTGAAGCAAAACGATAATCGGTGTCTATATAAAATTGCGTAAAAAAAATTAATCTATGTAACTGCGTTCTTTTTGTTTTATGTTGTTTCGTCAATTTTCTCCGTCCGTATGTTCGTGTATATGTACACATACACATCGTTCCCTGTTTCTTTTTTTTTTGCTTTGATTTAGTTCGTTTTCCTGTTATTCTGCTAATAAATAATGCATAAAAAAAGCACTTAATGATACTTTCTTCATATTTATATAAGTACCATGATGTGATTTATATTATTTTTTTTCCTTGTTCTATCGTTCAAGTTAAAACATGATGAATGATGAAAGCTTTTGCGTATATACATATATTAGTTAAAAACGTATAATAAGCGATAAATAGAACAACATAACTTAATAGATGTTAACAAAACAAAAAATAAAAACGCTATTGTCTCAAAAGAAATATAATTAGAAAATCTAGAGAGACATGTGACGAGGGAAGTTCTGCAACTGATAAATTGCTTTTGATTCGAGACTATATAACCCAAATGGATTATAAATACTTTGAAAAGAATTTGTACTCGTAGTTGATTGTTGTGAGGATACTACACTTTTACAGAAATTTTTAAATGAATGTCATGGTAGAAGAAAAACTGATTTTGGAGTTTCGACTTGAAGCTTTGCATAGAACCAGGTCTTAACGAGAATTGGCTTTTGTGAATATTTCAGGTCTTGTTGCTATTCATATGTTAAGATATAACTATGATAAAAATGTGTCGTTTATATTACTCATATAAACAAGCGAATTTTATTGTCTTATTTCCATCTAGGAGCAAACCAAACAACCTGAAAATACTTTCGTTAAGGTTCGTTTCTATGCAAAGTTTTACGTTGATATTCCAAAATCAGTTTTTCTGTTACCACAGCATTCATTTCAAGAATACCATGAAAGTGTAGCATCTACGCAACAATAAGTTAAAGATACGAACTCTTTTCAAAGTATTCATAATCCATTTTGGTATGCATAATGTACATGGTTTTGAATCAAAAGCAACATACCAGTTAGAAGAAGTGCCTCATACGAATATTCGAGATAAATAAAAAAACAAAAATCTGACATCATGCCAATAATGAAACAAAAAAAAACAATGATACTAATTTAACTTTAATATTATATTTATACTTGAAGACTAATAAAGGAAGCTCTCTCATTGATAGATCGATTAATATCATTCTCATGTCTATTAATTCAAGAAAAAAAAAGCATTAAAAACAACTTTGCATTTTTGTTATTCTTGTTGACTTGATACTTGAATGCGTCCGATATTTGTTGATCGAGTTACACGTGCCCAAGGACCAACATTATCATTCATAACAAAATCATAAAGTACTTTGATCCAACTAAAAAGAAATATACTCATAAATACTGAAATATGGTTTTCTTTTCTTCATATTTTAATGTATTCTGAAATATATTCATCGTATATCGCGTAACAATGAACTAATCGTGCAAAACAATCTTCTATTTCCTATGAATAAATGTTATGATCTGTATAATCTTCAGATGCAGTCATAAGGATTTTTCTGTTTCTATAGGATTATACCTATGAACTTATGTTCGTTGTCTTTCCTTTTATGGTATAGTCATGTACTATAGGTTTTTCCTTTCCTTTCATATATGTTGAAATTTTCCCTTTCGCTATATTCTTCTTTGTTTCGCGTTGTTCTATGGATGTTTCTTTTCTTTGCTCATCATTAATGGGATTTTTTAACAGTTGTTATCACTCTATGCATAGGGTTACGTTGTTATGTAGAATTGAGAGAGAGATTGGATTTAGATACAGATATACAAATCAAGTATAAATGGGATTAACACATTCGACCCGATGAGGTCCACCGGTGGACCCCACTTTGCATTTCATATTTTAATCTCTAAATACGTTTTATTAAAAACGCAACATATACCATAAGATTCAGCGTGAAAAGCTCTACAATCTCCATAGTAAAGCTTATTTTAATTGTGTAATTTTTGTTTTCAAAGAAAGTAAAACTCTGTATAACTAGTTTTCGAAGTTGCTAAACGATCATTTTTTTTTGCACGAATGTGAAATTTCATTTTTCTTGTTTCATCTTTTTATCACCTAATATTATTTCGTAAGAAAAAACAAAATATAGCACAAGATGCAGTGTGAAACGCTCTACAATGTACATCGTAAACTTTATTTTTTGTTTTCGAAAAAAGCAAAATTCTGTGCAATCAATTTTCGCAACCTCAAACATTGGTCACACACAATTTTAGTTTATTTTGAAAACAAAAAGTACACAATTGAAATAAGTTTTATGATGTAGATTGTAGAGGTTTTCATGCTGCATCTTGTGGTATATTTTGTTTTCTAATAAAACGTATTTAAAGATGTTAGTTTCTATGAAATTTGAATCGGGGTGAATGTGTTAAAATCTCGCAAAAAGTTGAGAAAAATCTTGAAAAACTCTACATAATCTAAACAATTGACTACAATAGATCTTTTCACGTTCAAAGATGCAAATCGGAGATAATCTAAAAATAAATAAATACGAGTTATTGTACCTTGTATAATATGGTAAATTATCATAATATTCTGCAGCAATTTTGCGCACTTTCGGTAAATTTATACCAGGTATATATGGAAAATCATGATCTAAAAATATAAAACATTATGCAAAAACACATCAGAATTAAGTTCTTTTTTTTTTCGCTTTGTTTTTACGTTCATTATGATAGCCAACATTATATGTAATAGTATTAAGTGGTCCATAATAAGAATATGTTTCATAACCTTCTTTAAAAACATAATGTTCTGCAATAAAATGTCCTGATATAGGATGTAATGAAAGTCCAAGTAGAGTACTTAATATAAAATATAATAAAGTTTTACTACCAAAAAAATAAAACATTAAACTATTAAAACTAAATATAATAATTATATTAATTAATTCTAATAAATATATTGCTTTGGGTAAAATAAATATTGGTCGGCATGAATAAAGAAGTGGCATTAGTATTAAAAATATTAATTTACCAAAACGTGATGAAAATAGAACTACTTCTAAACGTGTTGGAATATCTGTATCATAAATAACATCACCTTGAAATCTTGAAAAATATTTATAATTAAAAAAAAAAACAGCAAAAATTTTTTTTTTACCGATGATGATCAACATGATATTTTTTAAATGTTATTGATGCTGGTATACCTAACGGTAAATTAGCAAAAAAGCCTAATAAATGATTAGATATTGGTCGTAAATGACCAAATGCTAAATTATGTGTTAATTCATGTAATGCTAATGATAATGTATGATTTATAGTACCACCAATAATATAAGCAAAACAAATTAATTTAAACCATGATGATTGTTTTAAATATATGGCAAGAATAATTTGAATAAATACTGATATAATGACTTGTATTGACATAAGCCAAT
The DNA here is from genome assembly GCA_905250075.1 of Rotaria sp. Silwood1. NCBI lineage: Eukaryota > Metazoa > Rotifera > Eurotatoria > Philodinida > Philodinidae > Rotaria > Rotaria sp. Silwood1. The sequence continues at coordinate 2,009,397 of CAJNOP010000026.1, forward strand.
CAGGACCCATCAGTTGTTTTATTTCTGGATATTTTTCTAAATAATTTAGATAAGAAATCTATTTTAATGCATTTAAATAAAATTTACTAAGAATTTCTTTTCGACGTGTTGTATGTGGTTCATCAGTATAAACATGATAAAATTCATGTGTTGCTATATATTGTCCCATGATATAAATCTAAAAGTAAAACACACAAATAGTTTTTTTTTTCTTTTCATTATAGCATTTTCAGCATCATCCTTACAGTTATATTTTAATTTCTAATAGAAAAAATATAATCTCTTTCAGGTATTATAGTTTCAAAAAAAAAAATAAACGATTATTAAAAATGTAATCGACTCTTTCTTATCAATGCACTTCAGTCGTGCCATGTATCTTAAGTCTAAGTTGGCATTAACCTTAAATCAGACCATTATTCCATATTCTACCAATTTTAGATCTATAGTACAGAACATTGCCTACAGCTGCCGTTAGTTGTTTCAAATATTTTTAAGGAAATTTTAAATTATCTAGCTGGTAAACTTATACAGTATACAATGTTCTTGAATCTATACTTGTACTCTTTGTCTATCCTTATATATACGGCAATTGGTCGAGCAGTGTGTATCACGTAGAAGTACTGGAAAAACATAATATTGCAGTAACTTTGAATGACATCGGCATGTATCTTCACTGATTATTCTAATCGATCTATCAGGACTCAAAAGTGACTACTGAAATGTAATGAAAGTGTATATGAAGAAATAAATTGCCTCCTCTATCTTGCCTTGATAATATGCAAAAATCAGTTTTGAAATAGCTTACAAGGATATCTATCGTTATAACAAATGTTTCGTTGAAAAAGTTCTTAACAAAACGATATTCGTATCGTTCCTATTCTTATCTTTTAGATTTTTACTTTAATGTGATTCATGGTGTATTTTCTCAAGTATATGTCTCTATCAATGGTTCTAATGTGACTTTATCAAGACACAAGTTCTTTCGCGGGCAATAAATTTCATCTTTCACAAATGAATTGAATATCAATATAGTTATTTGTTGACCTAATGCATTTCTCGATTCAGTATTTGCTTTCCTGGTGACAACAAGGCCTTTCTCGTTGATTGGGGTTCATTGGAATACATAAAAAAAATAATTTCTTTCTTTATTTAAGTGAAATACTTCCTGTATACTGAGAGATTCACTTTCAATAGATTCAAATACATCTTACGGTGTAATTTTTCAAGGGTTTAACAATTTTTTATAGTATAATCAAACTTCGATCCTATTTAATTGTGTACAAGTTTTCAGAATAGTATAAAATCTGATAGTTATACAAAAGGATTGGCTTTATCAGCATTGTTTTTATTAGATCAAAAGTTATTGAAAATGAATAGTAATATTAATATAAAATTGTAACATTATCTGGATGATTGATAGTCACTGGAAAAATATTTGAACAAGTGTAAGCTTTTCTACAGATTAATGAATACATTTTACTTAATATTGTATTCTTTTGAAGAATCAGCAAAATAGAGCATTATCACATATTTACAAAACTTATTTTCCGAATATACACTTATATTATTATTGTGAATATGGTTGATTTTTATAATCGTGACTGAACCTGATCATAGCTAACTACGAACTTTTTTTCTAGAATTGAATTAAGTGTACATCTCTGCAATAGCGCATGCCAGAGACGCGCACTAAAACAGATATTATGTTAAAGATTTTCTCGATGTTTATTATTCGTGTGCTTTTTCTTTCTTTAGATGTTAGCTTTCACTGTCTGTTTCGTTCGTTCTATCAGACGTTTTTTTTATTTCTTTTTCTCTTAGTTTCTTCCTTTGTTGACTTTCTTTCTGTCTTGTAATAATTCATTTATTGTTCGACTGTCTGATGTTACATCTAGGCATTGGTATTCATTTTTATAAACATTCTAAAATCAAACATGCCGCATGTGTATCGCTAGTAATATTGTCATCCACTCTTCCACGACAATGGATTATATTATAGAAGTGTTAATAGACGGCATCTACTATATTTTCAATGACGGTTTTGTTTGTACACTTCTACAGTGTAACCAACTCAATTGAATACGTTGTACTTAAACATTTATGTAAATATATTGTTCGATAACTTCTTGATTAGACATTGTTCGAGAGCACGTTAAAAGATCAATCAATGGTCGACATAACTGCTAATGTAATATTTTTTTATCTCCATATCAAAAATGACAGACAAGCCTGATACTAGACTTGCACGAGTTTTTCAAATTGTATCGTAGTGAGCATTTCATGTCATAGTTTTATATATTGTACGTTGTGTTACAAAGAGCGACACATGCGCAACATAACTTATATTAGTGAAAACAGAAACATTAAATCGATACTAAAATTACAAACTCAAACAAAAAGAAACATTTACAGGAGATGATGCATACACTTGTGATGCATGATTATAATCATGACAAAGGAAACAGTATACATCGAAAGTGATATCCGTTACGACCATCGTTTACATACCAGTAGAAATGGCCATTATTTTGACAACTATGTTTTCAAGTTACTTTCACGTGAAATGAAAAACGAATGTGAAAAACATCATTAGATATATATATATATATATACAACCCATTGTTTTATGTTCTAGATGCCAAGTAAAAAGTTTATCCAAGTTCCAATGAGATATTTCAAAATGGTGGAAAATAACTATGTTAAGTTTTTTTTATTAAAAACTATATTCTTAAAATTATAGGTTGTTTTTAATTAATGAACTTCTCTATCTGAAAACATGTTGAACGATACTTTTACATATAATGCATATCATTATTGTGTCGATATGTGCCCCCATTTGTTGCACATCTACTTTGACTGTAGCTTGAGCTAGCAAATCTATATGCAAGAATTTTATTTACGAAATTGAATGTATCATATAATAATAGGAACCATAGGTAGCGTGTAATAGAAGTAATTTAAAGAAGTCGTAAGCTGCAGAAAACAGTGTAAATAAGACATGATACAATGAAAATACGATTCTTATACTGCACATCAACTTTGATGGAAATAACTCTAAGTGACACCGTTTATGTTTCGGTAATAAGCGCTAAAGTAATTTCAGAAGATGAATTATGACCCAAAAACCAGTGAAAAATGGTCATCAATCGTCTTCATTTACGACAGAGATTAGGCCGTTTTGTAGTGATTTAAGCAATTGTTTCCGACGATCACAATGATCATTCTTGGTAAGTGCAAAATAAATGTTGAAGAATTATTAAATAGTTGATAATTGGTAAGCACAAAAAAAAGATGAAATTTAATGTTGACTTGATACTTCTGTATTTACAGATTGATCCTTTCTTTTTTTACAGCTAATATTCATTATCAATATATTTCTATTTCTCTTTGTTGAAAAAAATAAAATTTTCACCTTTACAATCATCTATATTAAAATAAATTTCCTTATACATTTTTTTTTATCCTGTCAAATCAAAAGAGATGACAAAACCGTTTTCATTTTCAAAACGTGCATCATAGATCGAATAATGATACGTACCATGAATATTATCAATCAATATATGTTAGAAATTTATGATGATACTAGCAAAATATCTCGGTTTTGGCACTCATTCACAGATTGATCATTCCAAATGTCGAAGAAGTCGAGTTCAAAGATTTGCAATGACTATAAAACAGCTTCATTCCTATCGCAAACAGTAGTAAACGTTGATCGTTTCTCTTTATTTTTCACCTTTTTTTACGGTCTAATATTTCGTCATAGATTATGGAGTTCCTTTCATTGAAAGGTAAATGAGACCATTAAAAGCCTATTTTTAAGATAATACTGTCTCATTTATACCTTTGCGTTACTGCATGTGGTTTTCTCTTATTACACTCTATGCAATACCCTATATATATATAGTTTCTATTATTATCGCTCGTTTTATTTTATAAATAAGATTGGTAAATCAAGGTTAATATGCACAAACAGTATCTATAATACACATAGAAAAAAAGGTATGCAACGTCAATAATTATATGTGACAAAATAGAATCAAAAATGCTTTGAAATAAATTAGTTGGCTAATACAAATACCTGAAATGCAACAACGATATCTTTCAGAATCAGAGAATTATCATAATCGTGTTTCAACATTTACAAATGTACATAAGCTATTATTCCGATATGAAGTGACTAAAATACAGATTGAAGCTTATGTCAAACGGAGTATCTGAAATACAAAAGCATCACTCTTCTCATCTATGACGCTTACTGATAAAAAAAAAAGTCAATAAACAAATAATATAAAAACTACGTACTTCTTTTGGATAACTTAATGAGTCAAATCGTGTTGATCATTGTGTAGCATGATATAAAGAGTTTTTTTGAAGGGTGTACGTTATATTGTCGAATATATTTTAATATAATCTATCGATTGATGTATGAAATAATTCAAAAAAACTTATTTGGCGCTTCATATCAACGAAAAAAAAAAAGTAAATCATTTCAAAGAAGTATTCGGATGTAATCTACTTAGCATTTGTAAACAAGATCATCAAGTTTTATCTATTATAGATGTTCAAAGATTGTTTAAAAATAGTTCTAAGATATTTCTTGAATTTAGCGTAAAAAAAAAGAGTGAAAACATTGAAAAAATGTTATACATAGTGGACATCATTAACCACTGAATTTCATTGTAAAAAAAAACTATCCGATGAACAGCTGTTTTTTGTTATATTCGAGTTGTTTATACATCTCAGTACACAACATGAGCATAAGTAATAGACTGACAACTTTTTGTTATACTTCCATAGTTGGATTCAATGAAAGAATCAGCATTCTTTGTCATACTTATTCGCATACAAGCCGATTAGAATAAAATAATATAATGAATGAACTTGTTGAACACTTGTATAGTGACTGTGAATGTTTCTGTTTCTGTTTCAATATTATGTCTTTGCAAATATTTTATTCAACATTTAACAAATGAACAGAATTCAACAAAAGAACTGTTGATGTTCATTGTTACTGTAACTCATTTGCTGTTCTTTTTTTCCGATAAATACAAGAGATAATAATAAATCTATGATGAACATTGATGCAAAATTCTTTCTGACTAAATTTTCATATCATAGCAAGTAGAAATGTGATAAGACTTTCACATTCAATATAGGTTGGTTATTTCATGCATAGAAAAATGTAATTCATTAAATTAAGAATAGAGAATCACTTGCTACGATAAAAAGATGTATGAAAATTATCTAATTATAAACACTTGATTTTCAATCGAATAAAAATGATAGTTACACTCAGATAATTCTTTTGATTAAACTTGCAAAAAAAAATTGAAAAATCTCTTTCGAAATCGATGTATCCAACTTTAATAAAATCATTCCTTTATTTATTGACTTTTATTTTGTCATAATTGATTTCATTTGGTTTAGATATTAACATCAAATAAAAACATAGTTACAATTTGTTCTCATTCTATGTTGATTAAAGATCGTATGTAAGCACAAATGGTATGCCACTTCCAAAAATTATCCTTAAACAATGAATAGGTTTATCTAATTAATTCGATCATGTCTAGCGGTAATATTCAATATTATACCTAATATATGTCGTGTACCATTGTCATATCATTTGATACTCATTAATTGACAATTAAAATAATCATTACAATCTGTATTATTTGTGTAACAGAACTCAAATCAGTTCATTATTACTTCGATTCTATCTCGTGAAAACAAAAAAACTTTTCGTAGAAAGCGGAAAGAACATGATTGAACTACGGTAAAGTAAGGATACGTATTCTGATTGGTTCTTAACTTGTCAACAAAGTAAGCAATTTTTCTTCGGCTTACTACTCGTTCGACTCACTGACTCTCTCTCTAACCGTTGTTTTTTATTCTTGCTATCTACATAGAAAGAACAACTACAGCAGAGACATCTAAATGAAACATTTGGAAAAAGGCAATGAGTAATTTTTTTATTGGCGTTGTTGAGAGAATATAGAAGAAATCATTTGAGACGAGAAGAAGAAAAAAGATTCTTTTAGAAAAAAAAATGGCATCAAATAATATTTATCATGAAGATCATATTGATAATTCAGAAGATAATGATAATGATGAAACAGAACAAATTGATGATCAAATAACTGTTACAACAAAAAAGAAACGAAAGAAAAAGAAGAAAAATAAAGGTACAAGAAAATATTTTTAACAAGACAATAGAAACAATTTCTTCTATTTGATATTTTTAGTTCAAACAGTTATAAATGATGAAAATATAGAAAATGATATAATTATAAATGGAACAGAAGCTATTGCTACTTTGTCCATTTCACATGATGGTATTTAATATTGTTTTCTTTTCACGATTATACTATTAATCTTGAGATAATTATGAAGAACTAATAGCTGATTTATAAATAATATCAATATCAATATTATAAAATATTTTCTCTACAACTATCGGAAAGATATAAATATATCTAAATAAGAATTCTAGAATAAGTTGATCGATAAAAATGTTCCTGAGATTGTGTGAATGTGGATATTGGGTGAACTAGTCGTCTAATTTTTATATCGCATCTGAGAAAATTTTGAGTTGTTATCGAAAAATTATCTGTCAATTTTTAGAAGGCAGCTGTTCTTAGTCATTTTTTATCAAACAGACTGTATCCGAACGTATGTCGAACGTCTAAGTTCTTTCACTTCTAAAAAATAGCAAGAGCAACGGTTGATACTCAACCTTATGATGGTTTAATCAGAGGACTTGACTGCTATAAAAAGATAAGTCATATGCACAGTTCGATCTATAAATTTCGTAATGTAACTCAATTATATATTCTGTTCTACTTTTTGAAAGGTTATTGTATTTCATTTGTATTTTATCTCAAAAGTAGAAAAATACAATAGGATAATCTTTCAACAGATAATGCAAAATATATGATTGACCTACATTGTAAATTTTATATTAATAGTAAGTTGAATTTCACCGCAAGTCATAAGTATACCTGTATAGCAAGCATAAAATTACCTGATGGAATTGAGAATGTCCTTATTTTTTTTGTTAATAACTAAATATTGAAATCCAAGTCGAAATTGATTTCATATGATAGCTTATCGTCTACGACTACCATTGATAATCGTTAGTATTTGAATATTCTTTATAAAAATCTTCAAGATACTCAGCATACTCGAATTATTTCTCTTGATAATATTTAAACTAATTAATTTAAATAGATGATGAAAAAGAAGATGAAAACGTTGAAGTTGACGAAACAAAAACAACAACTAAAAAGAAAAATAGAAAAAAGAAAAAAGGTATTTTCTCTCTATGTCTAATTTTTTTTTTTTGTTTTCATTTTAAATATTATTCTTTTTAGCCACAACATTTGTTACTAATAATAGTTCTACATCAATATCACGTCTTCAACAAACAAATCCACCATCAATACCTATTTGTGATTTATATCCAGATGGAAATTATCCTGAAGGACAAATTCTTGAACATCCAATACCAAAAATTCCACCAACAGATAGGTAAGAAATAAAAACCTAACTAATGCAATAGTCGCAACTAGTCCTACAACCCTCAGTTACTGCCTTTATCAAAAACAAAATTTTCATGTCAATAAGTTTTAGTTTGTCTGAGTTATGAAGTATTCTTTAGTTAATGTACAAATGAGAATTAGTGAGAACCATCGAAAGGTAATCAATATCTTCGGTTACTTTTAATCTTTTGCCTTGAAAATTTCATGATCATCACCATCAATGAAGAAGAGATCTATGCTAAGACCACCCTAGAGGATGGAAGCTTCTCGACACCTCAAGGTTATAGTGGATTAAAATACTTTATCTGTAATGTCACATCGGAATGTGAATCTTTATTTGTTAATTGGAAAATGCTGATTAACATATTCAAATAGTGGAACACCAGAAAAGTGTTTAAAAAAGTCTTTTTTTGGACTTTAGGGAAAAGGCCAGTGTTTTCTTCGTAACTAAGACGTGTCGACCTCGGGTTGTTGCTGCCTGCAATTAGGCTTTAACGAATTCTATTTTTAATCAAAGTATCAGGTAAAAGGACTGAAGTTAATGTACTTTCTACGGGGTAGTGGCACTTCTTGTGACTATTGTAAAATACAAGTTTTATATAAATAGATCACTTGCAATTAATCGTATGACAAATGAAGAAAAACGTATGCTTGATATGGCTCAAACAGAAATCTATCGAGAATTACGACAAGCTGCTGAATGTCATAGACAAACTCGAAAATGGGTTATGAGTTGGATTGAACCTGGCATGAAAATGATTGATATTTGGTATACTGATTTATTAATATATGAAAAAAAAAAGTTTTATTAGAACTTTTTTTTTCTAATTTCAATTAGTGAACGATTAGAAAATATGAATCGAACATTAATTAAAGAAAACGGTCTTGAAGCTGGTTTAGCCTTTCCAACAGGTATAATTTATTTTGTTTTATCTATTATTTTTTTGTAAAAAATTATTTATTAATAAGGTTGTTCATTAAATAATTGTGCTGCTCATTATACACCTAACAATGGTGATAATACTATTCTTCAGCATGATGACGTATGTAAAATTGATTTTGGTACACATATTAATGGACGAATTATTGATTGTGCATGGACATTAGCATTTAATCCGAAATATGATGAATTACTTAAAGCTGTTCGAGAAGCAACAAATACTGGAATACAAGTAATAAGAGGAAACTGTGTTGTTGTTTTTTTATATCTATTTTTATGTTTTATGTTTTTTTAGACTGCAGGTATTGATGTTCGTTTATGTGATATTGGTGAAGCAATTCAAGAAGTAATGGAAAGTCATGAAATTGAACTTGATGGAAAACTCTATCCTAGTATGTAGAAATTTTAAAAAAAGCCGAAGTTTTTAAATCATTGAAAATATAAAATTATACTATTGAAAGAAGGATAGTTATGATTGTTAGGGAAGACATTAGAAATTTGAATATTTCTATGCACTTCTGAAGTCAAGTAGCGTTTTCTTCATATTAACAAATGATAATTATGCATTTATAATTAAAAATGAAGTTTGTCCTTAAGTGAGTTATCTTTCTGTATAATTATCTTTAATATATCACATAAGACCCAAGTGCTTTTGATAACGTCGTTTTCTATGTTTTTTCGTATTACTAAAAGTCCTGAAATGCTTATTATGACAGTTGTTGGTTTTCTTTGATATAAAAGGATATAGTACTATTTATCTCTAGTTCTATGAAGAAAATGAATATATAACCAAAACAAAAGAGCTTCTCGATACCTGTTGCATAAAATCCACTTAAAGGCAAGGGAACTTATGATATACTATCATAAGAAAATCTTGAATGAACGGAAAAGTAGATATCTGCAATTTTGACGAAATCATTTGTTTAGATTCAACGTCTCATTTTAATGGTGTCATTAGCTATATCGAGTGTAAACTCATTTTGTATCCGACAAATGATTATTATAATTTTATGAACATATAAAGAGATAAACTTTCATAGAGATGGAAAGCAACATTATGGTTTTCATCTAATGTACAAACGCATAAATGAACTTAGTTTTGTTGTAATAGATCTCGCTCATATAAGAATTTACTAATAAAATATTACCTCAAGATATATATTCTATAGATAAGAGAAATGCATTGTCCACGTCTTGACAGCAAGTATAGCTCATTTTGACCGATTATGCTTAAATTATACTAGTCATTCAATGTACATTAAACGTTGAAAAGCGAAATAGAAGAGATGTGATCGTTGGCAGACTCATTCTTTCTGAGAAAGTGTTTGTTTTATTACTTTTTTTTTTCATAGTCATTTATTAAAATTTATAAATGAAATCGTAATAAATTTTGATTAAAAATTATGCTGATAAAAAAGTCAATCTAGCTTTAAGTTTAGTACATTTCATTGTTACGAGCGTTATATTTGAATTCATCTAACACTTGAATGTGTGCAAATTTAACAACAAAATAAGTTAAGAAAGAAATGAATATCCTATAAGTTTAGTTACTTCTTACTAATTAAAGGTTTTTTTGTTGGTATTTTCAACTAATTAGCAAAAATAGTCATACTCACCATTTATCATTCTGATATAGAGTATAAAATAAATGAAATAATGATAGAAACAACTTCTAATGAATTTCATTGATTTAATAAACAATATTGAATAATTAAATATTAACTATTCAAGTAATTAATAAATCGAATGTCATTAATAAGTTTTTTTTTGTCGTTTTTAGTTAAATCTATTCGCAATCTTCAAGGTCATCTTATTGGACAATATCATATTCATGCCGGTAAATCAATACCTATAGTTAAAGGAGGTGAAGCAATTCGTATGCAGGTAATATAAATTCAATATAAAAAAAAAAATTATATCAATGGTTTTCTTTTTAATTTTAGGAAGGTGAAATATATGCAATTGAAACATTCGGTAGTACAGGTAAAGGTTTAGTTCATGATGATATGGAAGTATCACATTATATGAAAAATTTTGATGTGGAACAAGCTTCAGTTCGGTAATATAATACAAAAAAGAAATTTCATATATTTATTTAATTTTTAATTTATTAGAAATACTAAATCTAAACAATTATATAATACAATAACAAAAAATTTTGGTACATTAGCTTTTTGTCGTCGATGGTTAGATCGTTTAGGAGAAAGTAAATATTTATTGGCTTTGAAAAGTCTTGTGGATGCCAATGTTGTTAATCCTTATCCACCATTATGCGATATAAAAGGTTGTTATACAGCACAATTTGAACATACAATAATATTACGACCAACATGTAAAGAAGTTGTCAGTCGTGGTGATGATTACTAGTCATAATTTATGCATTTCTTTAGTCTTGTATTTTATGTGGTTTTTTTAAAGAATTTTCTCTTTTTTTTTGTATTGACAATGAGTGAAGTATTGTTAGACAAGGAACAGTTGTTTTTTTCTTTCAAAAGAAAAAAAAAATGAAAGTTTTAGATGCTTGTTTATGACTCGCATGTTTTTAATCATCATGGTGAAACTCTTTTTTGTTTTTTTATTATCGGAAATGGTGATGAGTAAGACCAGTGATTATGGTAAAAGATGAAGTAAACTTTTAAAAATAATTTCAAAGAAAATGAGGATATAGATTTATGTTTGTTTCTTCGGAACACTATTATGTTCTAATACGATGATTGTAGTCGGTATTTAGAAGTTTAAGTAGACCATTCTCATCTTTTCGGGTGTGAAAATCAATTTCTTTTTAATTTTTGGTTTTTCATTGCTAGTTAGTATTTTTATTAAAGTCAACTATTGAAATTCTTAGCAGAAAAACTCGTGGTACGATTGTTCTTTATATGCAAAGTTTTCTTTATGATGATGACTATTGTTCATTCTAAAATTGCTGAAAACATGAATCTCTAGCAGCGCTGGTTTTCAATCACTTTAGTTGAATCAAAAAAATAATCCATATAAGATCTTTATAATATTTGCCATTGTGAAGTTTTTTCCAAAATAATCTATAAATTTCTTCTGATGCATTTTTCACCATACCAGTTATCATTTTTCTGTAAATTTTCTGTCTTTAATAATTGTAACATATATATTCTTAAATGTGTAAAGCTTTCTTCTGCAACTATAACTCTTACTGTTTCATCTTTATTGATATTTAAATAAAGCGTTGTAAAAATCTTCGAAATTCATCATCTTTCAAAATTTTAATTCATGAATAATTTAATATTTTCAATCAAATCTTTTCTAGAACATGTTTAACAGTTGTCAAACAAATTAAGATTCAGCACTGCATGAAGCATCTCATGCTGAAAGTTGATATGTAGCCAATGGAGATTATCTTAATTGACATCTATCAACATGTCTTGAACAAGTAACTAATAATACAAACGATTAATCAAATGTACGAGCTATTTTTGTACCACATGCTAGATACAGTTATAGTGGACCGACAGCTGCATATGCTTATAAATATATTGATCCAACAAATATTAATCGTATTTTTCTTCTTAGATCATCACATCATTATAGTTTAAAAGACATGTGCATTAACAAATCATATATATTATGAAACACCTTTATATAATATTGAAATTGATACACAAATATCAACAAAACTTTACTAAACAGGTCTTTTTTCAATTATGAATCAACAACAAGTTTCTAATGAACATATATTAGAAATGTATTTACCTTTTATTGCAAAAATATTTGAAAAGTAAGATATTAAATAAATTACATTTTTCAATACACAAAATGAAAGTGATGTTGAACTTTGACAACAATTAATATTAAAGCAAATATGATAATAATATGAAATAACAAGGTTTTGAAATTCTTGTCAAATTGATACCTGGCTGCTCATACCTAAAAATTAAACATACTGTGATGGACAAGCTAACTAACATAATATCACATGAAAAAATATGTTCTGACGTTTTTTATCTAGAAAAACTTGTCCGTATAGCCATTTTGAGGCTAAAATGTAAAACACATATATGCTGTTTAGTCCTACTATTCAAATATGAAATATCTCTAACAGATATTAGTTGTTTTTCAATGATAAACAATCTCTAATGGAACGATACATCTTATGTATTTTTTCATTTCGAACAGAAGTTTTTCTTTTCCTATTTTTTTTTACTGGTGCTCTATTCAGAGTGTGAATGTGAATGATTATATCTGCAACAGACCTCAAGATATTATGATATATCTCAAAAATCTCAAAAACACTGATATTAATTATTTCCCAAAGTTATAACTTGATCAGTTCACATTTTCTTATATTGATCATATGACGACCATGACTAAGCCATGCATTACTACACATCATCCTTGGCATCTTGAACATTAATTTTTATCTATGAAAAAATAAACAACTGCACTATTTAGAATATTTCGCAAACATATTCCAGCCAGTTAAATTTCAGGAAGACTTTGAAATTTTCTAGAGCAGTCTAAGGTTTGTTCTTAATTCGATCTATTACCTGATTTTGTTGCTCCTTCCTTCCTTTTGCTAAGGAACATATAATCTTTGGTCATAGACTTTTGACTCTGGTTACGGAAGCCGATGGGTACTACAAAAACCTTAATTGAAACTTACACTTATTTTATTAATAAAACTGATCAGTATATCTGCTTGAAAATAGAGCCTACCTAGAACGATGATGTTTTCGTCGAAAAAAAAATCTTTTTAAAAAAAATATTATTCAAATTGAAGATAGTCGGGAAAAAATATTTTTAATTAATAAATGAATTTCTTTCTTTTAGCAAACGCAATAATTTTCAATCAATTTCAATTCTTGCTGGTTCACTTGATTCATCTAAAGTACAAAAATATGAACAATTATTAGCACCTTATCTCTGTGTGTCATAAGAAACAAAGTTTTATTCTAGGTTGAAAATTCTCCAATACATCACAGAATCCCATCAGATGGTGAAATATGGCCATATATTGAAAAATTAGATCGTCAAGGAATAAAATTAATTGAAGAAAATGAATTTATCTGATTTTCAAAACTATCTTCGTTCGCCAAATAATACTATATGTGGTTGATATCCAATAAGATTTTAGTTTCTGTAAGTTTTCTTTTTATTCTTGTTTGCTTGTATTATTAATTGTTGTGTCTCTCGGGGTTTAATTATATAGACAATTGAACAAAATAAAAAAATTATTCCAACTGATATATTGTTGAAATTTGTTATGCAATTTGTTAAATATGATCAATCTAATCAAGTAACAAAGAACCAAATGATATGAGTGTTAGTTATGCATCTGCGATTTTCACTATTAATTCAGACGAAACAAATTGAACAATTATTTTGTTACATATATTTATATTCAGTTTGAATATTTTTTGTTTTAGAAAGTTTTCTTATGTATTTTATATTCTAAGTTGTTTATTTATCATGCACATTGGATTCTCGTTTTTTAATTTTCATTATAAACATATGTGTAATATTCAATAAAAACAAAAGGTGTATTTGTATTGTTTGTTTAATTCTTTTATATATGTAAATAAGAAATAGTTTTCATTTTCGTTAGATTAGAACTAAGTTTCATTTTTAGGTGTAATTGCGACATTGTCCTATGAAGTAATGAAATATAATTGAATCTATCATCTTAATGTAGTCATTACTAGAAATGTAATATGTCTATAAAAAAACATGCGTAGAAAAATTGACATACGTGCAAAATATCAAGGTTCGATATTATAAAATCTTATTCATCATATAATTAGAGATAAACGACACTAGATTTTTGAAAAATATTCTTTCATTTTTTGAGAATATCGTTTTTTTTTTTCCATATGAAAATAAAACGCTATAAATACGAGTTTGTATTCAGAGATTTTGATCATTAGGATTTCAGTTTCACATGAAGCGAACATAATATTTTAGAATCAGCAGAAAAATCTCCATTGAGTAATATACTCAATACGTAAAACTAATTTTCGTACAACTTCGACTTTATTGAAACCACAGAACAGTTTATTCGAAAATAGTAGCGTAGGGATGTAAGGACGAAAATTTGATGAAAACTTGTTTTGAGAATTGAGTATACTTTTCAACGCCGATTTTTCTATTGACAATGAAACACTATTTTCTGAAAACCTGGCGCCATTTTCTTCCTAACCATATGACGAATAGAATCACTCAACAAATTCGAATAAATATTGAAGCTACCAAGACTTTATGTTTTCGGGATATTTTAATTTTTATAATCTTCTTTAAATTATTTTTTTAAATTCTATCCAAACCTAAGTAAAAACAAAACCATCAGCAAAGACTTATTCAAATTTTAAATTGCTGATACCTCACAAATCTTGTTTATTTAACTAACTCAGAGTATAACAGTGGACAGAATTGTGTTGTTTCAATGAGTGCATATTAAGAATGTATATTTTCGTAAATATATTCATGATAACAATATAATCGTTTGTGGTATACTCTTACGTTGCGAGTAAATACGATCATGAAAATAAAATATCATTACATTAATTAATGGAAACATATTCTTGTACGGATACTTAACGAATAACCATAAACATCATATTCTTTGTCTTAGTACGTCTGTTTTTTAAATACTAGAATAAATTAGAAATGTTACATAGATTCCTGAAATCAGATTATACAGAATGTTAACATGCTGTTTTATATAAGTCATAAAAAAAAAATAATAATAGAACATGCATGTCGCACTCACAACGTTGTGTAATCGTATATTTAACTAGTTCTTTTTATAATTCTTATCTTCTTGATTTATTTGAACGAAAATAAAAGAGTATCAGAACGGTGAGATAAGGTTAAAGTATGACCTTACATAGAAGAATGAAAGACGTATGTTATACTAATATTTATTTTAAAAAATTCGGTGTCTTTACATTAATCAATACAATCGCGTAGTGTAGTGTATTATCTATTATTCTATTCAAAATTAAATTCGAATAGGTACTAAACTATCTCACAAAATACAATTCAATCACGAAGTCAGTTTATTTTTTTACATTTTCTATTAGACAACATCTTAAACATATAACAAATCATCAAGGTTATTCAGCTCTTTCATCATTAAAATAAATGTGAATATAGATCGTTATCTAAGTGCGTGATTTTTGTACATATATCATACATTCATAGAATGTTTATTCCATATATAGTCAAAATTTTATAATTAACTAAATTATGCCATCACGTCTCTCTTCTACTTTGTATGCATATATACATACTTCAACATCTGGTGAATGACTAAAGTGTCATTATTTTTGAAAAGAAAAAAAAATATATCAAATTATGATTGTTTCTATGTTTGCATATATTATATTTGTATTTATTGAGCACTGCACGGACATACATAAATATTTGTGCATTGTTTTATATTTCTGTTAAGGTGACAATTTTGTTTTTTTCGTTTATGCTGATGATTCTTATGTGCATTTGAAACATATGAAAAAAATGACATGTATATTATTCCGTCCCGTGTCATTTTCTGTTTTTTTTTTCTCTTCACATGTCTTTTCACTTAATAGAACAAAAAGAAAAAGAAAGGATTTTAAAGTTCATGCCTTTCTTTTTTTTCTTTTTTGTTCTATGATGAATATATAACATCAACTCCAATAATCCTAATATAATATATCAATCGTATTTATTTTCTCTTTTTTTTTTAGTCGTTGCTAACGAAATGAAGTATATTAACAAGGATCATTAGAAGTATTAAGTATGTTTGATTTTAAAAAAACTGAAATATGATGTGAATATTTTAGTACGACTAAGACTCTTGTACATAAATAACAATGAAAAGAACTATAAATGCAATCGTTGGTAAAAGTGATCAAAATTTGTCTAGTGCAATAGATGTTCTTCCTGAGCTTCATGTTCGTTTTACGACAACTAATGAAAATGAATCTTTATTAATTGATAATAATAACAAGAAAAACACGAAAAAAATTTTTCGATATCAATCAACTATAAATAGTGAGTTTGATCGACAATTATCAACAGTACATAGAAAAATTGATCAATTTCAAGTAAACTAGTTATTTTTATTTATTATTGAATTATGTTTTCTTTTTCTTTTTTTGTATTAATAAATTTTAGGCAGCAAGAGATGGAAACATAGAACAATTACAAATTTTATTTCAAGAAAATGAATCTAATCATAAAATATTTTTTAATCGACTTGATCCTGAAACAAGATTAACAGCACTGCACTATGCTGCGCGCTTTCATCATTTGCAAATATGTAAATATCTTATTGAGGATTGTGAAGCTGATGTTAATAAAGCAGGTGATGATGGTATGACACCACTTCATTATATTGCTCGCTTTAGAGTTGAGAAAGATACTCAAGTAATATTTATGTTTCTTTTTCAGAATTTCATTTTTCATTCGAATTTATTAATTTAGGCTGATTCTTATGAAAGCGTAATTCGATATTTAATTCATTGTGGTGCTAAAATAAATGCGCGTGATAGTTTTGATTCAACGTAAGTTATACCAAGAAATTGATTTGATTTTGAAAATAAAAACAAAATAACTTTTGAATGAATTTTTGTAAGCATGGCAAAATGATATGAAATGTGAGTATTGAATTTCATTAAAGGTGATACTTAACAAAAGCAACACGTAGTCGGATTACTTAAATCTGAAATAACAGAAATTCAATCTGTCAATGCTACTAATATCGTTGTATTAGTATAATTCGTGAAATTATTGTGATGATTTGCATGAAAATTTAAGATTTAAGAAAAAAAAGAAATTCCATCATTAATTTTAGCTGAAGTTAAACATGAATATTTATATATGCTATTTGATTGTTACTGCAACTTTTATTTTTCTACAATAGACCTCTTCATCACGCTTGTGAACGCAATAATGTCCTATGTACTGAAATACTCATATCTGAAAATGCTAATATTGAAGTTTGTAATTATTCATCTGTATTTCGTTGATATTCGTATTTTTTTTTCAGGCATGTGATCGTCAAAAAATGCATCCATTACATGGTGCTTGTTTTTATGGTAGTGTTGATACTGCTTGTTTATTAATTGAACATGGTGCTGATGTATTAGCTGCTGATGGAACAGGTTCAATACCATTTGCACATGCTTGTCGTAATGCTCATTATAATATATTGGATATGTTTTTTACAAGATTTAATCAACATACATATCTTAATGATATAATTACAGCTACTGATGCTGAAAATAATACACTATTACATTTAGCTGTTGCATCTGCTAATGTTCAAATAGTTGAATTATTATTATCTAAAAATGCTGAACCATCAGCTAAACGTAAGGATGGACAAACACCTATACATTTATGTGCAAAAACTGATTCAGTTGAAATTCTTGAAAAATTAATTCAAGCTGGAGGTGTTATTAATGATTTGGATAATCAACAAGAAACAATTTTACATAAAGCAGCTCTACATAATAAAGAAAATGTTCTTAGATATTCATTGAAACAAGTAAAATATGTTTTTCTTTTTTAGTCTTTGATCCTTATATACAATATTTTGTCTTTTTTTAGACTAAAAAAGATTTAGTTCTGACAAAAAATAGTGATGGTATTACAGCTTTACTTTTAGCTGCTAATTCTGGACATGCAGCATGTGTTGCACTTCTTTTAAAATCTGGTGCTGATATGTTTAATGATCGTGATAAACGTGAACGTAGTCCTGTTTATTTAGCTTCAATGAGAAATCATATTCAAACATTAGAAATACTTTTACAACATGCTAGAGAATTGGATGGATTAGAAAAAGAAAAATCAGCTATTAATGAAATCGATCGATATGGTCGAACAGCTTTACATGCAGCTGCAGAATTTGGTCATGTTAATATTGTTAATGAATTATTAAAACGAGAAGCTTCATTAACAATTAAAGATGATGATGAATATACACCATTAATGTTATGTTGTAAAAAAAATCGTTTAGATGTTTTAAATATTTTTATTGAATATATTAATGGACATTATCAAACATCGAGAGAAAAACTTAATATACTTGAAGAACGAGATGATGGATCTAATACAGGTTATTTAAAAGATTTATATGGATCTGTATTTTAGTTGTTAAAAGATTGTTCATATTTTTAATAATATAAACATGTTCTAAAAAGAAATTAATCCAATGATTTCAGTATTTTCAAACATGACGCAAGAAAAATATATTGATTGTAATAGAAATTCTTATTCTTCTATATACTATCTAGGAAATTCTTAACATGTTTTTTTTGAATATCCTAGAAACTAGTATAGAACTTCAGAATATTTTGTATCACTCAATGTTGATCACTTTTAAGAGCAGAGCTGAGAAAATATGGATACGTAGTCGTATTCGAGATAACCCGTACTGACCAAGCTCTGTCTTAAAAGCGAAGCCTTCCAATTGTTTAATCATCTGTGAGTCGAGACTAAGTACATTATGTAGATATAAATAAGCTTTGAATATGCTGAAGAGTTCGTATTCTTAGCTTATTATTCTGAAGATAGTTCAGTTTTACAGTGTTTTTTTTACTGAATGCCATGGTAACAGAACAACTGATTGTCAAATACCGACTTAAAACTTTGCTTTGAGGCAAATCTTATCAAGAATGGTTTTTTTTAATGAATGTTTCAGGTGTTGCTGTTTTTTCGATCCTAACATATAACCATGGTAACAGTGTGTCTTTTACATCACTACTATGAATTAGCAGATATGAAGTTCTTATTTCGGGATAGAAGCAAATAAAAAGATCTAAAACTTTTTTCGTTAAGACCTATTTCTATGTAAAGTTTCAAGACGAAATTCATTTAAAAATTACCGTAAAAGTACAGTTTTTCGGCAGCAATAAAGTAAGTGTACGAAATCTTTTCATGGTATTTATAGTTCATTTAAATCTATATAATGCGCATAGTTTCGATTCAACAGCAATCTATCAGTTGGAGAACTTCCCTCGTTAGATTTTCTTCCATACGAAAGTTTCAAAAATTTAAATAAAAAATTTTAAATTAATAGTCTATAATATCTTGTTTTAGCACTTCATATTGCTGCTACTGAAGGTCATTCTTCTATTATAAAACTTTTACTTGAACAAAACTGTGATTTACAAGCAAGCAATATGATATCTTGGTTACCAATTCATTGTGCTGCTGAACGAGGTCGATATAATAGTGTTCAAGTATTAATCGAAAATCGTAGTCCTATTGATCCTGTGGATAAAAATCAACAAATACCTCTTCATTTAGCTGCACGTAATGGACATTCTGAAGTAGTTAAACTTCTATTAAAAAATGGTGCAATAATTAATAAACGTACAACAAATGGTGATAATTGTCTTGATTTAGCAATTAGTTCAAATCAACATAATGTTGCTGAAATTTTAGTTAATAATCGTGATTGGGAATTAATATTACGTAATGCACAATATGATAAACAAACAGATAATTGGGATACACCATTAAGAAAATTAATACGAAAAATGCCTGATATAGCATTAATTGTATTAAATAAATGTTGTATAGTAATAACAAAAAATAAAAGTGAACAATCATCATTAGATGATGAAAATAAACATGAAAAAAAGAAAAAAAAACCAAAAAAATCTATTCAAGAAAATCTTCTCGAGTTACAAGAGAATTTACATAGTAGTAATATTGAAACAAGTGGTTTAACCCAAGATGAAACACAATTACAAAAATTAACATTGGTTTATACATATGAATTTTTAGATGATCAATTTCTTCTTCAAGAATGGATAAAAGAAAAACGTAAGTTGTTCAATAAAAAAATATTCATTTTCTCAGATTTACATTTAAGATAATATATGACAGGCATATTATTTTTAAGTAAAATTAAATGAGACATTCATTGACAGTGGGAGATCAAAAAGTCAGAGGACATAGCAATTACTATTCTTTGATGAATAGAAGTAATAAATAATCTCTGTAGTAAATATGTGCATCAAAGAATCAAAATTTTGAAATTGAAAAAGTTGCTAAGAAAGAAAGCAACAGCAGGTGTTATAGTTCGATTTCAAATGCTTAGGAAAGCTTTCTCATGAATGACAGCTAATGATTACAACAAAACTTTGTCGCTATGACTACTATTATTGACATGTACTTCAAAAATATACAAAAAAAAAACAATAGAAACATTGGAAATAAAAAAGTTTTCATTAAATATTGTACGAAAAACTTTAAATCTATACTGATGAAATGGAGACTATTTTATTAAAATTGTCTTGTTAAATCTTCATTTAGTTGTCGTTTTAAATAAAAATGTGTTGTGAACTAACTACGTTTAACATTAAAATAAACAAGAGATAGAGTTGCAATTGTCACCGTTGAGAAGAGGAAATTTGGGGGCATTGAATCATATAATCAATATAGTATTTTTTAAAACATTTAGGAGAAGCTTTGAAAAACTAAGGTCTTCGAAGTTCCCGGATGGTTTTTAATTCTGAGTATATCAGTTTGTTCAATCTTGATTTTTCGAAAATTTCTCAAAAAATAATGAATATTATGTTTTTTTTTACATATTTCGATATTTCCACGTTTCCTCTTTCCAAAAGTGAAGACTAAAGCTTTCTTTCTTGTGTTTATCACAACTTATTCAAAATCTAAAACTGTTCAGTGAGTTTTGAACTACACTGTACACGTTCATCGAGATTAAGAAATAAAGTTCATTTCGTTATTGATGATTTTTCTAAATTCCTGTTTATGAATTCATAGACTTTTTTCATCAAAATAGTACGGAAAGCGTTACGTGAGAGTGAACATTATCTGACTAGTTTCGAAAAACAATTATACTACTTTAAAATGTATTGCGTAGAAATCGACATTTCACTCTAACACTCTGTGTTCATTGCTGAGCAAATTCAAGAAATAACAACTTAAGAACATCAGAAAATAGCTATTTTAAAATCGAAACAAGTAGTAAAACAAGCTATTAGCATAATCTCTATGAAATTAAAATGTCACACACGACATAACCGTTATTAATAATTGGAAGACGTTTTTAACAAATTTCTTCAAAATCAATTCTGCATATACTCGGTTCACTTCGTCAAACAAATTAACGTAAATAATAAATTTCATTTTCAAGACTATGTAAGTTATGGTCTTGAATGCAGAGTTGCCAAGTTATCTAGGAGTCTGTGATCAGATGGTACAAAAATTTCACATTTTACTACAACATTCGTTTTTGTCTGTATATCAGAAAAAAAATATTGAACTATAGATAAAACTATTGGTTCTCCACACATATTGCCTGTATATATGCTTCCGATTCTTAACAAATACAAATATTCGAGTTCGGTGTCTCAAGGAACCTTCCACCATATCTCACACCTGCAACCATTGAATTACGGTGGAATAATTTTCTATTCATCTCATTTTAATCAATAGAATGTTTGTATTTCTAACCTATGTTAAAAAACTTTTTCAGATGACGTTTCCAGAAAACAAGCTACCTAATTATTTTATCGCGTATTTAACATGGTGTAATTACTTTTATGACATATCAGCGCTACTTGCTAGATCAGGCTTTTACGTTTTGGAAATCAAATCTTGAGGTATTGCCGTATGGCTCGAAAGTACTGCAACAAAAAGTAATTCGATTTCACCAAAACAGTGCTTGAACCAAACATCAACTTAGTGTTGTAGGACGTACATTAACTGATAGAAGAAGTCGTTTAGATCCAAAACTATAAGATACTCGATTTTGCATTTGTACTTTACCATCATGATTATAATTTTTTTGTCAGTTGTGCGAAACAGTACTAATATAATCATGTACATTCAAGCCATTCTTGTATGCAAAATATTTATAAGGATTATCTCTTTGTTTTAATTTGCTGTTTTATACAAGAATTTCGACTTCTCTTATCTTTACTGTAAAAAATTAAGCGACCAATTGAAATTGGAAGGATACACTAGTATAAAATCATAGAATTAGCTATATTCGAAAAATCAGAAACATTCAATCATAGAGACCAGAACAAAATAGGGTATTGTCAGTTCTGTTAGATAAACATGGACATAAGATAGAACCAATAATTCGTTATGAAATTTAATTTATTAAAGAATGAAAAGTCATTGTTTTCTTTTGCATATTAAACTTCTTCCGGATCTCTTATAAATTGTAATGGTAAATGTTTATATTCATAAAAATAATAGTTTCAATACATATCTAAATAAAACAAAGTTAAGATTAAAAAAAAAAACAGAGAAAACCAACAGTAAAATCTAATAAATAAATATATATGATATTTTAATAAACATATTTATTTTTAAGCTGACATTTATTTTGAACCAGATGGTAGATTATATCCTGGTATATTTACAAATATATTAGATCGTAAATTATTACAATTAAATCATCCATTTACATTAATGGTTGAAAAAAAACGTGAAAAGTTACTTGATCATCCATTAGTACATTCATTACTTGATTATAAATGGAAATTATATGCACGTTATGTTTATTATTTTAATTTTTTATTTTATCTTTTATTTGTTGCATCATTAACAACATATGTATTTATAACATTTGCTCCATATTGTTTTGGTATAACACATGAACAAATGAAAGAATTAACATGTTATGAATTATGTACATTTATTAAAAATAATCAAACAGATAGTATTAATAATTTACAATCACGTATAAACATAATACATATATTTCAATGGTTTGTTATTATTTTAGCATCAATACAAATAGTTAAAGAATTTTCTCAAATTATATCCGAACGTTTAGATTATATTAATTTAGAAAATGCTGTTGAATTAAGTGCATTTATTCTTGCTATATTATTTACAGTTGATTTTAATACATGTTCAAAAGAAATTGGTTATCGATGTGTTATACAATGGCAATTAGGTGCACTTGGTGTATTTTTAACATGGTTTGCATTAGTTTTATTCATGAAAAAATTTCCAAGCTTTGGAATATATGTTGTTATGTTAACAGATATATTACATACATTTTCAAGATTTTTTCTTGTTTTTTTTCTATTTATTATTGGTTTTGCATTAGCTTTTCATATGTTATTACAAAATCATAATCCATTTCAACATTTTGGAAATAGTTTATTAAAAACGTGTGTTATGATGATTGGAGAATTTGAATATGAAGGTTAGAATTCGTTTTTTTTTTTTCTTTATTTAAACAAATGCTTTTTGTATTGGTCTTTCTATTATAGCTTTTGTAAAAGACGATTTGAATTTTTCTGAGAATTTCAAAATGGCTGATTCTACACTATTTCTTTTTTATCGAAAATTTAGAAAAATACATAATTAATGGGCATGGCAGATATAGACACCAAAAATTTTATTACTCGGCTTATTAGATAGAGCTTTTTAAGTGCTATAACACTACTATCTATTTTATTCGTTAATTCAAAACACTAAAGAATGTACATAGACAGAGTAGTTTTGTTTTTTATTTGTAAAAGTTGACCATATTGAGGTTTCTCATTATTATTTATCTAATTTGTTTTGGTTAATATTTTGCAGCAAGATATTTGTAAAATGTTCCTGTAGAAAATTGACTGATGAATCTTTGTACAAATAAAGATTAAGATATGACAATGAATTTTGACGACGATATTGAGAAAATGCTTAAAGGGATATTTAGTCTAGCACACCCGTTAATTCATACAATTATTATAAATAAAACATGTATTTCATATCAATCAGTTTAAACAATTGATTTTATGAATTCTTAGTTTCATCAACAAATATACATAACAGAACCAGTCTTTTATTTATTATTATTATTAAATTTCTTGTAACTTATTTATACCATACTTGGAGCCACACCAGCCGATCTGATCCAGTTGAATTTTTAAAACCAGTCGGTTTTCACCGAATTTTTTATTGAGTTTTTAGGACACGAAAGCTAGTCAATTTTGCTCATTTTTAACAATTTCTATGGTTTTAATGATTAAGAGACACGAACCTGAAAGCTTTCAACTGACAAATTTTCAGTGGTTATCAAAATCTCATCTCTAAATATTGAACTAAGATTTTCTCATCGTAAAATGAAAGCCTCGGATCATGTTCAATCAATTTATTATTCTCATGAATAGATAGTCAGATATTAGAAGTTAATGTCAGTCTAAACTAAAGATTTTTCACTTCGAAATTTCGTCACAAATTATCAGAAAAGACTCCATTTTGTTGTTAAGATCTTGTCAAGCGCTAGCAGCATGTAACCGTAAAAATTTTAAGATATGATGAAACTTTCAAATAGGAAGTCTAATATAAAAACCGTACGTTTTAACTCACCTCATCATTCTGGCGACAACAGTATTCCTTTACGGATTGAAATGCTTTGAAGCTGTTTCGAATAATAATTTCAAATAAAAATAAATGAAACTAATCAATTATTAAAAAATCATAGGATTATCGAAAGAAGTCAGTCAAAACATAGTATAGATATTGTTGAGTATTAGTTGCTGTGAGTTCCTAAATGAAACGTGTTCAAAGAAATCTTTGTTCGTTCTTAATAATAGCACATATGAAACATGACAAACTGAAATAAGAGTTGTTATAGTTTGAAATTTCAAGAATTATATAAGTTTTACATTGTATGTCTTCGTCGAGTTGAAGTGATAGATTGTTGCTCGAAAGAATTGATTGTCGGATTGGTTAGGGTTAAACTCACTGGATTTTCATGGATGAAGTCAAAAATTTCAATCGAATCAATCCGATTCGATCAACAAAAAAGTCGACCATTTCGAAGTATGCACCGAAACGAGAAGAATTAATCTTAAATATATTTTTTGAAAATCTATCTAAATCACTTTATGAACATCATGTAAAAATCAATAAAAAAATTTCTTTCTGTTTTTCTTTAAGGAATATTTCATGGTGATGATGCAAATTATTT
Source organism: Rotaria sp. Silwood1 (assembly GCA_905250075.1). Classification (NCBI taxonomy): domain Eukaryota; kingdom Metazoa; phylum Rotifera; class Eurotatoria; order Philodinida; family Philodinidae; genus Rotaria; species Rotaria sp. Silwood1. The sequence continues at coordinate 2,034,793 of CAJNOP010000026.1, forward strand.
TGGTATAACATATTTCTTTTTTATAATATTTATTATTGTTATGTCAATAATAATAATGAATTTATTAGTTGGTTTAGCTGTTGATGATATAGCAAGTGTTACGCGTGAAGCAACAGTTAAACGTTTAGAAATGCGTGTTAAATTAACACTTGATGTTGAACGAAAATTACCACAACGAAGATTTTTTTCTTCAATTTGTCGTTTTCGTACAGTTACATATCAATCATCATATTGGCAAAAATTTTTAAATAAAATATTTCGCAGACAAATTCGAACACAATTTGATAATAATCTTGCTCGTTTAGAAGATTATGGTTTAATACAAACAACAGGCAATCAAGATCAAAAATCATCATCAACAACAACGAATACAATAAATCTATCTAAAATCGATGATAAAACTAAATCATCATCATCAACAACAACAACGATTGGTACAGGTGGAATTGGACTTTCAACAGATTGGATTACAAATATTCATACACAAATAAATACAAAATATAATGAATTTAATCTATATATGGCAGAGTTAAAAACACAACAAGACAAAATTAATAATATTTTACAACAATTTCCAACATCTGCAACAAGTAGACATAATTCACATTTAACATTTACACCTACAACTTAATAGACTTTTCTAATCATTATTTTTTCTTTTACATGTTTGTAGCTGAATATATGATTTTTTGGTTTTGTGATAATTTTAGAATAAAATAATTTTGATCAAACTTCTGTTTCCTTAGATAATAAATGAATCATTATTTAACTTATGAAAAATTTTTTGATGGATTAATTTAATACTCAATTAAGAAAATCAATAATTTGAAAATTCACTTTCTGATATGTTTGATAGAAGTTTGAGAGGTATTGTATGGAAATAAATATAAAACTGTCAAAAATAGTAAATCTGATCGATTTGCTTTTCGTTTACCTGGATACATTTGAATCAACTCGAACAGCTTCATACGGATGTATACTTAATAGCTATTCTATTTGTCTGACTAATCGTTGACCTTTTTTATTATTGGTTACATTTGTTCGATATTCAGCTTGTTTGCATTATCACATTCATTTGTTGTTAATCCTACAAACGAAGACAATAGAAGTTATCATTATTATCGTATGAAAAAAACTGCATTTTTTTCTTAGAATTATTGTAAAGAGTCCACTGAGTTAACCGTATTACGTGAACGGAAAAGTATGTATGTAGCAATGTGAGAATGTATGATAAGAAAGGACTTACGAGGGAATCACTCAAACTATTCAATAGATCTTTGGTACAAAGTTACGACAGTGTTGTTGGATTTTTATCACAAGATGGGTTATCAGGAGAAAAATGGACTTGTAGTCTGAATTTTTGTCTAGACATAGATCTCATATTCCGAAAAATATTCTTTCAGTTTCAAACAAAATAATAGCTCCTTTATTGAATTATTCGACGTTCAAAAAGTTCAATTAAACTTCAGAAGCAGTTCAACAAATCGAAATTTTCTAAACATTGAATAGCTCAATATGAGAGCAATTATTTTCACTAAAACTTGAAAGATAGTCCTACTGTCACAAGACTTTCACTGCATGATAAAATTGCACGTTGAAACATCTTTCGTTATATTTTTCTGGCAATATTCGATGGTCATAAGCGATAAAAACATCTTTGGAAAAATGTTCAATGCTATATTTTAGACTGACACACACAAGTTCGTATAAACATTTTGTTATTAAATGATAGCTTCTTCAGTCATTTTTTTTGAACGATATACGATAAATTGTCACTGTTCATTCTTAACTAACATAACACATGGTGAAAGAAAAGCACCGGCACAACGTATTTTGCAACTTCTACTATGATTCTTCTAAGAATTACGTAAAAACTACGGTAAATTATTTTAAAAAGCAAAACGTTCGACAATGTACGATACATTACCTATTAATAAGGTATTTAAGATATGGAAACAAAAGTAACTGTCTCGAAGTGGTTGTGAGGTTAAATTATCCAACAAGACTTTAAATGATATTTGTTAAATCTGTGCACCATCAATGCGGTCTATGTGAATGTAAGATAGTACGGCAATTTCGGGTACATCCGCCAGCAATATCACATAATCTTCGCAGATGAACATCAACTAATACTACAAGAAAACGTCACAACGCTCTACAAATGGGTAGTAAGCAACAATAAATCGAGTATGAAAAAATTATGGCAAAGTACATCGAAAATTGTTAAATGCCTGTAATTTAATTATAAGCGATAAGAAATACTTCAAACTAACCGGAAGCAACGTCATTGGTAATCGCTATTTCTGTTCAACCGATTCAGCTACAACTTCGTCAAACATCAAGTTTTCAAAGAAAGCGAAATTTGCATTAAAACTAATGATTTTTGATGGCTATCTTCTCGGAAGAAAGTTTCGAATGCCTATATTCATACAAGTAAACCAACTGTTGATCAAAAAATATATCTAGAAGAATATATTAATAAAAGACCGCTTCTTTTTATTCAGCACGAACACGCACACTCATAATCACAATCACATATCCACCCTAGTTTTCTACCGCATGATTCAATCTAGGTTCAAGATTAACAGATAAACATAATGCTAGAAAAAAAAAAGTTGTGAGAGGGTAGGCATGAATAGACCATCCTCTTCGATTTAACTAAGTAAATTATGATGTCTAAATGGTATTTGAAAATTGATGTAAACCCCTCCCCATAATAGAAGCTCCTCCTATATTAGAAGCCCTCCCCTATTAGAAGCTCCCTCCAGAAGGCTCGATATGAAAGATGTATTAGAAGCCCCCTTATTTTACAAACTTTTTGAAAGTTTTTACTGATATTTTGATCTGAAGCCCATCAAAATTCAAGTTCTTAAGGTAGTAATTTGTTTGATTTTCTTATTTTCCAGCGCAAAAATCTCGAAATCTTCTGGAAAATTGTTCGAAAAACCCTAAAAATCCCTGAAATTCTTTGAAACTTTTTTTCATGTAAAACTATTGAAAAACTTAGGACGTAATAGAAGACCCCTTCCGAAAATTTTGGATTATGGACAGTTTAGAAGCCTCCGGGGGCTTCTAATATGGGGAGGGGTTTACTATTTTCGTTCACTCAAGCATTCATCCAATATTAAAGAGAATCAAGCTAGCAAGCAGCTATTTTTAAGAAGCAAACTTTACAGCATCATATAATAGTCAACGAAAGCTATTGTTTGAAATATGAATCAGTCAAAAAACATCGGCCGGATTTAAACAATAAGAGAGAAAGAATTATAAATGACCTGAAGCTAAAATAAAATATGGTGCCGATGAAGAAGTACGCAGCGTCATTCTTCAGTGGATTAAATGTCATTCGTTGTCTGTTCAAACCAGATACTAATCACACTGAATCTCGGTCTCAATCAAATCGTTGACGAATGAGCATATCATCTTGCCCCGGGTGTTGAACAAAAGCAAATACATTTTTTCCTTGTTTGGATAATATCAATTGCTTTTAAATTGAATCTTCTGATATTTGACATGAGGTTGTGGTGTAGATAGAAGTGGTTATGCATGTTTATTGCTTCTTTTAACCTAGAATGAGCCCTATGTCCGAGTGACATTGTACAAGAACTTCAATCATACTATTTATAAAACTTTGTTGTTTTTCGGTGGTTTGTTTTTTTTTATTCTTGGTTTCCTTTAAAATAGAAAAACATTGTTTGCTTTTCGTTATCAATCAAGAGAGTGTTAGCATGGTGTGTAATAAGTGTTGCTGCAGATAACTATCTTTTGAATGAGATTGATCCCAAATGATGAAAACAAGCTTTCTATCGGGTTTAGATTCTCTGTCGACCCCATGTAATCAAGCAAATGATGCAATGATATTCGTTGTATTCATTGAATAGCGGATAGATGAGTTTTGCTTTTAGGAAAACAATTGCGGCGTATAAATAACTAGATGTATAAGATCATCGTTGAAAATGCGTATGCATGTAATTGTGTTTTGAAACCGAGATGTCACCGGTGCAATGCTTCTCAACCAATGGAATATAGTCCACATCCGACGCATCACTGGATGAATGGGTAAAGATAAAACATCTTTTAGATATTAGATCCATGGATTCATGGATTGGATCAGGTCGTTTGCAAAGCAGCTCACTAGTTTCTATAAGTCGATGAAGACAGTTAGAAAAATGAATTTTCTCTCAAATGGTTTGTTTGTTGCTCATCTCTCATCCATCGCTCTATTGAATTCTGTTTTAACAAAATATTCTGTTATTTTTTCTGAATACATTACTTATATGATCAGATCCTCTGATGGCAGCATCTAATCGTTGGTACATAATATTTCAAGGGACTAGTGATCACGGCTAAGCAGCATAACATCTTGCAGCGAATGTCATTGCATGACAAGCACAATTCATTATGATAGTACAAACGAATGATTTTTTGTTATTTTTGTTTTTACCCTAAATATCTATTATTTTTACATACCTAGGTGATTCAATCTTGCTTATGGATTCTACTGGAAAAGATCGGGTTACCTCAGAAAGCGGCGTTTTCTCTATAAAAGCTAATCGGATCGGGCCTGGATTTCGTTGAAATCTTTGCGGTTGAATTTCGGAATCTTATTATTCTGTAAAGGATCCGATAGATTCGTGTCGAATCAGATTATTGGATATTATCAGAATCATTCGGATCTTTCTTTGAGAAGAAAGCGGATAATGCAAAATTTCACACCAGATCTAGTCGAATTTAGTGGAAATCTAGCATCTCTATTCCGGGTCACATTATGTTCGGAAACATGTTAGCTTGATTTTTTAAGACTTCTTTATCGAACCACGCCGACTGTGACGACATATAACGTGTGAAAATAAACCGAAGATGTGCGAATTCTTCGACTTTCGACATTAAATACTATAGCAGAAAAACCCGTTAGTACCTTCTCGAAGCTCATGAAGAATCCTTCCCACTTGTTCAATCAGCAAATCTGACTGATTTTTAAATATTCTACAATAATCTAGTTTCTGACATCTTTTGATTAGAAATGTGCACATTTTCGAGCTGTTACCTATGATAATATATTGTATACTTCCACTGAATAAGTTTTGATCTAGCTTTAATTTATTACTTTCGGTAGGTATTCACTATTACCTATTATCTCTAAATTAAAAGATAAATTGATCTTTACTGGAAGACATAGGGATCTACTTTCTTATATAAGTTAAAAATCCGATGATAAGATGTAAATTATTATAGATTACTAGAAGCATCAATTTGTTTCAATTACCATCGAAGTTTTTTAAAAATTTAACAATATGTGTATTGTGTTATAGCAAACAGTGTTGAGACACATATAAGAAGGAAATGGAGTAACCTTGCATATTTAAAACAAAAGAAAAACAATATTAAAGAACAGCAACAGTGTTCGAGTGTAAAATCTCACCTTGCCATTTTTTTTGTTAATAGCTAGTAATATCAAATCATGTCAGTATCAATTCGTATTCGTTTACCGCTGATTGAAAAGTTGAATTGATAACTTATTTGAAAGAAGAAAAAGGTTACCTTGTGCAGTCAAAAGTCAATTGTAATTGAATACTTTTAGATTGGAAAAAGAAACTGAAAACCTCTCAATAATGAGTACTCCCAATAAAGTGAGTCCCTTTGTCAGGTTTCAATGGTGCTCACATCAGAGAGGTTTTACTGTAGGTTTTCTTTCGGTGTTCTCTGTTCTTTCTACTACTGCACAGTGATGTTATGATTTCTCTCTTTTCTTTTGATCTATTGTTTTTCAAAAATATTCTCACTATTTATTGCACTTATATATACATGCTGTTGTTCTCATTGACGAATTTATGTTGTTTTCGATTCTGAAAACCATTTATCTTTTTTTTTTTATTCGCTACCAAGTAGAGATACACATACACCGTTATTAAATAAACCATTTTTACTTTTTTTATTCAGAGGGAAATAAAATTATTTGTACTCATCATTTCTTTATATTCTGTTTATAATCAATATCAAACAAATGACATTCTATGAAAATGACTAATTTATATGAAATTAGAATGTCTGATATTTAAAAGCTGAGAAAAATTGTTTTTTTTTAATTATCATAAGATTTTTATGTTGTTATTTTCACTCAAATAAAATAAAATGCTTGAAACATAATTTTTCGACAAAAATAATCCGTGTTCAAAGATTTATCGATGATTGTTCGAACAGATGAAGACAAGAATCACACGAACACACACATGCGGACTAATACCGATATCGACACGCATATCAAGATCCAAACTATAGGACCCACGCACACTTAACTTCATGCATACATTTAATATTATTATTGATTGGATTTGTAAAGCAGTAAATTATATAGAACGAATCGAACATTCAGACGAAAATCACGCGAATCATAACAATGAATGTTACTTATTAATAAATATCAATGAGATAATAATTATTCCTTCTTGTCTGATTTAGCAAGGATACATTATTCAAACAATGTTGAAGAAATTTTGAATGAGAAAACCTTATCTGAAGGTGGTCCAATTGAAATTGTATGGACTCTACTTGAATGAAATGATATGAAAACAATTAACAAGCAAAAACACGGTAATCATTTGAATCGAAGACTCAAAAAAAATGTAAAAGAACTTGATCAAGAAATGTTACACGTCATAATGAAGTGTGTTCGGAAGAAACTTCAAGCTATATGACAAGACGAACTATATTTAGTTCTCTAAATAGAGTTTTTTGTAGTACTTGTCATGCTTTTTTTAATGAAAAACAATTAGCTTTCTATCTTTCATATTAAGATTTTGCTGTTTTAATTTTTACAAGAAGAAAAGATGTCTGATTGAATGTTTTCAAACTGACTAAGATTCAACTTTCTCTGATCAACTTTTTTCTATTCAATCTCAGCAGTAAAGTTTATTGAAATTCAAAAAAAATAAATAAAAAGAATGTCTTTTATTCTCGAAATTTATTTGCAACAATCATATAATGTTCATAGCAACGAAAATATAGTTTGAGCAAACAAAATCTACTCCCTTAGATTCAACAAAGAAATTATTCAATATAAAATTCGATTATTTCGTCTTTTCTTTTTCTATTAAAGAATATATTAACAACAAAATCGACTATTGTTTCATTCCTGATTTCAAATAAAATCTTTTCCTATTGGTTAAAAAAATAATTCTATTCATTAAATTACATATGTATATTTGATCTTTTTTGTTTTCTATCATAGAAAATTTCATTGGAAAAGACAAAAAGAAAAGGATCAATAGAAGAAAAATATAAAGTAAGCAATGCAAAGAAAAAGAAGAACAAAAGACTACAACAATAAAAAAAAAAAAGATTGTCAATTCCTTTTTTTTTTTCTTCTATTTCGTATGATGTCCATTACCACTATTCATATGTATTCTCATATGTCGATTTAAATTTCCTGATTGTGAAAAACGAAGACGACATAATGAACATTCATAAGGCTTTTCTTAAAAAATAAAAAACAAAACATATTATTATTTTTCTAAAAGAAAAAGAAACCAATAAGTTCTTACCTCCACTATGCACTCGCATATGTTTTGTTAATGTTGAACTATCCGAAAAAGCTTTTCGACAATATTTACATTGATATGGTCTTTCACCCGAATGTGTTCTCATATGTGTTGTTACTGATGAACTTTGAGAAAATTTTCTTCCACAAATATCACATGAAAAAGGTTTTTCACCTGAATGTGTACGTAAATGTGCTGTTAAATTAGCTGCTTGTGTAAATGCTTTACAACATTTATCACATTTGTATGGCTAAAAGAATAAAGTAAGGGATTCGAGTTCTTTTTTTTTTGTTGTAATAAAGAAGAAAGTTTACTTTTTCACCAGAATGTGTACGTAAATGAGTTTTAAGTGTACTTGGTCGAGCATAGACTTTTCCACATATACGACAACGATTTATACGTCCTTCATTAGTTTTATTAGGTGGTGTTTTGGATGTTGATTGATTTTGTAACCAAGAACTATAAAAAAAAAAAAAAGGAAAAATGTAAATGTTTTTGAATATGTATGAAATTTAAAAAAAAATTGTATATACTTTCGTTTTTCATTGGATCCAGCTGATGATGATGAGGATGGTGTTGGAAAAAATTCACATAATTTTGATAAACCTTTATAATCATAATTTGCAGTCGCTGATAGAAGCATTGCTTGTTTCATTGTTGCTGGATCTGAACGATTTTTAATTTTTGATGGCATTGAATTATGATGATGATATGGTGATGTTACTTGATGACGATTTGAACCATAAAATGGTTCATAAGGTAAATTTGCTGTTGTTGCTGACGTTGTTGATGATGATGCTGTTGGAATATTATAACCATTTGTATATTGAATATTATGAGCATTGAAATTCATTGCAACATTAACATTCATTGGTGCTGATAAACTTAATGCAGATTGTAATGCAGCAGCCGTAACAGCTGTTTCAGGTTTAATTGAAGGTGAATTAGAATTTGTTGGTGGTGGAGAATGATGATGTACCATATATGGAGAATATAGAGATGCTGCAGCAGCACTTGATGATCCATACGAATCCATAGCTGTATCTGCATAATAGGATGCTGTTGGATCATAATGATGATGGTGATGATGATGTGGATCAGAAAATCGAAATGGTGTATAATCATGATGTACAACTAAATCATGAGGATGTGGATGATGATGATCGCGCCAAGATGAGATAAAACTTCTAAACATCAAAGAAAAAAAAAATTTTTTTTTTAAATTAACTGATAAGAAACAAAGGATTTATCTTAATAGAAAAAAAGAAAAAAGGTATGGAAGTATTTCTTTGAAGATTTTTTTTTTTTTCTATTTTAACTTACCCATCAAATGGAGAAGGATCGGTGACAGTACGCCATAGTGATGATGAAACATCAACTGTAGCCGAATCCATGTTGGTGCAATTGACTGCTGTCATTATGTTTTAGAGATTCAAAGACTGAGTCAAGTTGTCGTTATAATTATTACATGAAAACACAACTAATCACAATTGACGAATAGAATTTCTTCTATTCTAGTGTTTGTATTAGGTATTTTTTTTTCTTTTTCTCTCTAGTGCAAGAAGACCTACTACCTATTCGAATGAAATGCATAATCAAGCAGAGGGAACGGAAGAAAATGAGACAAGAGAAAGAGAGAGAAAAAAAAAATTTCTCAACCTTTCTCTCTTTTTTTTTCTCTTGACGCTGATGATGAACAGAACCTATTAGAAGCAAGCCATGGTCTTAATGATGTTGTTTGACAACATATAATCAAATGTTATTCTTCTCATTTCTTTTTTTACCTTTTTTCTTTTTTATATAGGAGCTTCACGCAATTGGTTGAAAATAAAAAATATTCAATAACGAATCAGAATTGAAATTATTATTAAAACAAAACGAAACAAGAATAAAATAAAATAAAAGATATACATATCTAATCATGTAGTAAAATTTATGAAATCATATTTCATTTCTCATGTATATATTTACTTATTCATCATATCATCTATCTCTATGCTTTTCGAAGTATTTGTTTACTATTCATTGAAAAGGTTTTTATAAAAGATTTTTTTTTCTTCATAAAGTCAATAATATGATCATCATCGTCATCTATTGAGTAGTTTACATGTTTGCTGATGATGTGAATAAACAATTCGATAGAATAACAATACAAATGATCTGTCGTTCTTGTAATGATCAGTCTACTAGAATAAGTTCAAATTAAGGCGGGATCAGATTGAATTGCACAATAAAACATTCACTATGTTGATTAGCCGCCACGATTTTTTTTTGTTTCGTTTTGTTTTTTTTATATTTCTACACATGTGTGTCATAATCATACTAATCCTTTTTTTTTCTTTTAAATGACTAACGGTAGTTTATCTCTGATATGAATGTTCAAAAGATATAAAAATCAATCGAGCTTAATTAATTAAGAACAAACGGATATCAATGAATATGCATATTCATACTTACAATTAGTTTAGATTTCTTGGATGAAATAAAAAGAAGAATGAGTATGAGTTAAGTGAAAGAGTGAGATTCTTATACGTTCGAAAAGAATAATCGAAAAGGTTTCGATATATATCGATTTTATATGTTAAAAAGAGAAAAAGGAAGATGACCATTTGCTAGGTTTCTTTTCTTTTTTTTTTTTTTTTGTTCTTTATTATCAAAATCTTCTTTCTTAAAAAAATCTATTTCGTTTTATATATGAAGATCTACGTTATTATTTCTATTTGATCAAAAATTCATCATCTTACTCTTTCATTCAAGAATATTTGCTTTTATTTAAAATACATTTCAGACAATAGTAGAGTGACTGTTGTACTGTTTTTGTTTTTCTTTATATTCATACAACTCTCTAGTGTATTCACTTTGACTTTGAACATAAAACAAAGTAGAAGACGTGCCGTTTCTATTCTAACTATTCATCATATTATTTTAAGATGAATATTATTCAAATGCTTACCTATTTGTTGAATCTCGTAGATGATAATAAGTTAAATCTGTGTCAAGAAATAGTTTTGGATGAAATAAACTTGTCATTCTCTTGTTTTGCTTTATCCTTTTTTGTCTACTTTCTTACTTACTTATTCGATGTCGATTGAATGATGATGAAGAATTTCTTGTATAATTTTTCGAATTTTATTGAAACCTTAGTCTATCATACATAGAGAAACCTTTCAAATTCATCATGGCCGTGTTAAAAAGTCATTGGCCAAATGAGAAGAAACGACCGATGTGTATATCTTTGTATATATATATATATATATCTACATACCTATATAAAAAAGTACTAATAACTTGAATTATCTTTTTTCTTTTTTTAACCTCTTTTATTTCAATGTCAATCCATTTGTAGAATAAACAATTAAATACAATATGCAGTGTTATATTAAGAACGGACAGAAAAGTACTATTGACTATGTTTTAACATACATATACGAACGTTTAACGTTATCGTCAACAGAAGCCAAAAAGAAAAAATATAGCAGACCAGCAATCACCTTCATATAAATGCAATATACAACGTATGTATTGCGTGTTGAAATAGCATAAAAACAGAAAGAAAAACTTGTAGGGTGTATAAGCAGTTATTGAAAGACTTCATCAACTCAATTTGATGTATGCCTTCGAGGGTTTAAGTACACCTGACTGTTATAGAAATGAATAATGATTACTTTGGCTCGTGCTTACAAATTTATATGCATATTATTGTCTTCTAGAGATGATGAAATGCTCTAATGAATATTATAAGGATTCGATATATCTATATGTACGTATAATATTTCTAAATTATATATATTTGTTAATATAACCATGATTAACTTTTCATAAATAAAGATATATATATGTATAGTTATATATATTTGCATGCTTCAGCTGATTGAATGAGAAAATGTGAGAACATTGAGAACTTGGAATAACAAACTAATCAAGTTGAAATGCTTCTTGATATGACAAGAAAAGAAACCTTATGTGATTATGATTATTCGGAGCAAATAAAGAGCTGGATCGTTTCAATGCAAAGTATTTTATACAAATTGCTATAGACATAGTTTATGCGTAGGAAAATATTCAATATGAAAATGTTTATTTAATAAACAAAGAAACTAAACTTAGTATTTTTTTTTTTTTTTAGTAAAATAACTTTAGTTTTTCCCATTGTACATAAATCACAAATTAGTAGCGAAATCATTGAGAGACAGATGCTGACTGAGCCCTTAGAGAACTTCAAAAGTTGTTGCTGACGATGATTCTACAGTAGATTTGAGAGAAAGTTCAGCACTTTCCTAAACAAAAGCCGTGACGTTGTGATTACCACACATACCTTGCAAATTTTAAAATAAAGTCTTAAATACAATAGTATTTAACGAATTGATGCGACAAGTTCATATTATAATACATAGAATAGTTTCTACCATCACAACTATGTCGAATATAATTGAAATATTTTAATAGTAGATGTCACTATTGCACATTTCAATATTTCTACTTCTCTTCAATTCATCAATTAATTCTACCAATAAAATATTTTCTAACTTGTGAACAAAGAGACAAAAACTTTGTATAGATCGATGATAATAATTCTTCCATTCATTTGTATAAACAACAAATTCAATAATGGTTGCACAAAAAGAGAATGGAGAAGGTATTAAAAAATAAAAATTATTTCATTTTATTTCATATTGTCTTTTTCTTTTTTCTTTGTTAATCAGGTGAATTTGAAGATAATATTGAAGAAAAAACAATCAATGAAGAATATAAAATATGGAAAAAGAATGCACCATTTCTATATAATCTCGTTATAACTCATGCACTTGAATGGCCAAGTTTAACAACACAATGGTTACCTCATGTTCGAAAGTATGTTATCTATGATATATATATCTTTTCGTTTTCTATTCAAAAAAAAAGAACGTTCTCTTGTTTGTCATTTTTTTCAGTGAAGAAGGACGAGATTTTAGTACACATCGTTTAATACTTGGTACACATACATCTGATGAACAAAATCATCTTGTTATAGCTAGTATACAACTACCAAAAGAAGATCTTGAATTAGATAGTTCACATTATGATAATGAAAAAGCTGAATTTGGTGGTTTTGGTTTAATTAATGGTCGAATTGAAGTTGATTTAAAAATCAATCATGAAGGTGAAGTTAATCGTGCACGTTATATGCCACAAAATCCTCAAATAATAGCAACAAAAACTCCATTATCAGATGTATTAATATTTAATATTGATACACATCCATTAGGAAAAGAACAACCAGGTGATTGTAATCCTGAATTACGTCTTAAAGGTCATACTCGAGAAGGTTATGGTTTATCATGGAATTCAAATGCAAATGGACATTTACTTAGTGCTGCTGATGATCATACTGTTTGTCTATGGAATATAAATATGCAACCAAAAGAAGGAAAAAATCTTGATGCTTTATCGATTTATACTGGACATTCGATGGTTGTTGAGGTATGAAAATATTATTATGCAATGATCAACAAAATATTTATTCTAATCAAATGATCATTTAAAAATCTATATTCATCTTTCGATTTGATATTATTTTTTGAGTCTATGCAATAATTCATAATTAAACCTCAAGACTAAATTCATTTATTTTCGATCGATCTTCAAATCATTCTTGATTGATAATTAAGATTAGTTTTTTCCATTTTTCATTGTTTGAAAATTTAACTATGTTTGAAATATGTTGAGTGTTTCAAGTCCAAAAATTTTGCACCCTACAGACTCGATTACTGATTAATCTTTTGTTTCTATAAGGATAATAATTTAAGTTGAGGATATATAAACCTTGTCATTTCGTGAAATAATTATATAAGATTCGAATTTACAAGTTATTGTACAATGCAAATCATCAATCTAATTATTAATGAAAATCATATTGAAGCATAAGAGAAAAGATTGCTCAGTGAAGATATAACTAGTCATCAAATTCAATCGTACGGTAAAAATTTCTTTCGTGAAGAAATAAAGTCTTGAGTATTGTGGTTGTTAATTAGCTTCCTCTGTTATCTATGTCATTTACTCTTTCAATGTGTTTAAAAAAACCAATACACTATCTCTATTACTCATTATCTTTATCTTAAATTAGTTATATGTTAAAGTCGATAAAAATTAAGTTCGAATAAATCAATTTGCCCGGCATACCTTTCTTTTCTTAATGACGTATCCAAGACGGTTTTTTGAAAAATATTCCACTTTTTTGCCCATTGAACTATCCCTTTGACAAGTCAAATCAATCTATTTTAAAAAACAAACCAAGATTGAAATTTTTCATGTCCTTTCAATCTATTCTGTTATACATTAAACATTCACTATGTATTAAAACACATCATTTTATTTTTTAGGATGTTGCATGGCATTGTACACATCCAACAATATTTGGTTCTGTAGGTGATGATCAAAAATTGATGATGTAAGTATATTAAAATACGACAAAATTAGTTTTAAATATACAATTCTAGTTGGGATACACGATCAAATAATTATTCAAAAGCTAGCCATATTGTTGATGCACATTCAGCTGAAGTTAATTGTGTAAGTAGAAGAAATTTTTTTTCATTGAAGAAAAAAAAATGTTTTTTTTTTTTTTCTCTTTTTATTTCAGATTGCATTTAATCCTTTTTCGGAATATATACTTTTAACTGGTTCAGCTGATAAAACACTTGCTTTATGGGATATAAGAAATTTAAAAATAAAATTAGCTACATTTGAATCTCATAAAGATGAAATATTTCAAGTATAAATAAAGATATTATATTAGTTTTTGAATATAATTTATATTGTTTAGGCACAATGGTCACCTCAAAATGAGACTATATTTGCATCAAGTGGATCAGATCGACGACTTCATATATGGGATTTAAGGTAAAAGAAAAATAGGATTTTTGTTTGATTAGAATAATAATTTTATATAGTCGAATTAATCAATCACAAACACCAACTGAAGCTGAAGATGGACCACCGGAATTATTGGTAAAGAAATTTTATCGTATTTTGTTTTTTTTTATTTTTTACACTTTCTCTTTATACATAATTTAGTTTATTCATGGTGGACATGCGGCAAAAATTTCAGATTTTTCATGGAATCCAAATGAACCTTTTGTTATTTGTTCGGTATCGGAAGATAATATGGCTCAAGTTTGGCAAATAGTACTTTTATATAACTTTTATAAATCAATAAATACTGAACTTCTTTTTTTTTCTTATCTTTCATAGGCTGAACATGTATATAATGATGATATTGGTATTGAAGCCATGTCTGGTGATCGAGGAGAAATTCTTCCACCAACAACAACGGCTACTTCTGCTTCAAATGGATCTTAAAAAAAAATAATGATCTTTTTTTTGTTTCTCTTCTTTGTTGTATCTAGTATAAGTCTGTTTCTCTGTTAATTTTTTTTTCTTTCTTTATCTGTATACAAAATACGACCAAACAAAATAAACAAAGAAAAAAATTCATTAAATTGTTTGTATTTATCTCCATGCTGATGCTTGTTTTGTTTTTCCAAGTGCCATACCAGTTTTTGATACTAATGGTACAATACCACCACGAGCTTTTTGGTCACGATAATCTTTATCATTTAATTCACAACATGCTTGATCTTCATCATAAAGTACATCGAAATTACCGAGAACTTCAGGTGTTGTATTTGTAAATTTATTTCGTATATCAGGAATTTCACCATTTGGTACAACTATATTGAGAACATCATTGATAAGTTTAAATTTCATAATACGATCGTTGGCTGTTGTAGACGTGAGTGAAGGTGATGCATTGACTTCAATAAGCCAAGGTTTGAGATTATCATCGATAATAATATCTAAATTATCAAAAGAAAAAACATCAAATTTATCTATTTTTTTAAGTTTATCTCGATAATCTACCATATCCATAACATTCAAAACAATGTCTATCACTTGTAATAACAGCAGATGCTGCACGTAATGAATGAACAATAATCCAACACATTTCATCAAATAAACGATCAGTAAGCTATAGAAAAGAAAGATTAATAAAAATAAAAATATTTCGAATGAAAAATTAATTTTACTTTCTTTCCACGTGTTCCTTCAAGATATAATCTTAAATTATCAATCGACCATTTACCTCCATGTATTGAATTATAATCTTCCTAAATATTATCATTCTTAATAATAAAAAACATAAAATTTTATTTAGTAGTCTTACACTTTGTTTTTGATAAGAAACATTTGTTAAATGAACAAACATATTATCAATATCACTTGATGATGAAATATATTTAACTGTACAAAATCGACCAAAACCAAGTCGAAATCTAACAAAGAAAAAAAAAGATTAATTATAATGAAATGATAAAATTTAGATTAAAAAAAAAGCTTACAAATAACATTTTAATGGTTTAAATGATGTAACAAGAACATATAGACGTAAATCAAATTTTTTTCCACCAATTAAAAGTGGATTATCTATATATTTTGATATAACATAAGTTTCTCGAGTTGGTGCAGCTAAAATAAATATTTAAATTTCAATATATAAGAAAAAAAAAATAAATTCATCATACTTGCTGGTATTGATTTACCATCACGTGACCATTTTTTAATTTGAGACATTTTATTTATTAAAAATATACCTTTACCTTGTGCTAAATATGATGAAATATAATTAATAAAAATTTGAGAAACAAAAAAAGAAAATTTCTAAACCTCGAGCAGCTGGTTTCATAATCCATGTATGATTAGGATCTCGTCGAAAATCATCAGCAAATAAATTATAATCAGCTGGCATCATATAAGTAACTGGAATGAAATCTATAAATTTTAAACGATAAAAAAAAAAAAGCGAATGAATATTTTAAGAAATAAAAAAAAAAAGGAATAAATTTTACCAAGATATTTATGTGTTCCTAAATCATCTTTTTCAGCAATCAAATTTCCATCTTTGTCAAGTTCTCGACGATATCGTTTAATATTTTTAACCATTAAATCTTTTCTTGTTAATTCATAATGATTTGGAAAATGATTAATAACTCTACATAGTAATTATATTAAATTATAAAATTTAATTATAAATTTAATTAATTACTGATTATCAGTTAAACGAGGATGATCATTTGCAGGATTAAATATTGAACGAACAGTAGTAACTGATGCCCTATATAGAAAAAAAAATATATTATTTTTTTCGAATAAAAAAATAATATAAATAATTTGACTAACCAATAAAAATTCCAATCTTCATCAGGACTTACAGTAATCCAAGAACGTTTATCAAAATTTTGTGTTAACACAGTTTTATCTAAATCTGTACAACATCGAACACGTGCCATTTTTTTTTCTTCGTATTTAGTTCTTTGAAAGAAAAAATTCAAAACAAAGAGCAAGATATAAGTCTATGTAAAAAGAATAATGCATCATTGTATTGGTTTCCATGGCTATAACCTCCTAGTTCAAGAAAGACGTCATATCAAATCTATCGATCATATACCACTTGGCATTGCTATCGGAGAATAAAATTTGAAACTTTATAGTTGTTGATCTCTTTAAAACAAAAAAGAAAAGTGAATCTTTATGCTGTACTGTTGTAAATATGCATTGTTGAAGATTATGGCTTTGATGACAAATGAAATCAAAAAATATTTGAAAGGTTTATTATGAATTTTGTTTGAAACGATCACGTCGGATGACGTTAATATATTTCAGTATGTATTATTTTAAGGCAAAACAGAAGTTGATTAAAAAGTATAAAAGGTAAAACTTGATATATGATGCTTAACAACGATATTTTTGTCTGGCTAATGACAAAGAAATAAAAACATATTTATTCGAGAAAGTATTCGGATTTCTTTTAGATTTAAAAGGGAATATTTTTAAGCTCATATTTTGTTCATAAGTAGGTCTTAATGACGTATGTCAAGGTTCTAAAGGATTCATGCTTTTGTCAAGTTTTGAATTGTTCGAGTGTTTTCTATGTATATGAAACTTTGGGAGTGAACATAATGCTAACTAGCATAATCTAATTGACATTAAATTCACTCTTAAAAAGATTTACAGTTTACTGACTTTCAATAATGACCAAAAAGCATTTGTCATTACTTTTATGTGCATGGAAAATACTCAAACAATTCAAAACTAAAAAAAATAGTATTAACTCTTTGAAAGCTTGTCATAGCTTACCAAAGCCTACTTATAGGCAAAATATCAGCTCAAGATGATGCGGACACCCAGGAATGTTTCCTCATTAGTTTACTGACAACATAGTAAATATTATAACCATTAACCTTTCATTTTATATGATCAAAGAAGTAACTCAGCACTAAAGGTAGAGTGATTGAGTACCAGAAAAAAAAGAGCGTTGTGTGAACGAATTTCAGAAGCCGATGAGCATCATATCGCATGCAGTCTCCCTTCTAAATTACGTCTCTGCTTATAATAAATTTTTTTATACTGCAGTATAGTTTCGAAAGAATGGTAATCAAATGTTCATCATAATTTGGTCACATAAAATGATAGTTCTGCTACTGAAATAAAGGTATTTATAATTTAATATTTATTACAAAAAAAATCATTGTTTTGAAGCAACATTATTGACAAAGTAAGAAAAATAATATAGTATCAATTGAACTATGTTCTATTACAATTCTAAGACTAACGTCTCACATAAAATGAATTATTCTAAAATCCCTACTGTTGCCAAACATCTGTTTACAGAAGCATTCAATCAATGTGTTTTAGCGTCATCTATCATATACTTAAATGTTTCAATTAAAATTGAATATATCTATTATTTATAGATATATCTGAATGAAAATATTATCAAAAATCTTGACAAATCATTCAATAAATATTTATTTTCATATCTCGATAAATTATCCTATGCAATGATTCATTCAATTGACACACTTTGCAAACCAGTTGTTTTTATTATTGGTTGTTTGCTATTCTATCTATTTTTCCTTCTTGTAGAACAATTCAACTGATACATTCTTTCTGAGTTATTATTCATAATGGTAATTGTAAAAACTTAAATAATAAGCACATGTATTAAATCTTTTTCTTTTAAATTCTAAATTTAGTTTCGTAATCAATACGATCATGATGTCAGCATCTGGAGTCCTCAAGTAATAAGAATATTTATTTTATTATATTATTATTATTATTATTATTTTATTTTTAATATAGGGAAGACTTTATCAAATTGAATATGCCATGGAAGCTGTTAAACAAGGAGCAGCTACTGTAGCTGTTAAATCTAATACACATGTTGTTCTTTGTGCTTTAAAAGTAAAATTATATTTAGAAATGGAAATTCAACATTTGAATTTTTTTCTAAATATAGCGTGCACCATCGGAATTATCGGCTCATCAAAAGAAAATCATGTTTATTGATGATCATATTGGTGTTTCAATTGCTGGTTTAGCATCAGATGCTCGTATTCTTTGGTAAGAAAATAAATTATATAAAAAACATATCTTGTTTTTTATTTCTAGTCGATTCATGCGTACTGAATGTATTAATCATCAATATGCATTTGATAAACCAATGCCGGTTACTCGATTAATGAATAATGTTAGCAACAGTACGAACATCTATTATTATTAGTTTTTTTTTCTTTTATCCGTAACAATCTTTTGAATTTATTTAGAATGTCAAGTTCCAACACAACGTTATGGACGTCGTCCATTTGGTGTTGGTTTTCTTATGGCTGGTTATGATGTATGTTCAATGAATTAAAATTTAATTAAAATTCTTGTGACTTTTATAGGAAAAAGGTACACATTTATATCAATTGTGCCCATCAGCAAATTATTATTCATGCAAATCAATGGCAATTGGTGCACGTTCTCAATCTGCACGAACATATCTTGAAAAAAATTTAGATAAATTGCCTAGTTCTAATCAAGATGAACTTATTAAACATTGTATGCGAGCATTACGTGACACATTACCCAATGAAGTTGAACTTACTGTTAAAGTAAGTTAAATTTGATTTTGGTGACGAATAACCTAGAAAAAGTGTTGCAGTATCTGAGTAACAATTTAAATCTTCCGCAGACCTTGACAAACAAAATCATATGAATATCATAAACTATTTATTAATAATATCTTGTTATAAAATATTTCCTTATTGCATTTCTGAAGAGCAGACGATTATGTATTCTTATAACTTACAGAGATTGTATTTTCTGCTCAATATAGCTTTATCATCTTTCAAATTTTGATATAATTTAAAAAAGCCAAAGCTGATAGAAAAAAATTTTTTTTTACTGACAAATCATCGAGATGTCCTCAATGTATTCATATATGAAAAAATTTTGTTATAACAAGGCTAATAAATTAAAGATTAGTAAATCCTGTTTCCATATATGAAGTTAGTATTCAATAAAAGTATTTCGACATCGAGAAAAATGAATTTTTTTGCCTACAGATACTAAAAAAAACGTGTTCTAATAAAAATCCTAAACGAGTTTGTGTTTCTATTCATATTTAACTAAGCTATCGAATTTTTAATAAATCTATTTTCTAGATATCTGACATTATCAAAAAACTCGTTTCTTTGAAGTCAAATCTAGATCTTTGTGTATATATCGAAGTTATAAGTGGAGAGATGTTTCGTAGAAGTTTCTTCTAATATAAATTTCTGGTAAATTGTGCAAACTCATTATACTAGACATATTTTTTCGTAAAAGCATTCGCGTATAAAGAAGAATAACTTTTTTTTGAGTCCCACACAGTAATAAAGCGAAAGTGTTTTTCTAAGAATCCACAGAATGACAAGTCTCAGTTTTAGATTATTTTGCACGAATGTTTTTTTTTCTTTATTGATTTTTTTCGTTCAAAGTTAAAAAGAAGACTCTTAATTCATACTAGCAGAGTTTTTCGACTAATGCTAACAAAAGAAACTAAAACTTTTATGTCATTAAATAATCCATAGGTCAAAGTATATATTACTCTTTTTAAATTGTACTTTCAATTTTTTTCACCTAACGTTTGCCTGGATGCTTACTTAAGTTCGGCGGCTTCATAAAATTATTCAGTTCGGTTCTAGTTTTCGTCGAACTACGAAATTCTAACGCTCATATAATATGATCATAGGCAATAGCAGTTATATCATGTTGTATATTTTAATCTCGCAAGAATTTTACTAATAACTGTTAATTTATCAATCAATCGCTTTAATTTAGAATTGTGCTGTTGCTGTTGTTGGTAAAGATACACCATTTACAATATTGGATGATGCTCGTGTAGGTACTTATTTAACAGCAATTGAAGGTGATGAACGTGCACCACAAGCTCAAGATGATACATTAGTAATGAAATGAATTTAATAAATAATTGTTTTTTTTTATTGTTTATTATTCAAATTTTAGGTTACTGGCGGTGATGATTTACCACCACCACCACCACCTGGTAGTGTTGAACCACGAACAACTATTGCTACAGAACGTATGGAATCATAGGACATACTATTTTAAATGAAATCGTTATCTGTTATTAACATAAACATGCTTTTTTTAAAAACAAGAAAAAAAGAAAATTCATTTCTTCTTCTTCTTCTCTTCTTCTTTTTCTAGATATAATAATATATTTCATTTTTCGTAAAATATGTCTGCACTTGATGTAAGAATTTTATTTTTCAAAAGAAAAATATTTTTTTTTCTAAAAAATATATTTTATTAGACATTAGCATCACAAATTCCACAAGAATTACGTGTTAAACTAATGCAACATTTTGGTATAGCTAAAGAATATGAAAAAAATCCAGAAACAATATCTATAACATATTATTGTCTTATGTTTATTGCTAATGAAGCACTTAAACTTCAAAAAGAAAAACAATTTGTTTCAAATGTACTTGATTATCTTGAAGCTGTATGTATTCACAGTGGCTAAGCTTTGTTATAAAATTTTTTTTTTTTTTTTTTCATTTAGACAAAACGAAATAATCCAAACGATGAAATTATTAAATCATTTTCAACTGGTCAAGCAACAATCGAAGAATTAATAACTGTTCTTGTTGGTGAAACGAATGAAGCTGAAAATGAAGAAATAAAATCACCTGATCAATTACGTTTACTTATGAGAAAACATTATACTGTTGGAGGATTAACTGATGTTCTTTCAGTTTTTGGACCAGTTAAAGAAGATGTAAGAAACAATAGAAAATTTATTATAATCATTGACTTTTTGTTTTCTAGTTTTTAACATTAGGTAAAATTGCTAAAACTCGAGCAGTAGCTATCTTTCGTGATTTAAAAGCTGGTGGTGGTAGTGCAAGTGGTGGTGGTGGTGCTTCATCATCAGCAATGAGACCACGTAAGTCCATGATTTTATTTAAACTAATTGATATTGATTCATGTATTCATATAGCTGATAGTCAAAGTGGAGCAAATGCTCATGCAATGCCTCCATCGAAACCACCTGCAGCATCCGCACAATATCCTTCAGCATCAGCACAATATCCAGCGCAGATGCCACAAATGCCACCATCATATGGTGCTGCATCTGCTTATAATGAAAATACTGGCAATAAATGTAAGAAGAATTATTATGAGAAAATAACTTAATACTATCTTATGAACTATGATCCTATCAAATTAATAGAAGTGATAATGATAGGGATTAGAAAAAAATATTTGATGCGAAATCAAATTGAAGAATATGGATTTGAATCATAAATAAGCCTCATAGTTTTGAGATTATTTGCATAAAGTTCATTTAGACAAAAAACTTTTCTATGCGAAAACCATTTTCAATAATAGAAATATCTCCATGCTTCAGGATCGTAGCAGATTAAAGTTGCCTATCAAGAATACAGCAACGACATGTGGAGCTTGATTTGCCAATAAAAGGACGGATATTAATATTTAGAAATAGTGACGAGGCAGAGAAACATCTATAAAGCCAGTGTTTTAATTCTAAATCCAATGCATCAAGATTGATCGATCTCGAGTTAGTGCTAGCTATCCGAGTTTTTGAGCTTTGTTGATAGTAAAAATATCAGAGGAAACGATTTAAATTTTAATAATTTCTACGTAGTAGCGGAACTTTGAGTGACTACCATATTTTTCTAATTTTTTTCTACTGGTAATATGAAATGAAAATGTACAAGATTTCTAAATCAATTCTCTAATTAATTTTAACCAAAAACATAAGAAGGAAATTCTAGAAATTGACAATTTTCTAAATATTTTACACGATTTGATTTTACTTTTTGTATTCTTTTCTAGCCGTCCCATTTGATGTTATTAGTCAAGCACAAAAATTATGTCGTTATGCTAATTCCGCTCTTGAACATGAAGATGTAGCTACAGCAATTAAAAATTGTGAACAAGTATTACAATTACTTCGACCTTATAATAATTAGCGATGATGATGATGATGAACAATTCTGTTTTTTTTTTGAACTCCATTGCTACTATTCTTTGTCTTTTGTTTGTTTATTTATTTTTTTCGATTTCTAAAACAATGTTCTTTACAAATTTCTTTTCCAAGATTTTTTTTTTTTCTTTCATAGAAATGATGCTTGTATAGCCAGGAACAAAAGTAAATTATAACATCGATATTTCTTTCGATTATTAAATAAGCAGATTTTAGAAAATTTCTGCCTGAAAAAAAAACAACAGTTTACTTATTTTATTTCTCTCTGCTTTATTTCATATGTGCTTGTTTTTTTTCCTTTTCTCGATGAAAAATACGAAAGAGAAAACAAAAAAGAAAGAATTGGTCGTTATTCACTTTACTAACACATCATGAATGACTCATATTTGATATTTCGTTTTTCTGTTTTTTGTTTTGTATATCTAACATACTCTTTTACTATCGCATTTTTATTATAGATCACTTTTAGATACATTTATTTTTCTATTATTAATAATTAAATAATTATGGAAGAAACTCAACTATTATTAGATGATATTGTTCAACCTGAAGAAATTCAACGTTATCGAGCTGTATATGAAAAAGCTGCTGAAGCAAATCAAGTAACAGATCAAAATAAATTTTCATTTGCTTATTGTCTTGTACGAAGTAAAGCTAAAGGTGATGTACGTTCTGGTTTACAATTACTTCGTGAATTATATGATGGAACAAAAAGTGATGATGCTAAACGTGATTATTTATATTATTTAGCACTTGGTAAAAATTATTTTATTTTATTTTATTTTTTTGATTGAAAACAGAAATATATACAATAGATTTTAATGAATATCATTTTCAAATTTAGGTAATGCTCGATTAAATGAATATGAAACAGCATTAAAATTTCTTGATGCTATTCTTCTTATACAACCGGGTAATCATCAAGCCAAAAATCTCAAAGATGAAATAACACGACGTATGACTCGTGAAGGATGTATGTTTAGTTTTATTTATCAAAATAAAATAAATTTTACTTGATATTTTAAGATGTTGGTATGGGTATTGCTGTAGGTGCAGGTGCATTACTTGTTGGAGGTAAGAAAATAATAGAATTTATATTTTTCATGTTAGCATTGCCATTACTATAGGAGCAGGAGCATTATTGTTTGTCGGAGGTAAAAATACAAATCAGACTGTCACATTATTTTCTAATGATAATCAAACGATGGAAATATAGATCTTTTTTATTTCGGCTAAATTTTATATCATTACATCAATGAAATAATGCTAAAAATTTATTTATTTTTTCTAGGTCTGACTGCTGCTGCTATGGCTTTGTTGAAAAAATAAATTATCATGTTTAATACTCATTTTATTAATTTCATCATGTACAGACAATAAAAAAAAAATAATTCCAGTCCGTTAAATATACTTATAATGAAATATCACTGAACTTCAATTCTGTCTCTCTTTCTCTCTCTCTTTTTTTATTTAATAAAGAAAATCTATTCGATTCCATATCTATGTAAAATAAACTAATTAACACAGATTATGTGGCCGTCGCCATTTCGAACTAGTTACTCGATGTATTCCACGACAATACATATATAAATTTGAATATTCATTTAATCGTCGACGGCCAGCCCATTCACTAAAACCACTTCGAGGTCTAAGAAGTGTATCACATTCACCTAAAAAATAAAAATCAGATATAACTTTAACAAAACCATTATAGATTGTTTCATTTGATTCCATTTTTGTATTGAATCGATCAATATGAATTATTGGACCAGATATACTTAGTAACCGATCATCACCATAATGTTTATAAATATCTTGTTGAATTTGATATGAATCACTTGTAACAAATATTGATGAATTTGAATGACTTAAATTTTTATCAATAAATTTTAACATATCACGAACAATTGATTGTCGAAATAGTACTTTTTTATCATTCTGTAAAGTTGGATTTTGTCCAATTCGAATATGCATGCATATAATTGATTGATTAAAATATAAAGAATTTTTTACCAATAATCTATCAATTTTATTAATAATAACTGAAGTCGGTTTAAAAAGAATTTCAAATAGAAATGGAAATAATTGTTGTTGTGTTGATTCATTTGATTGAATATTAATTTGTGTTTTAATTAATTTAAAAAATGGGTTTTTTAAAGCAACACTTATCAAATCACCATTCGTTGTAAAAAAAATATTATCATAATTTAACCAAATTTTAGTTAGATTACCCGTAGCTATATTTGAAACAATTTCACCGTCATATGTATTATGCATTATATCTAATTTTAAATCATTTTTTTGTTGATTTATACGATAAATTGGTTTCCAATCAATTAGATTTGGTAGAAGAAAATTTGTTAAATTACAAGGATATTGCATATCAATAACAAAACGACGTTCTAATAAAATAGCAAGAATATATGCTGAAGTTATTCCACGTAAACGATCTCCCCATCCTCCACAATGTCTTGAGCAAAAGTATGTGAATGTTCGGGTCGAAGATGATTGTATATGAAGAAGCTTGTCTATATTAATATGAGAAAATCGTTGACCAAGATGAAATAATCTTTTATTAAATCGTAATTTAAATATAGATATTTCATTTTCATACTTCGCTTTCTTAATATTTAAACAATTTAATTTTAATGATAGAAGTTTATTTTGTTTAGTATGATAATTGTAACATAATAGAAGCACAAAAATTAATATGAAAATGTTCATTAAACATAAACAATGTCTCCAGCAATATCTTATTAACATTAATTACAATACAAAATTTTATCAATCTAGTATAATCCATTCAGACAAATAGTTAAAAAAACTGACCGGACTTTTAATGAAAATAAACTTCTAAAGAGTGCATATTTTAACTCGTTCAAAACGCATAAAAGCATCTGAACGCAATTATATGTGACGATTTTTAGATAGAAGAAGGGTTAGTGAAGATGGAATTACACTTTATTTGGCTTCTTCATATTATAAATCACATCTACATACATATGTTTCTAAGTTTTATATACGCAAGCATCAAAACTAAGCAAATATCATAATATAACGATGTGAAATATAATACTGCGAGATTAGGAAAAAACTTAGAGTAAGAGTGAAGTGCATGATGAGGATAAAACACACGATAAACACAAAATAGTAGGCAAGCCTAACCTTCATCATTACAAAATATTTTCGTTCAAGACTTTTAGCGCGTTCAGTTTTTCAATGGTGTGTATCTCAAAAGGGAACAATCATAGTTCATATAGTTCTCTTATTTGAAGGAAAATTTACACGAATTCTTACAAGAAATCTATCTTGTTATCATCTTGCAAAGAATGACTTTTTATTTTCATTTTGATAAGAAACTATGTATATAAAAATTTAATACTTGAAAGAGTTTGAAACTTGATATGAACTTCTATAAATCAAACGTTAAACTAAAACGTTACTTGTGCAAGATGGTAACAAGATTGAATTCTTATGAGAAATTATTTGAATTATACTCTAAGTAAGCGAAGTCTATACGATATAATTGTCCTCTCTTCGAATACACTTCATTGAAATACCGAACGCGTTAAAATTCTTGAACGAAAATATATTCGGTCGTAAGCTGTTACGCGTTTTGAATCACTGAAAACGTGATTTTTTTTCGGAATTTAGTTCCGCTAAAATTTCAACGCGTTTTTACGAGTTTTCGTCTATTGTTTGTCTGACTCTCGGTAAGATCGAAATTCAAGTCACGCATAGTTGTGACAAGAAGACTGAAAACTACCATTGGCACAGACTTAAGATGTAGACAGTATTGGCGATAATTTTCAATGTTTCCATAAAAGTCGATGAAGAAAATGATTCTGCAAGGCCTTTTAATTACACGTATACCAACTCACTGTTGTATGCTGACTCTGATTATTAAATTAATTTTCATGCAAATATAGCTTCTTCTGACTGAAGTCATCTAAATATGGATTATAAAGATAATAAACTGAGCCTGAAGAATAGTGTGATAATAACATTTTCAAGCGGTCAGAATTGTTTGACTTTGCAAAATATAGATTTTTGTAGCGCTTGAAAAGTTCTATCGAATGGATAAGATAAGAAAAATGTTTGGTCGAATGGTGAAAACTAAAATGTGTGGGAAAAAGCATATGTATTTTACGTCTAAATACTGAATGTATGACATTTTGGTGCATAAGTGAAGGTCTCGAAAACTGTATAGTAACGCGTTGAATTTGATATCGAAATATCGATTTTAATGAGTACTTTCATTCCATACTTGTCTCCACTTGAGTAGGAACCAAAAGTTATGAATATAGTTCTATTAGTATTATGTGGCGATTCATATGTAAATGTTGATAAATGAGGTACTATTTATTCAGAAAAAATTGATGCGATAAACTGATGGAAAAAATCTGCAATAAGATTATTCAATTAGGTTGGAATGACCGTGCTTCATACTTGAAAAAAGCGCAGAGCGACCATCTCGCTCAACGAAAAGACTTCCGGAGCGATGGTCACTATTGCTTCTGTAAGGTTTATGTGATCTTTTCCGCCGCTCATGCCTCGTTTTTTTAGACACAGTGCAAGCCTCTGATGGGTATTTATGTGTTTACTATGAGATTTACTGTGAGAAACATATAGTGACTCCAGAACACCCGCACTGCTGAAAATAAGAAGTATATATTTATCTACTATGAATTATAGTTTACTATAGCGTGTCTCTGAAAGACGTGTGTGTCGTGAAGTAGCTTAGCAGTGCGATACAGTTTTCAATGCTGATAAGGAGCATCGAATAAGCGTGAATTATGTTTGCGTAAAGTATACTTGGTGTGGGTTTCAACAGACTCGCTATCCATCATAATGAAGAGACTCAATGTCTCTGTTAAACTTCTGGATCTCCGCCGTTGTTGAAATGAAAGTATCTCTTTTTTTTCAAAATTCAGTGTTAAATTAAAAAAAACTGTAGAATTAGTAGCACATCGAGAGAAATCTGAAATGCATGCAAAAATACAATAAAAAACTATAGCGTTCATAATGTTTGTGAAAAAAGTCACTATTGAGTGTTTCTAACTGACAAGACTGCCACTTTTATTTCAGGAACAATAACGGACTAAATTGTGACTAAGTAATTCACAACGAAGATATACTAGTATACTTTTTTCAACAAGTTCACGAAATAATTCTCAAAATCTAGTTATGATTATGTGATTTTGATGTCAATGTTAGAGAACATCAGCAATCAAGAAGAATTCAATTTTTTCGGACTGGCCTGCTCTTGTTTAAATGACTTGTTAAGAAATATGAAGTGAAAAGTAATGAGTATACGATAGACATAAAGATTTGATTGAACTCAAAATGAGAATCGATAACGCAACAGTGGTTAATCAGATCAATCGATGAGAAAATGAGTCCCGTTTATGCAGAAAGGGTTTTTTCCTACATAAAGTTACACATATCAAGGAGAAATGAAAAAAAAGAATATATATATGTATCATTAACGTTTCATCTGTCCAAAAGAAATGCAGTATGATTTACTTATTTTTACCAGTTTTATTCAGCTTACTTTATCTCAACAACAGGTGTGATATTGTATATTTTTATATATTCGAATAGAATATTCATTTTTTTATCTACTCTTATCATTTTTATCTAATTTAGTAATCATCGGTGTTTGAAAAAAAATCAACGAATTCTAAAAGGGATTTAAAAAAACTTTTGCATAATGAAAGTTTATACCAATTAAAATATTTCAATAAGTATAAATCTTGTTAGTGCGTAAGTGGTTTGTACTTGAAGAGTATCATCAAACTGTTAGCCGCATAAAGTATGGCATGATATCACCTTGTAGTTATCGAAGAAATTTCAGTATTAATTTTTAAACACTTCATCAATTGACGTTTTTCCTTGAAAAGTGGAAAAAAAACAGGTTTTTCTTCTTATCGTAGAAATTAAAATTCATGCCAAACGCTCAACTAAATTGGACTCTGATGACGTTGTTTGCTCGAAAAATGAACACTCTGTAAAACCATATTTCAATGAAAAACTTTCAGTTCCTTGGGTAATCAGGAATAGTTAAGAAAAACAACGAAAGGCAAGAAAAAAAACAAGTGAAAAATCTTTTTTGACTGCTGTTGGAGTTGATTAACTTTTATTTTACGATGATGACTAAATCAAATAAAAAAATGTGTGGTTGGATAGAATAATAAGTGCTCTACTTAACCATATAAAAATACGAAATATCAGACCTTTTGTAGGAATACAGTAAGATGAAGAAAATTGGTAAAAATGAGTGAATCATGCTGTGTATCAACAAAGAAAAATAGAACGAAAGACTATGAAAATATATCTAGCTATCCCTATTTCATGCGCTATATTTCATTTTCCACGTCTACTTTACCAATAGACCTACGACAGTTCCATATCAACTCCAATCTTGAAAATGGTCCCAATAGTTCTTTTGATAGAAAATGATTTGTATAGCAGTTATTGATGAACAAACTGGTACCATCAGGTATCTCATTTTAACGTTCTCATTAAATTTATAATTGCTTCATTCGGGGTCATACTTGTGGACTGCACAAATATGTTGGAATGAAGCTAACAGAAACTTAGTGCTAGAATAGAAAGACTCAATTCTAAAAATAAAACGCACTAGTCATTTGATTCAGTTCTAAAAGTAGAAGTGTTCCTAGACACAATTCTCCAAAAAGAATCGGTTCATTGAATTGAGAGCTCTCTCGGGTCTCTAAACAAGATAGGAATGTATGAACGATTTCTACTACAAATATTTGCGTTTCTACTAAAAAAAATCCATCTCAACCAGAATACTCTTTAAGGTGAAAAAGTGATATGGTTGCATTCTTCTTGAGTCTTTTTGAGTTCTGTTGATGAAGGTAGAAAAAGACGAGTGTTTTCTCTATTGTGAGCATTGAATTTACTCTATTGCGAACAATCTAATACAAAAGATGCTGTTTCTTAAAAAAAATTGTTTTGGCTTGATTTTTTTGCAGGGTAAAACATTTCTACTGGCAACGAAACTATCTCCTACTTCTGAGGGATATTGTCCAACGCTCACAGAAATACATGTACAAATCATCTCTTTCAATGAAAGTACTCCAGAAAGTTATTGACAGATTCCAGACTCAAGCTGACATCGAAGTTAGTAAAGTTCAAGTGAGACTAGAATATGATCTAAAAGTTTGTGATGTTTTTATAACTTTAATGGGTATAAGGAAAATGTTGAGAGAAATTACATATCGATGATTGAAAATTGAAAGTTGAATTAAATTCAACTTTCAAGTTAGATATTACTGTACAACTTCTATGTTTTGCTAACTAGTACTTGTCTTTATACTGGTTTTACTTGCAAATTACTCTTTTTAGTTTTTTTTTATCATGAAAGACATATGATAAAAGGAAGATCAGTGCAAAACACAAAGTAGACATCAAGCTTGTTTAAACAGCTTATTAGTAATAGCTCTAAGCATTCTAAAGATACTTGTCGACAGGCATTACGATGAACTTTGAATTTGGAAAACGGAAGTGAATGAAATACTTTTCAGCATTTTATCTCTAACCGAAATAACTAGTGCGTTCATTTGAACAACATGGTAAATAAAGCGAATATTTAAGATGTATCATTTTTTTTCACTAATGACTCAGTTATTACAGTAGCTTGAACATTTTTTTGTATCTTTATTTGAATCGACGCATAAATCAAATATCTTTCACGTGGTATAAACATGTACATCGTAAAATAATCAAAATATACCTGATGAAATACACATACCTCTCTAGAGTACTCGCTTTGCTAACGTTGACTCTAGCTTGATTTCACTATCTCACTTACTTTTTTCTTATACTGTGAGAGTTGAATTCTCATAAACCTTTGGTTTGTTTTTGTTTGCTTAATACCGAATTTTCATCTAGCATGCATTAGCTTTTGAAAGAATCAAATGATGCTTTTAATCGCACTCCTGAGAATACTAGAAGAAAAATCATCTCAGACAATGTCCATTGATTTTATTCAAAACTACATTCTGGATTTTCATGACAGATAGAACGTGTCTTTTGCTTTGTCTACTTCCTAATGATATCAATTTGATTCATTATCACTTCGATTGAAAAACTCTATTAATATTGTCAGAGCAAAGAAAAACGTGTTCTTCAGAACTTTAGAATATAGTTTAACACTATTTTAATTGTCCTATTGAGCACTGGTATCTCATTCTATGTAAGACTTCACATACCTTTTAAAATAAACAATTATTCTGCAACCCCAAAAAACAATATGTCGGCTGCTGTACTGTTTCATTTTAACAGACCAAAAACGAAGTAAAAACTACTTACGAATATTTTTAATCTCTTTCTTTGTTAATGTTAAAAAACTCACAGCCACTTTTCAACAACATTCTGCCTATGAAAATAAATCATTGGTTGTCGTTTTCTCTTTCCTCCAGCATACATTCAACTATATGAGACACTTCTACAACTCAGCAAAAAATTCAAGATATAGAAATGGTATTGTTGAATTCAAAGGATTGAAATGTCTACGCTCCCTCCCCTTATAGACCATAGTATAACCTTTAGAAACTTTGTTTTCCATCGTAGGTGCAATCACTAAAATGAAGTCTACTATAGAATTATTATGAAAGAAAATTGAGTTTAAGCTACTTGTATTTGGCCTCCGTTTCACACTCACTGTAACAGATTACCAATAGCATCTACCATCACGGACATATCAGTATGTTAGGAGTTACAAACCAAAGTATATGTTATAAAGTCTTTTGATTTATAATATATGCAGATCCACTTTGTTGCACATTTTTAATTCCACAAAAGTTATGCTAACAGTTTTTATTTATAACTTGTATTCAGTATTTAACTAAATATAATCTTGCTTCTTTTTTGTTAGATATGAAATTGCTAACTTTATAAATTTTGTTCGCCATCAGTTTGAATTTTATTGGTTATAAAAATCTATTATGGCAAAATATCATTCGAATGTAATTATTATTTGTTTTATAATATTTTTAATTGTCAACTTATTTACTTATTGGTACTATATTTTATCATTTTCTAAACGACTACGATTATCGAAAATATTAATTTATTCTGGTATTATGATCAATTCATTTAATCCATCTCGTGTTTATCTTACTTTTAATACACATATTATGGATTCAAATATTTTATCTATTATTGATAATAATGCTATTCTTGTACAATTATCTAAACCATTACAAACATCAACTATTACAATGATATTATCAGATGGATTTCATCATTTAGATGTTGTACTTCTTGATGAAATACAAAATATTGAATATTATCAATCAGTTGACATTGCATCGGGTACTCAATCTTTAAAAGTTACTGTTTTAGATCAACAACACAAACCTGTTGAAAATATATCAGTTCATTTAGAATTAGTCGATTATTCACATATCACTCTTGAATATTATACGAATTATTTTGGTGAAGTTATTTTTCATTATTTACCAAAACATACTCAAATACATATAGAAGCGATTTGTATGAACTCGAAACGTCATGCATTTGCTGAAATAGTTACTCATCACTATCAAAATATCACTCTAATATTACAAGATATGAGTGTATTGCATTATGATGAATATAGTCCAATGGATAAAGGATATTATGCTGTTTAAATAATCTTTATTTTATTTTGTCAATAAATTTACTATTCAACAAAACGCTGTTGAATTGAATTAATGTCAAGCGTTTCTACCTTAAAAAAGTTAGTAGGCGATAAATCTTTTTTTGCTTCTTTGATCGCGCAACCCAGAATACTGTATCGGCCTTCATTCTATGTATGTAAGTTTGTTTTTGCTTAAAAGAACAAGTCAAGATGCAGGACATGACAGAATTTCTTTTTTTTCGATTAAGCTTAGTTGCTATTAAAAGAGCATATTCAGAATTAGATCGCCAGTTTTTTTTCTTGACATTGCACTTTTCTCCGCTTAAAAAGCAAGAATTTAAAAAAAGACCCTGTCATGATTGGCATCTTGACATGTTGTTTCCAACGAAAAAAAAAAGATATAGAATGAGGGATTGCAGCGATTTTTTAGTTGTCCAATGAGCTATTTTCTACCTTTGTTTGTTTAATATCTACAGAAAACATTACGTAATAAAATGGAAA
Source organism: Rotaria sp. Silwood1 (assembly GCA_905250075.1). Lineage (NCBI taxonomy): Eukaryota > Metazoa > Rotifera > Eurotatoria > Philodinida > Philodinidae > Rotaria > Rotaria sp. Silwood1. Next base: position 2,067,863 of record CAJNOP010000026.1, read on the forward strand.
ATTTTAATGTAGCTTCTCCACTACATTTCTAACATATATTCTGAAAATTTCAAGCGATTTGAATGTACCACATCAAAGATCGGTTTTGGAGAGATATGAGCCTTAATCAAGGGGGAAAAAGCTGATTGCAATCAAAGAAATCATTGACAATCATTGACAATTATTGACAATCATCAGCAATCATTGACAATCATCAGCAATCATTGACAATCATTGGCAATTATCAGCAATCATTGACAATCATTGGCAATTATCAGCAATCATTGACAATCATTGGCAATTATCAGCAATCATTGACAATCATTGGCAATCATCAGTAATCATTGACAATCATTGGCAATTATCAGCAATCATTGGCAATCAAAGCAATCATACGATCAGCTTTTTCTCCCTTGGCCTTAATACCAGTCTATTTCGTAAAACATGATCTAAAAGGAATGTTGAAGTATAGAAGTAAAAATTCGATCTCCTCTCTAGAGTTCTGCGGGAACAACTTTTCTTGATTCCCATTTCCCATTCCCGAGAAAAAAAGTTGTTCCCATTCCCATTCCCAAAAAAAATATTTTGTTCCCATTCCCGTAAGGTTCTCTGAATCCCTATTCGTCTATGAAAAAAAGTGTCATTGCCTTGGTCTCATTGCCATATACTAGCTTCTCGCGACGTGTTATTAAATAAACTAAAAATACAATTCACGGGTGGCCCATGAAGAATGATCCTTTCGGTATTTTTGCAATAGCGTCACCATTTTTCATCTGTTTTACCTAAATTGTTTTAAAATATTCGTCTTTCAATTTTCTACAAAGCTATCTAGTTTTATTAACGTCAGTAAATAGAGCTATTTTTTGCCAAACGAAAACATTGTCATTGCACCATTATTGTGTTAATTTATGAATATGTGCCTTCGCACCTTCTTATTGATATATCTAATCGTGTCCACATACTTTATTGCTATATTTCAATGTCGTTGGAAGCACTTCTTTAATAGAAGAAACATGATCTATCGTGTTTTCATCGAAAATAACTAGTGGTCTAACACCTTTTAAACACATTCCTAATCAAACCATGACTTTTGGAAAAACTTTTCGGTCGTGCAACTTGAAGAATATGATGGTTCGATAGAGCCAGCCTGATTTATCATACAACACCATCGTTTTACTGTTTTAAAGCTAATTGAGCCGTAAAAATTCCGAAAATTTTTTGTTGTATCGTCAGCGTTTTGGTATTTTGAAAGTACGATATTTCTGACGTCTTTACTTTTCATTATATAAAAGTAAAAGCGCATTGAAATGTCGTGCGAGAAAATGAATTGAACAATTTTGTAGAGAATTGAAAGACGAATCTTTTTAAAAAAGTTATGTCAAACAGATGAAAAATGGTGACGCTATTGCAAAAATGTCGAAAGAGTCATTCTTTATGGACCACCCGTTAGTTTTTGAAAATAAACAGTTGTTACGTCGAAATGTTTCCATGTATATTAAAATAAAATAGAACGATTTTCGGGAACGTCAATTCTTAACACCGTTTCCATTCCCATGTTCCCATTCCCACGGGAATGGGAACGGGGAAAATTCGGGAAAAAACCGTTCCCGCAGGACACTACTCCTCTCTCCCCACAGACTGTGATAAACGTTGTTGATATACAATCACATATCTAATATTGATAACGTCTGGTTACATGATAGGAATTACTGCCTTATTGCATTTCTTGAGAATTAAGTAAAAGTAGGAGGAAGAGATGTATATCAAGATACATAAAATGAAAGAATCTACTCGTGATCAGAACCGACAGTAACATCATGTTTCATATTTTAACTCTGCAAGGATTGTAATAATAACTTTTTGAAAGAATGTTTTTATAGTTACATATACATACATATATATTTAATGAATATTATACATGAAAAACATGATTGAGTTTATGTCCTCGAAATATATCGTCTTTGTCATTGTTGATTTTTGTTAAATTAAATTTATTTGCTATAGTCGGTGTTCGTTCATTACGATGAATATTTCGAGAAGATGGTGGTGATGAAGTAACTAATTGTTGTTGTTTTAATGGTAAATATTCTTCTTTATGTAATTTTTCATCAAAATCAATACCAGTTATTGATATTCTTAAATTTCTTCTCATAACTTCACGAATATTTTGATTTAAACGTTTTGAATCAAGTTTAGCTTTAAATAAAAATTCAATAAATGCAATCACCATTGCACTTCCAAGACCAATTATTAATACATAAAACATACCAGCAACATTAGCTAAATTAAGTGGTGTAGTTTGTTTTGAATCTTTTGATCCTGAATTTGTACATTGACTTCTTTCGTAATACCATCTTTGTTTTAAACGTTCAAGAAATTCATTTTCAGTTAATTGTAAAACAGCTATATTAAGAGCTTCACGTAAATCTGAACCAAGTGGTGTAGCTATTCCATAACCTTTGGAATCAATATTTTCACCAATACGCATTGTATCACATGGAGCACGTTCATTAACATATTCATTTAATGTTGATTCAAGTAAAAAAGCAAATTTACCTTTTGATCCTCGAACTTTTTCAATACCTTCACTATTTGATGATACAAATACATCATCTTTATGTTGTTGCATAAAATTCCACATAATTTTAAATGTTGTTAATGTTGATTTATTAAAAAAAGCCATTGTTGAACCACCTTTTAATGTTCCATAAAGAATATCTGTTTGTTTAGCAAGTTCTTCAACAGTTGCAATAGGTGGAACTAATTTTTCAACAGTTAAAAAAGCTGCTAAATTAGCTGTATATGATGATACAAGAATTAAACTAAAAAACCACCATGCACTTGTAACAACTCGACCTAAGATAAAGAAAAAAACCCTCAGCCGTATAAAGAAAAAATTATTGAAAAAAAATCCAACAAAACTTCAATCGAACCTGATATCGATCGTGGTAAAAGATCAACACCTTGATGCATAAATGCTGCAAATGAAAAAAATAAAGCATTATGCAGAGAAAATTTATTTCGTGGTATAAGATCCCATTCATTTTCAAAATACCATTCATAAGATGAAAATCGACTAATTAAAAATAATATTCCACTAACAAATAAATATGAAACAATAACCCACATCCAAATTTGTTTTGATAATGGATCCATAAATGAAAAAACACCTGGTTTTTGTTTTTCAGGTTTACTTATCATTATTGATATACCTAAATCAATAAATGGTTTGGAAAAATCAACAGCTTTTTCTCGTTCACCATTTATTGTTAATGATGCTATAGCTAAATCAGCTTCACGATTAACTAATGCACCAATCATACCATCCCAAACACCTTTTTCTACTTCTTTTCCATATTTTGTTTCAATAAGAAATTTATATGGTAATTTTAATCGATCATGACATACAGCATAAGCTAAATCAACGCAAAAACCTTCAACACGAGATGGATCAAGTATAGTACCACGTGGAATATTTCTTTCAGTTAATGTATCATTAGGAATCTTTTTTAACATCATAAATGGTTCATCGAATATAGTTACAATTAAACGTGTATGATTATCAAATAACATATGATATTGATATGATCCATTATCAACAACCTAAACATAATAGAAAAGAAAAAAAAACATATTTGATTTTATGTGTTTATAAATATGAATATAAATCATTCAACTTTATTATTTTAATCAACATTAGAATAAATTTTTGGTTAGATTTCTCTCATATTCAGAGGCGTTACCTTTACATATGACTAAACAAATCTTTGATAATACATGAAATGTTTGTGTAAATATAAGTGTATTGGCAGATATGAAAAATCATCGATATGTTACAGTACATCGAGTCTGAAGTTTCTAGACTTGGATTTCTATTTTCAATAGACTCTATCGAATAAAAATCTGCTAGAGCAATCTCTGTGGGATTGAAATATGAAACAAGATGTAACTGTCGTTACTAATCATGCGAATATTGTGTGCTTTGATATGCCTTGGGACCTATTTTTTTATTCTCTTTCAATTAATTCTTTAGAACTGTAATAAGGAAGTTGTTTATATATTCTCATGACGTGTTAGTGACAAGCGACCGCTAATCGAGTACCGAAAACGTCTATCACGGTTTGTGATGGTCTCTAGAGGCTGTTTGTCACTGTTCGTGATAGGTATTGGATATGTTTATCACGGTCAGTGAGGAGAGGGAGATAGTTGCAAATTTCTACCCTGTATCTTCCAACACTTCTTTCAGATTATGTTTCACAAAATATGGGGAATAGTAAACCCTTGCTATCCTTGTTATAATTATTAGATAAGTCTTTTCTTTTCATCGACTGTGGCAAGGTTTTGTGACTCATTGCAAATTCATATATCCATGTACTGTTTTATGTGTTCATAAATCCGTTTTTGACTGTGTAAAAAGTTTTTTTTAATGAAATAAATATGAATAAAAAAAAATAGTCGATTAAATCCATTATCAAATATCGAGTATTATATTAAAATAAATTGTTATCATTTAATCTTATTAAGATTTACTTCTACTATTCATAAAAACTTAACATTCATGTCATAGAAAAAAAAAATTGATTGTTTTATCAATATGTTAGAATATATAACTTTCTATTCTTCCATCTCATGTACACATAAATATTAAACTTAATTAATGTTTGATTTGCTAAAAAAATTTTAAATTAAACATTCTACCTCAAGAATATCTGGTTCTCGAAAAAATCCAATACGTTTTGGCATATCAGTGCCTGCTAGTCGATAAACATCAAATGTATAATTTATTCTTTGACCAGTTACATTTGAAAATTGTACATTTCCTGTTAAACCTTTGAATTTTGTATTAAGTATATGTTCTAAATAAGTATTCCCTGGTAACCACGGTTCATCATGATTACGTTGACAATCAGCACGTTGTGTAAATTCATTAGAGAAATTTTCACGTTGAAATATTTTTAATTGTTCATATGAATCATCTGTTGAATTTAACATATGATTTATTGTACGTAATAATGTTTCCCATGCATCAGCAAGTAATAATGATTCAACTGAAAAAAATTTATCTTTTTCTAATAATTTAATATAATTTTCATTTATTTGTTGATCATAATATGATGGTAAAGTAAAAAATGTTACATTAACACCACCATAATGAAAATAAGTCATATCAAGTTGTTTAGCATTTAATGTAAGTAATATATAATGATAATATGATGTTGTCATACTACGATGTTTTATTTTATCTAACATTATACGATATGTATCAAAGTCATGAAAATCTAAAACAATATAACGATGTTGAGTTTTTGAATTTGAATGTATTGATGATAATGTATGCATTTCTGTATATGATATAATTTCAATACTTTGTAATAAATCATATGAATCATCAGGATTATCTAAATAACGACTAATTATATTTAAATTTTCTGCTGTATTTGATGTTTGCATATGCATGAGCCGTTTAAGACGATGAGCACCATCAACATCATCATAAACATAAATAAGTTGAGTTATTTGATAATGACGTATTATTGTAATTAATGCTGGAAAAATATCAGGCATTAATGATATGGAAAAATTATTTCTTAAATGATGAATGTTATTTAAACTAAGAAATGGAATTTGATATGTTGAACAAAATGCAGATAACCAATCAAGATCATCAGTATTTATATGACCTATTATAGACATCACTTCGTTTGATAATTGATTACATAATGTTGACAATGGATCATTTTCATAATCATCAAAATTTGCTGTATCAACAATTTCAATTATATTATAATGAAAATCTCGTTCGATTTTATTAAAAATGTATTCACGAGCTAATGAGTTCACATGAGTATAAAGTTGTTGATCATATCCATGAAATATAAAACCTATTAGAATTACAGAAATGTTCTATATATTTATTTAATTGAAAAAAAAAAACTTATCTTACCAACAGGTATATTATAAGTACATAGAATAATTTTAATATGAACAAAGTAAACAAATAATAAATTAAAATGCATATTCGAGAAAATCCTCGTGAGAATATTTAGGATGCGTTTTTTCCTGATTCTGTCGTTGATGCGTTGTCAAGAACATGAAATACGATGATTCTATGTTTTTATTCTGTTAGCTTAGTGATCATCGAATGAATATAGTTCTTTTCGATGCCAATATGATGCGACAAGAAAATTGAACGCTATATTGGGTTTGCTCTTGCTAACCGATGCGTCATCGACAACATAAGAGAAAACTTTGTTATTATTATTGTTATTACTACTTCTTTAGTTGCGCTTGCGTTCTGCACGCTGTTGCTTTTTCCATTCAATCCATTATCATTCTAGTAGAACTCTCATCGAAAGGCTTTTGCTGTCATATATATATATATGTATGTGTTTGTGTGTGAGTGAGTGCTCTCATCCACTTTCATGATCGATTATCGTTGAAACAATATTTTTCTTTGTGAGCAAGTACAACTTATTTTTTTTATACCAAAGAATCATCTTTTTCTTTTGTTGACATACTAAATTATATGAATAAATGACATTAAATCAATGTGACATTAGATTTTTAATTAAATTATATCTTCTAGAATCACCAAAGAACAAAAAACGAACTATTATAACAATGAATATCACATAAAAGAAGAAAAATAAAATAAAAGAGATTCAATTGTTCTCTTCACATGATAGATGATGATTCAGGCGTTATGCCAATAGCAACTGTTGATGTCTGATCTTCGTTGATTGATTTTTTTCGTATATCATTTCTTAATTGCATATTTGAACATTGTTTTGAAAGTGTATCATAAACTATACTAATTAAACTATGAATCATTCCTAAAGAATCAATATCAAAAAGAAAAATTTCATTTTAATTGAAATTAAAATAATTTTGATTGATCTACCTGATGTAGCAAAGACACCACCAAAAATACTACCAATTTCAATTAATAATAACCAATATGAACGAAGAACTTCTTTAACAGTTATTTTTAAAGGGCTTATTTCATATCGAATAAAAATGCCTGGTATACCATGACTACCACTATTATGATCAATTATTCTTGTCTAAGAAATAAAGACAAACAAATATTGTATTTCAATGAACTATTTTGGAACGCAAGAGGCATATAGACGTTTCCAGTTTCACAACAGTCAGATCTGTAGATGTGCAATATTTATCATTGAGTTGGCGATGCTCTATGGTTTCGTACGAGAGAAATATATATATATCTTTGAAAGACTAATAACGCTGATTAGAAATGAAAATCAATTTACTCTAAGTACCCATGTAAAAAAAAGAGACTCTGATAATCAGATTAAGGTTAATTCTCGCACAATAATCTCAAAGAATCGAATAAATATGGTACTTTAAGATAAAATTCAATAAAATAATAGGTTTTGTTCGATGATAATCAACTATAATCGATTTTTTTCAGTGAGTAATCTGGAAAATCGATTTCCAAAGTAATCCGTTAAAATCTATTTTGTTTAGAATAATCCAAGTAATCAATTAGAAAACCAATCAATTTTAATTGATTTCTAGGAAAATTCATTAAATCTCCTTTTTTTTAATGCAATCCTTGATCCATGTAGAAAAAAATTAGATGAAATATCAGATTAAAATCCTGCACTTTAGATCGATCATTCATGCATGAAGAATCGAGTATGATCAGAAACCATGAAAAAATAACCCAAAACATCGTAGATTATTCTGTTTAGTTTCGATTTTAATAATTGATGCAAATTAGAGAGTGAATTAAATTTAACACAATCTTCGGTATTTTTTTTTCAGATAAAATTTGAATACTCAATGAAAATAGATGAGAAGATTTAATTGACATGAAATATTTTCGTTAGACTAAACAAATCAGGTTTCAATCTATTTCAATAGTACGATTCACATTAATTTTAATCTGATTTACCCGAACAAATTTTCTCATAGGTCTACTTCATTCAGTAAGGAAGAAGAACTTTCATTTTAGTTTTCAATCTAACTTAGCCATCAATACTGTATTGTTTGTACAGATTATACACAATAGAAAAAAAACAAATCACCACAATGATGGAGATCAAATATGTAAGATTTGAATTGTGGATAATAAAACCTAATCTTTTTTTCAGGATATTACTGAATTCAAATTTATTTTGCCAAGTTAATCGATTCTTGATGCAAGTAGGTCATCTCAGTCTAAAATAATTTACAAAAGAGTTTCAACTTTACTTTGTGTGCCTAACTTTAGGTTAGTGGCAACTTCATGCTTTCTACATGTAAAGCAAATAGCGTGAAAAGAGATTATAATAGATTTTAGTACAATAATCACAAAAAAATCGATTACATATGGCATTTTCGGATTAAACTGAATGACATAATAGATTTTGTTCGGTGATAATCAAGTAAAATCGCTTTTGTTCGATAGTAATCAATTGAGATCGGTCTTTTTTTTCAGAAAACAATCAAGATAATCGATTAGAAACCTAATCTATTTTTCTACTGTAATTAGAACTTTTCAATGCAAAGCAATTTATATAGGAATTTCAAATTAATTAGATTTAGATTACTTGGATTCAGTGAAAGCTTTAATAAAAATGTTCAAACGGCTATCGAAATTGATGTATTTCAAAGTTATTGATTAACAGGAACATTTTCATCCATGAAATTAGGATAGATCAATTTTTATACCTGCTTAATCATTTGAAATTCCATTTTTTTTCAGCTTTCAATTTTATGGGTTCAATTTAATAATAAGGTAAAATAAAATACATTTTAGCTATTAATTTTCAGCTAATTATATGAGAAAATGGTAATAGGGAAGGACAGGATTCAAACAATATGTAATGGTCAGATGTAAATTCAACATGATCTGATTAGATCCTATCGAATCGTAGGTGTATTCGACATTTTTCAGCTGTCGGATTGTCTTGGATATTCCATCGATGCTAAGAGGTCAAGCTTTAGGATTCCCTTGACCTAGGCGTTTATCTTCGATATTTATGGTTACAACGATTAAAAAGTAATAAATGAACTTTGTTTGGAGTTTTTTTTACATGTATTATTCTGTATTTCATTATTTCGCTTTGCAAAAAAACAGAACTCTGCTCTCAAAAGGATTAAATACCTTTTCTGTTACTGCATATTGATATGTTTCAACATTTGAATAACTTGTTTGAACAACAGTTGGTACAACTTCGAGAAAATATTGAAATATTTGTGAACCTTTAAAATATATTTAATATAAATAAGACATTTAAGAAAATTTATTATTTACCTGAACTTGCTATTTTTAAATCACCATTTAATGGTTGAATAAGACCAGGTGTTGGCAAACCAAAAGAAAGATGATCAATACGATGAGAAAAATTCAAAGCTAAAAATAACAATTATAAATATTATCAAATATAAATATTGAATATGTACAAACAACAGATGGCCTAGAAGTAATAGCACCATTAGTGTTTTGCTCGTATTTTCCGTATTATCTTGACTATTCGACTTTCGTTCTTTTTTCAAAACATTACTCATTCAATTCTGTACAAAACCTTTTGACTTTCATATAGTTTATATTTTGAATCATGTTTTTAAATAATGTAAAGGCACTGTAGATCTTTAGAAAATCAAACACTGGTATAAGAAAATCTCTAAAACTGGCTCTATTGATATTTTAACATCACGTGAACGTCCATGAACAGTTGATTTTGAACGATCAATAAAGCTAATTTTGGAAATTACTTTCGATTAATGTTTAATTGTCCAAAGACTTACATTGTGCTTTAAGTACTCGAAAGGTTTTTGTTGAGTCCTCTGCATTTTCGCTTTTAGAAAAAAAACTAATTTTTAAAGATTTTTGCTTTTCATTATTTAAAAAAAAGGATTGATCAAATGAACTATATAAAACATATGTAGTTTTGTACAGAACTGAATAAGAAATCTTTTGAAACAACAATCGAAGTCTCATGGTCAAGATTACCAGGAAAATAGAGATAAAATACTAATGGTGTTATTAATTCTGAACTCGCCCATTATATAAAAAATAGATCATACCTTGTACACCCATTGGACTTATATGCGCATGTGCACCAAAAAATGACATTGACCTAGACAATTAAAAGAAAAAATCATAATACCAATCACCAAAACAAAATAATAATCTGATAACCAAAACAAAAGAAACGAATGAAAGAAAAACAGCAACATGCGTTTTATTTGAGAAAGATCATGAAGATTAAGAGAATGACTATGACTTAAATCAAAATCGAAATCATTTTTGTCAAATCTATGTAAATAAGAATTGTATTGAACATGTCCAAGTTTCATATCATTTATTATAGAAAAAAAAAACTATGACTTACTTTCCAAGAATAATATGAAAATTGCCTGCAAGTTTATTAACTTCTAATGTACCATGAAGTCGGCATGCATCCGGTTTTCGATCTAATTTGACTTCTCTAGAAAATTATTATTATTGGCTTTTTGTTTTGTTATAAAATTTTCAAATTTGTTTGATTTTCTTTTACCTTTCGGGTAATTGTTCAATAGTATGACCACTTAACCAAAGTAAATCATGAATAGCATGATATTGTTGTCGTATTAATTTATAACCTGTTTGTAAACGATTAAATGCTTTTTGTTGTCGAGGAGATAATTCAAACCATGTGTCTTCTTCGTCTAATTTTCCACTAATATATAAAATAATATTTAAACATTTGAATTGTTTTTCTGATGAAAATTTACCTTTCCAATGGATTTGTATTTGTTATATCAAGGACATCGGAACCAATTACTAGTAGAAAATAATATGAAGAATATTTTCATTTATTTATTTTTGCATAAATGAATAATAATAAGACTTAGTTTCTTTTTTGAAAATATCTACACTCAATGATATAGTTAGAACATCTATTGATAATGTTTTAGAATCCAAATTCAATTATTTGTGTGTTGCTATCAAGAAATCTGTAACGATTCGATTTTCTATGACGAAATTTTTTGAAATAAAACTAATATTTGACTGTTTTCTTTTTTATGAATTTTTATTATGTCAAGGAACTTTCCTCTGAATTGCTCTGTGTACAATATATAACAGAATATTAGTAAAACTAAGATTTTTGGCTCAAATAATTCTGTATAATAACAAGTTATTGAAAAGTAATTTAACAATATGTACATTAATTATTTAGTGCTTTCAAATGTATGTTCAATATTTTCCTAGGACTTATAGCTTATGAGTTATGAGTGGTCCTATTAGAGATACGAAAGTTAAGTTTGAACGAAAAAATATTGAAATCTTTTTGAATAGAATTAAGGACTAGATGGATCTCTACAAAGTGAGATAAGAATCAAGCGTTTCAAAACATTCATTCAGGAATGACTGAGTTCACTTTGCAAATCTGTTTTCTATAGAAATAGAGAAAATTAACACTATGTTTCTTAGTGAAATACTCGCTGTTGACAAACGACGTGCATTACTTTTGGTAATAATTCTTAAATCGAAAGTCTTAGAAAAAATGCTTAAGTCATAATCAGAACGAACATAAAATTCTAATTTTAACACAATTTTTTCGAATTTCTACAGACTCTTTTAAGAAGCTAAAAAAATGACTGATCATTTGGTCAAATTACTTTTTAAAAGACCGTTGGAAAAATATTAGGAACGTTAATGCTATGCGAAAAATTAGAATAAGTACTAAGAAAGAACTCTTAAAATTTCTTTCGCTTAAAATAACAATATATATAATTATTGATTAAATTGGTCAATAAAATATAGACTTACATGAACAACTCATAGCTACAGTCATATCAACATTAATTTTAAGTTTACTATCATGATCCCAATCAACATCATAATCATATTTAAGTATATTACTTTGAAATGTAGCAATATGTATAATACTTAAGCCAATTACAACAATAATAGTAATAATTGAAACTAAATAATGATGATTATTTACAAATAGATAAAAAATAAAATAACTATATTTATATTTGTGTTTTTTTTACTTGTTCCTCCAGTTGTTGTTGGTTGTTTAAAGTCATTTTCAACTTTAACAAATGCATCTAAATCACGAACTATTTCAACAGGTATAACAGGTTTTCGACGTTGTCTAAGGGTAGTCATCTAGAAAAAAAAATAATAATAATAACTTTTTTATGTGCTTTATTCTATTCAACTATCGCTAGTAATTTATTTGGTTCATCAGATGAAAAATGTATTAAACGTTGAATATATTCATTAGAAAATTCTGAACGAAAAAAATCATTTTTTTCTTCTTGATTATTTATATCAAAAAATAAAAATGATTTATTAAAACCGGTCACAAATTTATTTGTATTTTGTATTTGACATGATTTAAGTAGACGACGATGACTAGGAATATTGTCAATCAGATATTTTTCATTAGCTGAACGTATATCCCAAATACTAATTCTATCTGACTTTTGTTCATGATTATGACTTATTGAAATAAGATGATTACCATCAGATGTAAATGTTAATTGTTCAATATCTGATAAAGATTTAAGAATACGTGCTGGTTGAGCTTGTTCAATAGTCCATAAAATAATTAAACCATCATTAGAACCAGATGCTAAATATTTTCCATTTGGATGAAATGTTATTGTATTTATATCATTTGTATGATAGATAAATGTTCGAAGAATATTTAATCGATCTGGTGTCCAAAGACGAACAGTTTGATCCATTGAACCGGATGCAAAACGATCAGATTTGTAATGTACAGATAAACACCATACAGGTGAAAGATGAGAACGATAAATTGTTATAGAATTTGAAGAGAATGAACGCCATAAACGAATATCTTTATCAGCAGAACATGAAAGAATATAAGAACCATTAGGATCATAATAACATATATCCGAAATAAGTTTTGTATGACCTAAAATGACATATTTTAGGTAAATCGAGTGAAATTTCTTTTAGTATCGAAATTAAAATTTAATTTGAAAATATTTCAGTTCTTTAAAACAATAGATATCTTCAATTAAACTGAATGCGGAATTCTAATAGCAATGAACTTAAAATACTTCTCTATTAATATTTAAAAGTGAGAATTATCCCACTACTATAATATATATAATTTAGTAGCTGCTGTTTGAAGATTCACATAAACATAAGGTGTACTAGCCAATTTATCCATATATGATTAAGAGTTTTTTTTTCAAATCAAATGATCTACAATCCATTTATTTTAATTTTTGAATGTATCACAGTCTCTGCCATGGTTTCTATTAAATCAAATCAATTTAGTTTTACGAAGAAGATTTTCCGACTGATTATTTGTATTTGAGTTGAAACTATGAGCTATGAGTACTCTGAAAAGAGTTCAAGCTCTCAACTTGTTGTTGTGCAGATATTGCATTTTAACTGTCTTTCATAAGTCAATGCTGTAATCTCGGTCAGAAATAGTAAGAAAACTGATTTTTTTAATTTTGATTTGAAACGTCAGATCTTAACGAGAATAGTTTATTATTCAAGTTTCATGGATTTTTATTGTTTCTATCATAAAATACGGTTATCATAAAAGTGTATCGCTTGTATATGTTCCGGCCAATTCAATGCTTTTATGTTAGAATAGGAGAAACACAGTTTCGGCTCAAAAGTAATTAGTCAATTAGGAGACTTCGCTCGTTGGTATTAAACAACTTGTTGCAAAATGAATTTTTGTCTTCATTCAACAGATTTATCACAAACCTATCAGTTGTTTATATGTTGAATTGTTTCCATTCGATGGTAATTGTGTTTGATAAATAATACCTTGATCTGTTCCACAGACAATTTCCTGTTTACTATTAATATCAGCACATGTAAACCATTCATTTTCATTTTGATTCTTTAATTGATGAATTGAAATATTTGGTAACATCGAAGTGCTTTCTTGTTCTTTCACCAAAAAAAAGGGAAAATTGTCTAAAAAAACCAAATGTGAAAGAGATGAAATATTCAGCAGAAATAGGGGATAAATCAATTTTACTAGTTCAATAGACACAGACAAAAAAGAAGAAACTTAGGATATATGTCTAATGACTAAACTATGAAAAATGTTTATTAAGAAGATTAATTCGAATCAGCAGTTGGTGATGTTTTAGCTGAGAGTGGATCAACATATGTATGTTGTTCAGGAACTTCTGTATTATTTGTTGAAATAATTTGTGTTTGAGGTATATGTAATGATTGTTCACGATGTTGTTGAACACATTTAATAAATTTTTCAGCTAATAATGAACATTTTAAAACTTGTTTTGGATTAGCTAAATAACATTGTTCAATGTCTGAACGTTCTATTTCACATATTGGTGAATAAATATATTTGGAAAATTTTTTTTCAACTTTTTCAATTTCGGCAGCTAAATTTTCTTTAGTTAAATTTAATTTTTCACGATTATTTTGTTCTTGTTCAAGTAATCTTTGTTTATATTCTTGTCTTAAACGTTGTAATTCAGCATCATTAACTGATGATGAAAGTGCACGCCATGTTTCAACAGAAGCTGTTGTATCAATTGTTGGTAATGGTATATTATTCGTTGATGATCTTAATGGTGTTGATAAATCCGTATCTGATGTACGAGCATTTACAGCTTGTGGAACACTTTTACCAACAGATGATTGAAGTTGTTGTAGTGCAGCTTCAGTCATAAGAAGTTGGTTGTCGACGGTTATATTACGTGGTGGTTCTTTTGTTCCAGTTGCACCCATTTTTTTTGTAAGAAAAAAATGTCTCTAGAAAAATTTAATATAGTCGGTTTTTTAGTTTTTCAGATGAAAATAAGCAAAACAAAAACAATAATGAGTACTCGGTATTTTATACAAAATCATCATATTCCAATCATTGTTGAATATGATTATTCAGATATACGAGCGACATAGTCAGCGTCATCTTTATTTAGTTACTGCTGACATCATTTGAATGGGTGGTTTTCTATTCAATTGCTAATGTGTTATTACAAAGTAAATTTCTTTTATATTTTATAAAAAATAATATAAAAGTTCAAAATTGAATGTTGTTCGTAAAGATTTTTTATCGTTGTTAATGTGATAGTTCTGATTACTTTTATTATATTAAATATAAATGAATAAGTTCAGTAGAGATATTTTAATAGTGATTCTGCTAGTTTATATGACAAGAGTTCGTATATATATCGTTATCATCTATTAAAATGATTGTAAAGAAAAATTCAAATCTGTTATTATTCTTTACTAATCAAACTATAAAAGATTACAAATTTGTATTTAAATGTTATTAGCGCTAGAAAAAAAAACAACATCAAAATCATAAGTAAACCTTTATGAATTAAAAACTGATCGAATATTTTGTAATAAATTCTAGTTTTCAATAACAAATAACAATCTTTTCGTGCAAAAAATTTGATTATTAATGAAAACAGTATTTACAAAAAAATAAATGAGAATTTCATTTAAAAACAAATAGATCTTATATTGTAATAGACGCATATTTTACTAGAAGCATCTTATTTTAGATACAGAAAAATGTCTCATAAACATCGTCGAGATGGAAAACCCTCTCCTTTTTCTCATCAGACCAAAGCAAAAATGGTAATTCGTGAAGCATTTAATAAATCATCAAATAATTCTGATGACACAAAACAAAATTTTAATTTTCATCTCTATGAATATGATAGACAGGAACGTATTAATGAAATTGTTGATGACGACGATGGAGATTTAATTGTAGAACGTCAATCCGAATCAATTAATTCTGAAAAACCATCACAAATTATTGAAGCTAATGATCGACGTCATGATGCTGTTATATTCGGTGATAAAACAATTGAAGGTAGATTATTTAAATCAATTAGAAATTATTGTTTTTCTTTTCTTTCTATGTAGAACAACAGAAAAGTCAAATATGGGATAGTTTTAAACAATCATCAAAATATTCGACAACATCTTTAGCTGGACCTTTACTACTTGAAGATCCTGAAAGTAAACGATTACGATGGAAAAATAAAATACGTGATTTATGGATTCAACGTCACAGTGTGAAAACAATAATAAATACTATAGATATGGATACAAATTGAAAATTTTCTATTTTAAATAAAATCTAAATATCAAAATAGTCACTCGAAGACTTTTGTTTTTTTTTTGTTTAAATACAATCATTTACTTCTATCTCTTTTTTTTCAGATGTCATCATCTGAATATTATTGTGTACCAGGTGATCGTTTATGTCCATGTGATCGTGCGATAGCAGGTCCTGGAACATATGAAAAACAAAATTGTATTTATGCAAGTATTGCTGGTACTATTCAACTTACAACAGTCGATCAATCATCAAATAATTCAGATAAAAAACCCACCATATCTGTCATACGTCAAGATCGTTCTCTAGCTGTTCCATCCGTTGGTTCATTAGCCTATTGTAAAATAACTAATGTAACATCACGTTTTGTACGTTGTCTTGTTTTTGCTATTAATAATCAACCATTAAAAACACCATGTCATGGACGTATTACACGAGAAAATATTGAAAGTATAAATAAAGATTCTGTTGTATGTAGTACAAAATTTCGACCAGATGATATTGTACTTGCACGTATGTAGTTTATTGAAATATTTAATATATTTTTTTAAGATAATATCTAATATTCTAGGAATAATAGCACTTGGTGATGCTAATGCATATTTATTAAGTACAGCAGAAGAAAATCTTGGAGTTATTGCTGCTCGTTCAGTAGCTGGTAAATTAACTTTTAAAATGATGAAAGACAAAAAAATAAAAATTTTATTTCTAGGTGAAAAACTTGTACCGATATCTGATTGTCAAATGACATGTTCAATGACAAATACCGTTGAACCACGTAAAGTTGCTAAAATTCAAGCTGATTTAGCTAATGAAGTATCAAAACTTGTTTAGAAGAATTCTTTTTCTTGTTGAAATTTTTGTTTTTTTTTTTCGTGTATTTCATAAAGAAAGAAATTATACTATATTATTTTGTTAAGTTCATTCGATGAGTGCATTCTCTTATTTATTTGAGAAACGATATCAATTAATAAACACGACAGTGAAATCATGAGAAGAATTCGAATAACATGTAACTGTTAGTTCCTTGCAAAGGTATGGATAAACAAAGTTCAGAATTAATTGATATTTTCGAACTGAAATAATTTAAAAGACTAGATCATTCATATGTATTGAGTTCTAATTACACAAGTCGATAATTTTTTCTGACAAGATTTGTACTACTCAAAGCTGTAAATATACAAACTTATTTTCCATTGATAGAAACTCCTATTGACTTCAAGTTCTTGTTATACAAATATGTGATATATGGAAGCATGCCTTCGATTGGTTTCTAAATATCGTCTCCATCTCCGGCTAAATACAGATCGTATGATAATCACCAATCAAAGCAGAAATGTGTATTGAACTTCTTACCTAAATTTTATCAAAATTCCAGATTTTTCGTCAAACTTTTGTTGAATACGTCCATCATCATTCGAAAACAATAACCAAAAAAAAACATAATATAAAAAAAAAATTTATTTTATTGTTAATGTTAGCATGATAATGACGGACATGCTGCTGAAAAGTTTGAAAAAACTGTTGAATTTTAATAGAATTCAAACGTATTCTGTGGTACTTATAGACTTTAGTTGTGCATTGAACACATAACTGTTACTTTGTAAGAGTATTTGAGAAATCCGTATTTATTGAATAAAATTTTATGCTGTCCTCTAACATCATTACAAAAACCAGTTTATACAATAAAAACTGCATGAAAATATAAACTTTTCTTTTCGATTAATAAATTTTCAAGCATCCTGTACTTTATTCAAGGATGCAGCAATGAGGAGTAGGAAGCATAACTTTCTTTATCACTCTATAATTTACGAAACTTCTTAACACTGCTTCATCTTTGATTCATTGTTACATTCCTGACTTTATTTGATCTTAGGAAATAAAAGAATTAATTATTTTTAGGTGACATTGAAAAAAATGCATAAGAAAACGTCTGTATTGGTATTGGGTCGTAGCCGAGACGAGACAGTTTTTCGCTGACTCACGGATTTGTGATCTATATAACTGAATGCAGATGATTAAGTGACTTGTATATGAGTCCCATATAGTATTTAAATACAAAAAATAAATAAATAAATAAGAGTTTTAAAAACTTACTTACGTAGTGTATAGTTGAAGTAAGAATGAAAGAAAATAAGATTTCGCATAGAAACATGTCTATACAATTGAATGTATAAGATGGATGAAGGACCTGTATACTCCTTGTATATATTCTATATCAACAATTATGATGATTGATAATCTAATTTGTCGATGGTCAATCGTATTGTGAATATAATGGAAAAAGTAGGTAGACATAAAAACTCTGGCACCATTTTAGCGTGCAAAATATTAACAAATAGGCTCTTTTGTAACGTGCAAGATATGAAAAAATACGCACTTTTATATTGTGTAAAATATGAAAAAAATATGCGCTTGTTAAACATATAAAACGTAGAAAAATAGGCATAGTATATGAAGAAAAGTTTAGAAAAATGCGCATTCTTATAAGGACAAAATTGACCAGGTAAGAGAAGCGATTCTCATACAGACATAAAGACACACACATACCTACGTTCACCCTTATTAATTGTTCAAATGGTTCTTTATAATTTTTAATTTTATTACTAAAAAACGAAACCAATAGTGTTTTAGACGAATGATAAACAATGAAAACACGTACACATTTACGTCTATATGTTGCTCAGTAAAGAGAATCGCATGAATGGATGAACATTCTTTTACTGATTTTAAATAATGGATAGTATTAATAGCAGATCCATCAATAATTGTCACCCAATGTAAATAAATACAGGTTCTTGATAATAATGGACAATGAAAACATTGAATATCTGCATAACTTTTCATTCCAATTTGAACCGCTGACGTTATTTGAATTTCATATAAGAGCATGCATTTTTGGGAATAAATTAAAGAATATAAATTGCTCATTAACACTTACGATCAATCAGTCGATAATGACCACGTTGCAATGAATCCTCTGATTGTTCACGAAAACGGGATGATTTCACAAAGATATTTTGATATCACGAAATAGAGTTCTTAAAAACGGATCTCCAACAAATAATATTGTGATGTTTTCAAAAATTCGACATGCATCAGCTTATAAAATACTTATTTGAGGTTATGCAATTTTTGATGTGTCCCATTTAAACCGTGGTATTGTCTGTAATGTGAAAATATGAATGAAGGCTTAAAAATCAAAAGACAATCAAAGTAAACTAGCAATCTAGCCTATATATGACATTTCGTCAACATCTATTCTCGAGAAAGTAAAATACAAAAACTTTCAACCTTTATCAACAATCCCATTAGAATACTGCGACTTGAACTGTGTATTGTTTTGTCTATATAAACTTGATGGACATATTTTAAATTTCTATTCCGTAACGACATGAAAACAAAAAAGTATCCTTTAAAACGACGTAAAAGAACGAACATAATCTCTAAAACCATTCATGAACCGACACATTACGTTTAAATTTCTTTCTCTTAATTTAGAACCTTTCAAAAAAATGTAGGGACAGCGTGGTTACAGAGAGGGTGATACTACTCGTTTTGAAATTTTTTGCTCAAGAAAGACTTGGATTGCGAATAGAACTATTTTTCTCAATAGATCTGAAAACCTGTATATCTGATATCACTAGTCAAGTTTGATATAAAGCCTCTATTCTCGAAAAATTAAATCCTTCCTCACCGAGAAACTTGGAATTGAATAATAAGCGGTAAAAAGTCTCGTATGCATGGTTAAATGGCCAATTAAAGGCTATTATTAACAAATTAAGCGACGCCTGTCGCTTGTTTCTCACTATTGTATTGGACAAGTAACATTGTTCGAAATTTACAGTAACCAGACCCATCTCAAAAAATGATTAATCTTAGTTCAGGCGATTTGCACTAGAATTATCTTTGTTTATAAGATCTTGCTTATTATTAGCGACTTTAATGTGATAAGTAACTGATGCCTCAGACTGGTTGATTGAAAAATTTTCAGCACGTTTAATTATATTATTGTTTTATTCTGGAAATAGAGGATCCAGTAAACATTTATGATGACGATGAATATGCAACCTGTATGAAATAAATGTTTTGTACAACGTACCACAACTATCTGATAAGTTACATATTAATCGAAAGTAAAGTTCACTTGCATGTTACCATGTTATATGTTAAATATAATCGGAAAATTTGTTGAACGATCGATTAGTCAAACAAATGAAGTATAAAAAATAATATTTTTGACATATTTATATATAGTTCTGTTTCAAACAAAATAAGATGAAAATTGCTAATATATATATATTTTATCTTTTTCAAAAATCATAAAATAATTTCGAACACTTTAGTATCCATACATAGTGTTCGAAACATATCTTTCAGTAGACGTGCACTTGCTACAAAGTTCTTTTTACCATCGAAGATCCAAAGTAAATGAATCAAAAGGTAAAGAATGATGATTTCCTGATTATAAAACCAATTTATTACGCATTTTCCACAACTTACTTTTTCATCATTCGAAATAAAATAATATAACTAAAGTGAAACATCGTCTACATTCCATCTTAATGAATCAGAAGTCTTCGGCTACAATAAAAAACACACTTGTTAGAATTTTTTATCTACTGAGTACATGTATCTTTGTTCGGATAACAATATCAGAATACTTGAAGAACTATCTTTATCTTCCCCGACGCGAACCGAACTCAAAAAATCTTTTTGTTGCGATAAATTTGACTCGCCTGAGTATTCTTTGGACAAAAATATATCCAGAGAAAAATGAAAAATTTGCTACAAATCATCTGAAATTGG
The DNA here is from genome assembly GCA_905250075.1 of Rotaria sp. Silwood1. Taxonomy (NCBI): domain Eukaryota; kingdom Metazoa; phylum Rotifera; class Eurotatoria; order Philodinida; family Philodinidae; genus Rotaria; species Rotaria sp. Silwood1. Next base: position 2,088,706 of record CAJNOP010000026.1, read on the forward strand.
TTGAACAGCTTGTAGATGAAAGAAAAGTATTGTAGCTTGTTTCGTGAAAACATAGAGGTATTTATGAGTAGTTTCATAAATTGTCCTGCCATATGAGAATATACATAAAAACGATTAAAGCAAAGTATGGAAAATTTTTTATAGATATACCTTTATGCTTATTTTTCTCTTCTCAGAAGTTGAATTTGCATTATCTAAATTGAGAAATTTATACTTCCAGCTATCAGCAGCTAATAGTCAATCATCTTCATATGATAATCCACTTTAGAACAGTTAAAGTAAACAGTACTAGAAAGCATATGCATTATGAAGAATCTGCTTATTAGACAAGCGGTTTCCTTTATCGTCATTCGAAACACAACACTCATATCCAGAACACGATGCACTACAAATCCACGCTGTTAAGATGATTTTTATTTTCTGCGACACATGAATAAAATAGTTCAAGATCATCTACTGCGTATTTTCTGACTATCCGTTCTTGAGACCATCGCAATAGAAAATGATAACTGTTGACATGTTTAACTATTAAGTACGAACGAAGAGAAAAACTTGCAAAAAAGTGTATAAACGCAGTGCGAATCGATCTCAATTTTCTGCGGTAGGATTGCATTTAACATAAGAACGATAAATGATTTCACTTAGAGCTAACTCTGTCCTGTCGTAGGTTTTCCTTTTCTCTCCTAATGATAACAGCTAATTGGAGACTAGCTCACCACTTTTAATTATTTCGGGTAAAAGATAAGAGACAAATGGTCAAAATTACCGTTTTACAAAACTTACTGAAGATGAAAGAAAACTCATATTGAAGATTCGAAAAGATTTGCATCATCTCGTACTATGGATCTTCTTCACATAGTTCGAAGAAATTTCTAGCAACTCGTCGTTCACTAGAACACCGCGACACAAAATATAGATTTCGATGACCAAATGAGCACACAATCAAATACAGAAATGTTCTATTTCGTACCATATTGAAAACTCGCGAACGATCACTGTACAGCGCTGTGTATTGTAAATACAGTCATATAAAAGCATTTGCGCCAGTAAATTTGAATAATTTACATTCATTTGAACGGAAGATTTCTGTCTTGCTTTCTGATTTTTTTGTTAGAGACCGATTCCTGCACGAAGAACATCATAATAAGACTTATATAACTAGAAAATGTGTGTTTCTTAGCCGTAGTTCTAATTGTACACCGATGATTTTTGAAATACTTGTTTATCTATCGATATAAATCATTCGAATTGTGTTGAATTGACAATCATGATCGAAAAGGTACAATGACACACTTATTTTTCTATTCATACTTCCAAGGTTTTCGCATAGACTAAGATAACGAGAGGATGTACATCCTCTTCTTCTCCCCTAACAATTGAAAATTATCTGTTATTATTCAGTAAGATTAGCAAAATTTTTTTGAAACGTTTTCGAAATTTTTGTGTCATTTATTCAAAACAATAAAACGGATAACTTCTTTTCAGTTGATAACAAAATTTTAATGCATGATTAAATCTTTATTTGCAAAACTAATACCAATAACCATACAAAATCTATCTGTTTGTCAAAATTTTATCTTTTTCTCTCTTTTCTTTTCAAGAGATGAATTTTTTCTGTGTGTATTTCTAAAAGACAAAATAAGAGATCAATGAAAGGAATATCCATATACACACATGAAAGAGAGAACGCACAAGAGAACATCGAAGAAATCAAATATAACAACAATAACAAACGTGATAATAAACAGAAATCAACATGTTTTCTTTTATAAAGTTGTTTATCTTTGTAGAGATTTTGAAGAAAAAAATAATAATAACAATAAAAAAAAATTCTTTTCATAATTGATAGATAACTTTATTGCTGCCAGCTGTACTTTTTTTTCTATTTATAAGACTAGGTGTTGGATTTGTTTCTTGATTATGAAGCTATTGAAAAATACAAAAAAAAAAAAGATAAGTTTTATTTTATTTACATATTTTGTATTCTTACTTCGAATAAAATATGAATTTGTCGTGGAATATTAATTAATTCACGCATACGTCGTCTGAAGAACAAAAAAAAAAATTTATCTTTCTAAATCAATATTAATTTTTAATTAATATACCCAATACGAAATATAAGTTGTTGATCATGATGAACTGATGTCCAAAGTGCAATACGATCACAACTTTTTCGTGCTGAAAGAACAACACCATTGACATAATTTGTATCTTGTGCATATTGACCACCAATGAGAGCCAACATCTAATGAGATATAAAAAAAAAGAGATTTTTTTTGTTTTACTAAAAATGAAAAATAAAAGATTAGAGAAAAACTTACTGAAGCAAGCCAACAAACATCAAGATTCAAATAGACCTGTTCTGGTTTTGAAAAATAAAGAACCCAACGACCACCACTTGAATTTTGTGGATCTTCCCAACAAGGTAAAATAGAACTTTTAAATAACATATAATCACAACTCGGTGGTAAACGTGAAGCAACACGAAGATGATTGAAAAGACTAACAAAAAAAAAAAGAAAATTTTTATATTAAAAGAAAATAACAAACAAATGTATAAAATTAAACTTTTTAACTATCAAAATTAAAGTTAAATTTTCTCAAAATGTAAAAATTTCTGTTCGAGTTACAATATTCATTAATTGCATAAAGTAAGATAAGTTGTTATGCGATGTATTGAATTTATTAAAACTATCAAAATTATTCTTCGATAGTTTAAAAACAACGTTAAACAAATCCTAGAAAAGCCGTTAATCACAAAAAATGAGGTTTAGTGAAAGATATTTCTCTCCTTTTTGCATCATAATGAATTATTTTCAATTATTGCAGGTACGTAAATTCCGCACTTTTGCGAGACCTAACACTTGCTTCTATCAAATTTTCGTTTCCTTATTAGGTTAACATCGTCGCACTTCACTGAAGCAGACTCGTTTACTATAGTGTAGCGGATGACTCGGCTCTCTATAGAAACCAGACAATTCTATTGTTATATGCGAAGTAAATATCTGCTTCTCAATGTCAAATGGGAACTAAGACCTGCCTACAATTTTTTTTTCTAGCTCTGCTGCTTTTATAATCGTTCATTTGAATTCTCTTGTTCTAATGGTTTTTTCTCGTATTCAAAACTTCGATTTTTTTTTTATCGAAATAAACCATCGATAGATTGAAATTCATTCAAAGTAATTCGATTAACTTACGCCCAAAATTCTTCGACATAACCAAATGTTGCTAATTTCATTAAATTATCTTGCCAATCTTTTCCTTGTTGATTTTTTAAATACCAAAATGACCATTGATGTTCAAGTGAATGTATTAGTTCAATTTGTTTATTCATTAAAATAAGTGGTATCGGTGACTCACTTGTTTCTAATGTTGAACCATTTGATGATGTTGGTAATAAATGCGATTCTTCTTTATGTTCATCATTATTTAATAATTTTTTTTCAAGTAAATTTGTTATATTTATTGGTTTAATTGTATTCAATTGAATTTGTTCAACTAAAATAAAAAAAAAAACAAAAACAAACAATTTTCTTTTGTCTTATTAAATAAAGAATATTATTGTACATACAATCATCGTTTATTTGAATAATATTTTCTTTGATATCATCAAGTAATTCATTAACAATATTGGTTGTTGATTCTGTAATAAGATTTGTCATTTTCTTTTTTTTTTTTTTAATCTATTATTTCTTTTTACAATCTATTTAACTACAAAGGATCGACTGATGTATGTATGTATATAAAAGAAAGTTTTAACTAACTAACTAGATAGAAGAATAATGATCATACCTCGAATCGATATGTGATTCATATTCTGATGATACCGCGCATGTTATTTATTTAAATAAAAATAAAAATAAATAATTATTCAAATAAAAAATTTTAAAGATATTAAAATCTAACTTGATTTTTTGTTTCAAATAAAAAGAAATAAAAAAATGCATTACTGCATTATATTATTCGATTCAAACAACATTTTATTGGATGATTTGCAAACAGATGACTTTTTCTTTTTTCGATTTTAATATTTTTTCGATTTTAAATATTACTAATATGTATCGTTATTATATAAATTGTAATAATTGGAAACCAACACGTGAAGAATGGATTTATGCAACACGTTGTATAATAAAAACTGAAGTTGAACGTATTGATAAATTTGTATTTCAACGTGATGCAAAATTTGCTCTTGCTGGACAATTATTAATACGTTATCTTCTATCAAAAGTATTTGAACGTAAAAGTTCATCATTTGAAATTCAACGTAGTGAACGTGGACGTCCATTTATTGAATCGATACCTAAATTTGATTTTAATCTTTCACATCATAATCAACTAGTTTGTATTGCTGGAACATTTGATGGACAAATTGGTTGTGATACAATGGAATATAGACTAAATAATGAACCAAAAGAATCTATTGAATCATTAACAAATTTACTTCGAGGAGAATTTACAAAAAATGAATACGATTTTATATTAAATAAAAGTAAAGATGAAAAAATACGTTTTTGTCATTTTTATCGTATATGGTGTTTAAAAGAAAGTTATGTTAAATGGTTAGGTTATGGTATTGGTTTTAAATTATCAAGATTAAATTTTTGTATAGAAACAGAAAATTTTGATGAAAATAATTCTCAACAAATATTATTTGATACAAAATTAGAAATTGATAATAAATTAATTGATGAAAAACTTCGTTTTGATGAACAAATTATTTATTTACCAGATAATGAACAACAAATTATAACATTATGTTTATCAAATAGAAATACTTGTCAACCATTTATTGAATTAACTATTGATGATATACTTAAAGGTTGTACACCATTAGATGAAAATATACATGATGAAGAAAAATGGTGGAATAATTTTCAAGGAAAAAAATTAAAATAAATTTTTAAATGTAAGTTATCAATGTTGAAATTAATACAACGATTTTGTTAGTTCACGATCATATATTGAAAAATATAGAGGATTTGCCGAATATAGAAAATATTTTATATTCAAATTAGAATTAATAATCTATTAGATTAAAGCTAATATTGTAGAAAGTTATCAGTGCCACCCATACTTTCATATATTTCTGAAATGCGTTTGGATTTGGATAGTTACTATTTAAGAATTTTATTATATGTATTGAGGAAGACATATTTTCAAGTGTCGCACGTCATTTCAGATGATATTATGAAGACAAGTAGATCTCTGTGAAACGTAAAAAAGCTTATAAAGATTTAAGCCCATATAAAAAATTTTGATAATCACAATAAAATCTTGCATTATGAAGTGTTCGAAAAACTCTTACTTTAACTAAAAAATTCATTAAAATAGTCATAACTCTGCGTCAATAGGATATTGGTGTTCAAAAAATCTACTCGTACATAGCCATAATATCAGTACAAATGATGTTCAATAATTGAGAATACTCCATGATTGATACTGAACAATGCATTCGTAGTTGATTAGTAAACATTATTTTGTTTATTAACTAAAACTATAACGATCATATTTTTCATAGTTATAGAATAATCATCTTGAAGAATTCTTTAAACTGTTTATGTCAATTATTCTGAATTCATGTACATAGTTTCATGATAACTATTTTCTAAAATTTCTATTCAGTACTTGGCTTGTCAAAATTGATTTATTTATTAATATGAAACTGGTAGAAAAAATAATAACTCTAATCAAGACAATTATTTATTCACATCTAGTGACTTTCAACAGTTCTTGTCGGAATTAAAATCAACTAATCAATATTTATTTAACGTATAATTATATGGTAATCAATTTTTGCTAAGCTTTATCAAAAAATATGCCTTTTATTGTTTTTTTTTTTTCGTTTTTGATTTTTTATATTTACCTGTTGAATATGTTGGTGTTACTAATAATTCCGAAATCTCAAGTTTATAGACAATAAAACTAATCAGGATAAAGTTATTTATTGTTTTATTCTCAGACAAAAAACAAAAAGTTTGAGTCATAAAGAATGATTCTCTTAGTATTTCTGTTACATTTCGATCATCGTAACACGCCATTTTTCAATTCTCAAAAAACTATATCTATCTACTTAAATATTCAAAATAAATTTTTATTCGATGAAATAAAAACAGTGATCTTAGGAGCTATTCGAAAATTTTACAACTAGACAAGAGATTTTGTTACGAGATCAGTTTCTAGCACTGTCTACGTGCAAGAAAAATTCAACAGAACCGAGAAATCGATCGCAACATTTTCGAAATCATCTATTGACGATCGTTCTTATTTAACTTCAGCCCAGTTTACGCATATTATGAGTCTATCTGATACATCGCAGCTTCATGATGTTCAATAGTAGTTTATTAACAAATCAATAATCTCAATATGAATGACTAGCATTTAGAACAAAAAAAAATGAACATGAAGATGATGAAATGGCTAATTCACACTATTGATTGCTTATGCTAAAAGAAAGCCAAACAAGAAAAATCATTTATTAAAGAATGGAAATATAAAAAATTAATCAAATACTCATTTTTAGAAGGATTGATAAATAAATTATTTGAATAAAAATTGAAATAGATTAAACGATAGTTGAAATACTTCAAAAATATTGAGAAAATCATTCCTTATATGTCATAAGTGATACATATATCGCAAAAACATTCAATCTATTATTCCATTTCAATTATCAAAGTAACTATCATTTTCTGATACTGAATGAATAATAAATCAATAGAACATGGATTATTGTTGAAATTAATAGTTGTCTTTCGTTAACTTGACATATTTACATGAAAACTTTTTTCATATATTTCTCTGTTTTTTTAATACTTGATATTATTTATATGCAAATAGATATTGGAGTAAAAATACAATTTATGTAATAAAATATATTTATCCATTTTCTATTTTTGTTCTAGTAAATATTTTTCTATACAATTTGTTCTTGAGCAATGCAATGATAAGTTGGAAGTGTGCGTTTAATTTTTCATGAATATTCTAATTCCTATTCTATTAATTAAATAAAGAATTTAATTTGTTATGAATATCTCTCTAGTTGGCATGTTTGAGACAATCTTGAATATCAAAAATAGAAAAAAAGAATAATAATATACAAAAAAAAAAAAAACCAAGAGATCAATAAGAAATATGAATATTAAAAAATAGTAAAATTTCTGAAAGAAAACATGATTTTCATCACAGATGTGCAACATATGATGAATAAAGACAAGATAAAAAAATTAAACATAATCCGAGTTAGCAAGCATTTTATTTAGACGGTCCTGTTTCGGTTTTCCTGTATGATTTGTTTTATTTGTTGATGATCTTTTTCGTCGTCTTTTTGTTTTGACATGAGAATAATTCGTTGATGATGATGATTGTAAATGGTTTCTTACTCGATGTTGTTGAGGTTTCCAGTGATTTTTATGTGGTAAAATATCTACAGTACGTTTTTGTTCATTTGTCGAAGTATAAGTTGTTGGTTTTGTCTTTGATATATCCTTAGATGGCCTGTTTTCATCATCAGAACATTGAATAACACTTAAATTTTCATGATCATCATCTGATGATGATGATGATGATGATGATGAAGTTTCAATAGGTTGATGTTTAGTCATGTTGTGATTTGTATTCAATTTTAACGTTTTAGGTTTAGTCATTGTTGATGAGATTCCTTGAGAAATAAGTTTATCATTAGATGTTTTTTGTGATATACCATTTGTTTTATTATATTCTGATGGTAATTTTTTACTAGCCATTTTTTCTTGTTCAATTTTATTTCTTTTTTCATTCGATTTTCGAGTTGATAATTTTGATTTTTGTGTAGATTGTGTTTCATCATCAGTATCAACCTGAGTCTTAAAAACATCTACTGTTGTTGTTGTTGTTGTTGTTCCAGATTTTTTTGTTCTCAATGGTTCAGTTTTTCGTTCTGGTAAAAATACGTCGTCATCATCTTCATTCTCACTATTATTATCATCTGAATCTGTACTGATACTATCATCACTATCATGAGAATCTATGTTATCATCAGAGTGACCTACATGACGAGATTTGTTAGTCTTCGTTGGTTTTCTTATCGGAATATCAGATATTAATATAGGAAATTTTTTACATGTAACACGATAAAGTAATCGACTTAACATATCCCATGAATTCTTTTCAAATGTAATAAATGTTAAACATTGAAGTATAATACTTGATATACGTAATAAAAAACATATTTTTAAATATGTTGAATATGTATCTTGTCTTGTAATCAATTGTGTAATTGTCGTAGCCATTGATGCAAAATAAAATGGAAATGAAAAACATACATTTAATAAAAGAAATATAAGACATAATAATGTCATATAACGATCGTCAGGTTTTTTAATTTTGATTTTTAATTTAAAAAACATTGATGTAAAAATATTATAAAATATTGAAATAGCTGCTGATTTAATAATTAAGACAATTAATATAATAAATATGATAATCAATAAGATTTTAAATACTGATGATAAACGACCATCAATGGAACATTGATAAGATGATGAACTTAATTTACTGAAAAATTCACGAGCTATTTCTGGAGCCATATCGTTAACATTATTTTTAATTGTTTTGAAAATGACTCCTTTTATTAACATAATTGTTGCCATTATTGCAATAAAAATAATCCAAATCGTAAATAAAATAACTGGAATTACATATGATTTTGTAAATATTCTAGTCCATGGTAATTTTGACTCCAATTGTTGTGATAATCTTTCCAGTGAAAGAAAAAATAGAGCACAATGCATAACTGGAATGGTAATGTACATAGCTAAATATTCAAAATTGAAAGATATAATTTTAATAGATTGATGTAATCAGATGAGTGCTCAGTCTCCCTCCTGTCAAAAAATAGTTGAGTATCACATAAAAAATGGCTTGAGTCTCTTCTAGAAGCCTTACTAAAGGGTCTGCTCCCATTCTATAGACATGGCTAGAAGTAGAGCTCGTCGAGTTCAAATCTGAGACTTTGGACCCGATGCGCTTTAGTGATCTGAGATATATGTAGAATGGTCTAATCGCTGAATACAGAAAATCACAAAAAAAGTATCTCATATCTTTGGGACAGCTATCCAATTCGAAGTAGAAAATTAAATTAACAATGACACAATGTGGTTTGACCGGATCCAAAAAGTTTCAAGTTAACGAGCTTTAGTCAGAGAAGCTGAGTCTTTTTCTACAACTTTTCTCTCTGCTTATGTCATCACCAAAAATATAAGCAACAATATCAATAGATAGAGATGCAAAGTATTGTATTTTCAAGATAGATAGTTATTGTTAGTGCTTGTGACTGATATTCTGTTCCGAAGAGTCAATCCGAAAGTTAGGGAGGTCAAATAGATACTATGTACACTTAATAATATTGAGCTTGAGAAAAGTAAGCGCCATCTACGCAGTAACATCGCTCTCGAGAACCGTATACCAGATGAAATACTGCTTATTGCTAAAATTTAATTTTCATAAACATTTATCAGACGGCTTTTTACTAGTATCTTCTCGATTACTATTTCATTGTGAAAAATTTTAAAACTGTTTCGAATGTTTTCACCCATTACCCATGCCTAGTTACAATAACAATGAAGGTGCTTCTGTTGTTAGTTCATAAAATTAGACGGATTCAAGTTAAATTAAAGCATGTACACCAGAGTTGTAACCGGTCAAAAAAATTCAGACCGGACCGGCCTGACCGGTTTAAATCTTAGACCGGCCCGGCCCGGCCGGTGACCGGCCGGTCTAAAAATATTTCTAGACCGGCAAAAACCGGCAGAAGTATGAATTTTCTTTACATGGTAAAACTAGTTCTAGACATAGACCTTTTATCCATAAATTGATTTTTACACTTTCCTTTTCATGCATATTATCATTTTCATAGCAAACAATAACACAAATTTCTACGATTGAATATGTTCTGGACAAAACAAAGTTCTTTTCTGCAAAAGCTGATAATTGATATAAATTTCTTCTTTTATTATATACAAAATTTACACAAAAAAAATATCATAATGATACATATTAAATTAACAAACTATGTGTCCGCATCCATAATAATTATAAAAATAAGAAGATTATGCAGTAGCGTAAATAGGGGGGGGCGCGTGGGGCGTTACGCCCCCCCTGCTTCGGAAAATTACTAGAAAAAAAGGGGTTTACGCCCCCCCTGCTTTTGAAAATTCCGTTGTTTTTGCTCATCAAAATAGAAAAAAAGGGGTATACGCCCCCCCCTGCTTTCGGAAATTCCAGTTTTTGGCTCATGAAAATTTTCGTTAGTTTTGAAGGAATAAATTTTGGGATTAGGCTGAGGGGGAGTAGGGGCTTTTTTTTTTTTTTTAGTGTTGACTTTGGATTTTTGGGAACCTCTCCACTCTTGGAAACAATCGACAACCTTGATTATGGTCCCCTGTTTCTGCAAAGTTTATTTTTTTGGTGGTGGAAATAAAAAATTAGTATTACGCCCCCCCTGCTCTGACATCTGACTTACGCCCCTGTCAGATTATGTTATGTACTTTTACTGTGTTCAATAAAAAAAATATATGACGAATACTTATCGTATCGTGCGTATATCTATCTATACAATCAGCTTGACGGCCTACTCTCTTTTTTATTAATTTAATTAAAGATATGTGTCGGCATGTTAACAAGAATTGAATTAATATCAAAAGGAATACATAAAAAAGAAATAACAATCAATATGTGACACTGTTCTGATTATTAAGATGTTGTAAATAGCAGATAATAGAAATCTTTCAAGCGGAAATTTAATGTATAGAAAAGGTTGAATTTACATCGAAAAACAAAACTTTTGCTCTTTTCGTTTCAAAAATTGTAATGAACAGAAATAAATAATATTATCTTATTAAAAAATTAATAATAACACAACTTTTTTAAACCAGCAAAAACCGGTAAAAACCGGCCGGTCTAGCTGTTCAAACCGGCCCGGACCGGCACCGGCCCGGCCCGCCGGTCCCGGCCGGTTTCGCCGGGCCGGTTACAACTCTGATGTACACTGAAATTAACAAATTTAAAATACAAGTTATCCTTGACATACATGCACCGAATTATTTCAATTTGAACATACTAGTAGTATACACAATGTGCTCACAATTCAAAATTTTAGTCGAGTTTTTTTGGGCTCTTTAGATATAGTTCATTGAATTGCATAAGAAAATATATGTTTCAAATCATAAAATTGAAATTTTTACAAAGATCAGATTTTTGAGTATAACTTCTCTTGAATTTGAACAATGATGATATCGTTGATATTTTTGCTCAGATTTCTTTTTCTATGATTTGAAACATACTTTTTCTTGTGCACTTTGATGAGTTCTATAAAACTATCATAAGAAAAACTTTGCTGAAATTTTGAATTGTGAGTACCTTTACATATATTGTCAATTTCTTCAAATTCGAATATTTCAGTCTTTGCATGCCAAGGACAACCAATATTTTAAATTTGTTAACTTGATGATGAGAATTTAAATTTAACCCGAATCTCTCTAGTAATATTAATTAACAATAGAAGCACCTCTACTGTAAGCTTTGTATCACAGTACCTGTATTAAGTTAATAAAGAACTTTTATTAATAAAATTTCGTAGCATCCATAAAATCAACTTCTGCAAAGAAAATTATTCTAAATTTTTGTTTGATTTCATTGAATTGATAATAAGCATTAACATCTGAATATTTACTATGTAAATAACTAAAATAGTTGTAGTGCATATGAACTGTTTTGAAAGAAATAACTTATTTTATAATGATTTATATAAAAAATATCGATTCATTCCATCTACTAAAACTTACAGACAATTTTCATAATTGAGACTGATAATGAAACACTAAGGCTCCTATTTATGACTTTATGTGACACTATAAAACAACATTATTCATTTTATTACGATTCATATCTATATAGAACACGATTAATTATGAATATTTCACTTTCTTATGATTTTTCTTGATATTAGAAGATTATTTAAATTCAATATCGAAAAAACATACTATATGACAACGAACTTGATTTTAAGGACGTATAAGACAGTTTACAATGATTACATTTTTTTTTCTTTCATTTCTCATCGAATATGTTTTTTTTTTTTGAATTCGAATTTCATTAAAAATTATGAATATGAGTTAATAAAAAAGAATCCATATATTAACTATTTGAGAAGTGAATCAATAGAATTTTAAAATAATCAATCACAGATAATAATTTCTTCTTGTTCTAACTATTCTTAGATATTCTCATGCAAATATTTCTTATAACACAAAAAAAAAAAAAAAAGATAAGAAATATACAAACCATAATTAGCAAAACTACAAAATAAATTTCCTAATTGAAAATTTCGTGCTACATTGATCATTGATAATAATATATAAATAAGATAAAATAATTCACATAAAAATATATGAAAAAATATCATTTTAACACTATTTTTTCTTAATCCATATCTTTTAAATAGTATACATATAGTAATTATTGTTGGAATTATACATAATATTGCAATAACCCATAAACAAACAATTGCTACTTTGAAATAAACATCTTCAGTTGTTTGAGGATTAAATAATGAATCATAAAAACCTTTTGAAAATGTTTGATTATTATTAGATGAAATTACACCAGGAATTAATGTTTTTGTTTTATTTATAATCATTCCAATACCTGTTCGATCTTTTGCAATATCAGTAAAATTCTGATATTTTTCACGTAAATCATGATATGTATCATTTGGTATTAATCGTTCACGAATAGATGATGTTATATTAGGTTTAACAATATTTTTAATTTTAGCTTTCCAATGCGCACGTAATGATGGTTGAGAATCCGATGACATTTATAAACAAATTCGTTTGTTCTTTTTTTTTTTTTCTAGATAATATTAATCTATATAAATAGACAAAATCTTTGTTTTATGACTCATAATATCTATGTACCATTGTTTATGAAAAATGACAACAAAAGTAAAAGAAATGTACAGGCGATAAATTATCTTAGTTAAAATTTAAAGGCACCTGCTGTGTTATTGTTATAAAAAAATTTATGATCTGTAAGACTTCAATAGTCATCATAATAAATGAAAGTCTAAAGCAAATAAAGAGATTTTATGTGTACATACGTATAAAAAATGTGAAAGTAGAATAATAACTGTATTATTGATTTGATAAAAGCTTTTCTTTTTAAGTTTTTTTTTGAGTTTTGAATCAAGGAAAAATCTAAAGGTAATTCAAATGATTGTATAGATAAGATGTTTATAATCAATAGAGATAACTACACTGCCTTCGGATTGTTACTCTAATGTTGTGTAATGATTAACTCAGGGCTGCTTTTTTTCCCCTACGTCAACATCCTTCTTTTTCTTTTTTTGTTGGATTTTTACATTGGTTTTAGATTGCATTTCATTTCTTCTTGGCATAATTCTTTTTCTCTCTCTCTCTGTCTCTTTCTTTTTCGTCTAAAGACTATTCAGTTTCTTTTACCTTGAAAATTGTTGTAGTCTACATATGATGTATATATAAATGTATGAAAAAGAAAATAATTCAAGTATTGATGCTTATAAAACGATAGAAATTAGGGCATGTTTGTTTGGTCGATGATTATTTTATACGTTTGAGATTCGAAAGAAAGTGTAAAATGTGTTTCTGTTTTCTTTCTTGTTTTTGCATCATTATTCTGATGATCAAATGATCATTTGAAGGTCGAGGAATAACAATGCATAATAAGTTATCTTTCAGTCTGTCTTTTTCTTTCTCTCGTGCTTTTTTCTTTATATACAATAGTTCCATATTACCACTAAGAAACGATTTTTTTTCTCTCAAATTATTAATGAAATCATTAGTAATTTATCATTCATGTAACCTAAACAAGTTTACAACGCTTAGCCTTTCTCTTAATGAGTACATTATATGAATATATTTTTTTCAAAACAAGTAATTGTATCCGTTTAGTCATCATGCCATATATGGAAATGATCGATTGTCATCTTCACATACTAAAATTAAATATACATACTAGAACATTTAATTGCTTGAAATAATGTTTAACACTTACATAAAATCTTTGAAGTTGTATCAGCTGAATAAGTCATTAACAAAAGTAATGACGTTGAAAACAAAGCATTATTCAACCTTTTTGACTTTGTTTCTTCAATCTCCTATTAACTTATTTATATAAGATAGTGATATTAACAATAAAAAGACATATGACTAGATAATCGAAGACATTCATTTGTAATGTATCTGTTTATTGTTAATGATTCATGAAAATGCTGTCAAGTAATACATTTTCTCTAAGATTATTAATAGAATGTCATTATATACATAGTTTCGGCAAGATTAGATTTTCAAGGTTTTTTAGTTTTACAGTTAAATGAATGTATTCACTTTATTGTTTTCAATAATTTTATTTGTTATTGTGAATAATCCAGAAGGTCACTGACAAACATTGATGACATCATGTGTTTCATGTAATAGTAGCCTATTTTGCACTTACAACATACATGACACTTTTCTTTGTACAAAATAGAATAAAAAGAAAAAGACAAAAAAACAACATTAATGTTCTCAAGTTCTTGTCACAAATCTTTGAGTTTATTTAAAATGTGAATCATGATAGGCTTTTTACGTTTACGTTCTCTTTAGAAAATGAATTACATATAATATATGAAATAGCCATCATCGTTATTTCATCATAGTTAATCAACATCATCAGTCGGTACCGCAATACTATTATTAACAACGACATCTAGTTTTATTTACTTATTTTTATGTATATCGTAAACGAACATAATAATCTTTTTGTAAATATAAAATTCTTTTTATTTAATGAAATATAATATATAAAAAAAAAGGAATTAATCATCATATCAATGATATTCAATATTAAGGTTTTACCTAGACTACAATCAACTTTTATAATAATCAAGGATATCTGCAATCTAAATGCATTGATATATTAAAGAATAAAAAGATGAAAAAAATTTTAAAAAAATCTATTTCAGATAATTTTAATAAAAATAATGTCAGTTATTATATCAAATCGTCCTAAATCACAAATTAATGTAGGATAAAATAATAGTAATCTTTTTTGTCATAGAAGTTTTTCTTTTTTTTAATAGATTTTGGATAAACGTATACCACGAAATCCAAAATATGAAAATATTAAAGCAACGATTGACACAGGTTCTTATTGATAGTGTTGTTTTTTTTTTTTTTTGGAAAATTATTTTCTTTTTTTTTTGATGTTCTAGGAGATAGTCTTACAAAATTTCTTAAACGAAATGAAGAATTACGTGCATGTAAGTTAAGAAAATTTCGCGTATTCGAAACAAAATATCAGATGAAAAATATCAATCTTACTTCAAAATTTTTTTTTTCATACAGACAAGAGATTTGAGATGTAGTATATTTTTAAAATTAAAGAAAATATTGTTTTCTGAATTAACCATTCAAGTTATCGTATGTACAGTATTGATAAAAATCGGAACACTTATGATTTGAATTTATTCAAACAGTTAAATCCATTGGATTTAAAAAAAAAAGCTTTAATAGTATTATGAGATAAATAGAACTTTGAATCAGAGTTAAACAAATTAATTCAATTCAATTGAATGATTTAGCTTTGATTTCGAGAAATTCGATATATGAGGTTACGCCAATCAGCATGTAAAGTAATGAATATGTACGTCTTCATGACTCACATTGATAAAGATATACCCTAGTGTATTAAGGTCACAAGTGGATAACCTAGATAGATGCATCATGTGAGCACGTACAAATATTAGCGATGACACTGTGCAAATAGAAAAGTCAAATATAGAACTGCGTTTATGAGTCAGATATTTCTAAATATAAACTTAATGAAAGATTACAAGAAACAAAAGAAAGGAACACTTTATCTTTTTTGAGATTTTAAAAGTTTAGTCTTTGATAATATTTAATAGATATTTCATTTTTTTAAATTGATTTGAACTGATGAATTGTTTGCCTGAGATTTGAACAAGATGAAATCAAATTACAATATTTTGATATATGGATAGAAAGATTTTAATCATCAAGTTTCTACTGATAAAAAAACGTTTCTTTTTTCAATGCTGTAAGCAATATGCTAAAAAGAAAAATATTTTATAAAAAACTTTACGATTCCTTGATAGAAGATTTTGAAACAGTGACTGAATCATAAAAAAAAATATATTTATAATAACACCGTCAAGACTTTTGAAAATTGTTCATCTTTATAAGATGTTCAGAATTGTTGATATTTTCTAGAGATAGGCAAGACTGAAAATTCTCCAGAAAGTTCTTTCATTCTTATAATACTAGAAAGTCATGAACGGGAGAGAAAGATGAAACCCAACCAACAACCTATCATCACGCTATTCCTTTACTAAAACCTTCAAAATTGTATTTACCTTCAAAGACATTGCCTGCTTATTTTTATTTCGCCTTTTGCTAGAGAAAGACAAATGGTATTCTAAATTCGATTACGCTCTAAAGTTACCATGAAGCCATAAAAAAATTGGTAGAAAGTTGAACATTTTAGGACGGAAATGTCTTAAACTTGTTTATCAGTACTGGAGTAATCAGAAACTATTCTCTGTGTAGTTTATCTTCCTGCATTTGAATATTGATAAGTCCATAAATAATTTTCAACAAACTATAAAATTTTGCTTTGTTTTACAAAGTTCTCTGTGATTGTTTTGGTTTCTATAAATGTGAGTATAAATGAAGGTTTTGCTGTATGATTCATCCACAATTTTTTATTCATTAAGTTTTATCACGTCAAAACTGATGAATTTTTGTTTAAATAGTTTGACTTTAGTTTGCTTGATAATTGTTCAAATATTCAAGTTTTTAAGCAAGATCACTTATTAAGTGAATTTTTCATTAAATATAAGACGATGTTGGGATATCATTGTTTTTCTTGAAATATACAGACATAACGAATAATGAATCGCAGTTTTATAATGGATTAGTCAGAAAGAATGAAAATGAAACGATGCAAAAAAAAGAGTGCACATGCGTTCAGTTAAAACGAGTTAAAATAAGTATCAGGATTGTAAAAACAATGTTCAAGTTGAGAGTATGAAGATGTTCACTAATAGAAGTTCGACTGTATTTAAAATTCATAAATGGTCGAAAACGTTTTTTGATAATTAACTTATTTTCTTTTGTTATCAGTGAATTTATCAACAAGAAAAGAAACATTGACAATAGAAACTTAATATACGTGCATTTCTGTGTGTCGATATTTGTTATATTTTTATGATCAATTTTTAAACTGTAATATGTCAAAAGTCAATGAAATCTTTCATTAAGATTCTACAGGACAAATCTTACTTTGTCTTGATATTTGAATAAAAATGTCTAGCGCCAAGAGATGTTACTCAGTTTTGGTATTTCATTTTTGTGCATATGAAACAACGGTCGGAGTTTTTTTGAAGCAATTCAAAGACTTCGGTGTAGGTACATTCAGGATTGTTCCACATAAATATATTTTCCGATAGTTATTTAGTTAAAAAAAAATCATGAAAGATGCTCATTTAATGATTTCACGAATGTTTGTTAGATGTAATATCGTTCAATGTTTTCTTATTTTAAATGTGTTATAGTTTTTGCAATGTATTTTATGTCAATAAGTTATTCTACAATGTCTTTACTATTATTATTATTTAATTAAAAAAAGAAATATCATGTCTGTCATTGTAGCCTACGAAACAAACATTCATGATATTTAGAATCAATGCTTTTCTTGAGAATCATGTTTCTGAATTTTTTTTATGAATATAAATTAGATTCATTAAAAAAAAAAGAAGAACACATTGAACAGTAGTGTACTAATAAATCTCTATAAATCTACCGTATTATAGTTGGTCTAAAGGTATTTTGTTTGTCACAATCATTATATAGAAAAAAAAACCTCTAAATAAAATATAAACATAATCTTATTTCTAAAAATATCAAAAGGTCTTTGATTGATGAAGAAAAATAAATGATAGATTAAAATTAGATCATAATAACATGCGTTTTGTCCTCAAAGAAATTTTTATTTTAGTTTTCTTTTTTAAAATTAATATGAAAAGTTAAGTAGAACTCTCTAAGGGTATTTTATATGAAAATTGTTAAGAATCATATATGAATATTAAAATTAGCATTATGTTTAATTAAAGTATCTAGGTATTTATTTTTAACGGATTTTCTTTAGACATATTATGTCATGCATGGATTTAATTGTAAATTCTATTCTATTAAAGTCTCTTTATATTAATATGGCATAATATTTGTCTATAAATCATATTGAACTAATCATTCATCGTTATTAATCTTCCATAAATAAAACAGAAAATATTTGTTTGACTAAATATATAACAAATTTTCCTTTCTTTCACTTATAATTATAAAAAGAAAATAGAATAAAAAAGATCTTTCGTTTTAGGATTTCAAATGAGTTATCGGATACCGGATAAGCTGAAGCACTATTAGGGTCATACTGGTTTTTCATTTGAATGTTAACTAGAACGGATATCATGACTATACACATAAACAGTCTCATATGAAGTCTTCAACAACCAACTATGAGAGTGTTTATAGTCATCTTAATATTTTGCTGTAACAATCATTACAGATTGTTGTTTTATTATTTAATATATTGCAGTTGAGGATAAACTAGATAAAAAAAGAAAAGTATATTTTTTATTGTTTTACTATTAGATGTATTTAATGGAAAATAAATTTAAAAAAAAATAATCTAATTATATTTGTATTACTTTTTATGACTGATAAATTCTACGATTAACTAGAAATGAAAATGAAAAAGAACAAGTACTAAATTGAAACAAAAAGATTTTAAAATGTATACAATTTTGTTTTAAAGTATATTTGCTAGAACCATTTCTCAGCATTCAGTAACATTCGTAGTATTTCTGTAATTCAAAGTATCTAGAACAGATTTGACACATGAGTAATCAAATTTTAATTTACTAGCATCAAATAGACATATTGTCTTTCTACTAATCATTTAAATTTTACTGAAATATTATGACAGAATGCGTTTCAAAGAAGAGAATAAATCTTTTGAGTGCATCTTAATCTTCTTATGGACAAACAGAAAAGACAAGATGTTACAGATTGTCAATTGTCGTCTTATCTGACAAACCTGTGTTGTCAGATTTTATTGAATCTAATAGACGGACTCTAGGAGTATTCGACTGTCAGAAATTGAGTGATACTACTAGTTTCCAATAAGCCATTGCTAATTGAATAGTTTAGAGATTCGTCTGAATATTTTTCAGTCTGAACTTATTTTATTAATCAACAACAGACTAAATTTAAGATATTGTATCATTCAAATATGATAATCATTGATACAAAAATTCTTTAAACAAGAATAAACTCCCACGCTAATAAAAATATTAAAATTAAAAGTGTAAATATATTACAATCAGCTTAGAATAGAAGATCAAAAATTTTATTGATTACTTTTTCGAATATGTATGTATAACATTTAGATTATTCATAAATGAAACTGGACAATATTTGTTAATTAATTTATTATAATAGTCTATTTATATCATGCAGATTTTTTCTGTTGTAATTTCTAAACGTCTTTGCAATAAAACTATACATGAGTTAAAACAGTAAAATATTCAAATATGTAAACATTAATATTACAAGATTATTTTTGACTGACAGAACTCATTTTTTATGAAAGTGTTTAATATATTTAAGCTATCAAACAATGAATGCTTATAAATTCATTTATAAATAAAATAAATTTATCATAGTAAGATTCCATTGTAACCTTTAAGCCATGTTACCATGTATTGCGACTTTCTTTTTATTAATTTCTTTTATGCAAAAAAAATACACCTTAATTAAAATTTCACGACATTAGGAACGTTTCTCTGGTCTTTCATTAGCCAATATGATTATATTTAAGACTTCATTAAAAATAGATTATACTTATGAATTAAACAAAAAAAGTTTTATTAACTACTACGAATATTATCTTACTTATCGAATGTTGAAAATGATTAGATTGAAAAAAGGAATAAAACCTTCTATTTTATGGTCATAGTTCTAATAGTAAATTTTTTTTTCCTGTATGATAGCTATACTAATAAAAGATACTTTGGGTTTGAATCTATTGATCAAAGAAAGAAAATAAAATCGAATATCAACAAGAATTATTTTATTTTATAGCAAGAAAACAACAATCAGAAGAAATATTTAAACGAATGAAAATATCAACACTTGTACAATTGGTTTGTTTAATCAATTGTTAGTTATTCTATATTTAATTATATTAAAAAATTTTTAGATAATTCAAGTAGCTGAAATAAATTCATTAGAAAATTCTAAAAACGATGAATGTGGTGAGAATTTGTCTCTTTTTTTTTTATTTTGTAAAATTTATTGATAGAAAAAATAAATATTAATATCAATAGATTCAAATGCATCACAACGAACATTAACTAACACAAATCGACCACAAACACAAGATAGTGAAAGAAGTATTGCTACATCACGATCAACTCTACAAAGGTATATATTATGATAAATTAAAAAGAAAAGAGAAATCAATTTTTCCAAAAACAAAAAAAAAATTTAGTCTTATTCGTGGTGTTGGTGAAATGGATTTATACAATAAATGTACAAATCGTTCTTCAACCATACCATCAACACCAAAAAATATCAATAATCAACAAATTGATTTAGCATATGAAGAATGTCCTTATTTAATTGTTGATCTTCGTGATAAAGATGAATTTAATACTAATCATATTGTTTCTGGTAATTCAATTATAATTATAATTATAATCACTTATTTTATTTTTTTATTTAGCTCATCATTATCCAGCTACTATGCTTTCACGTTGTACCAATAATGAATCGAAAGAATTGCTTATCTATGTAATTCATTTTCTTATTTATCATTTAATATATTTAGTCACAGACATTAGAATATAAAGAACCTCTCTGAGGCACAATAAACAAATATATATATCTATACATATAATAACAAAGATAAAACAAATTAGTTTAAGTTTTGTCAGTTCATTGGTATAAAGATGTATTATCATGAAGAATGTGGATGAAAATTTCGACAATAGTGTTTATTACAAGAACATGCGAGTGGTATCATTATTTCAATGGCTGTATGAGTAGAATCAGGACATATAAATTGCTCAGTTCGATGTTGAGTTACTGTACATGCACTTGTTCGAGGTACAAATCGATTAGAATTGAATTCCCATCGAGTACTACTAGAACAAAAGCCTTCACAAACAGGCAGTATAAGACGAGGTGGAGTTTTGCATATATTTAAAACAACAGTACGATTTTGAAGTCTACAATAACCATCAACATTTCCATGAACATAAATTAAGTTCAGCGGTCTTAATTGTAAAATAATAATAATAGTGCATATGAGTTTATAAATGATAAGAACCATTTATACTGCTCGATGTGTCAAAATATAATAACTAATTGAAATGTGTTTGTTTCATATATTTATATTATAGATAGTAAAGGTCCTTTTTCTTCTATTCTCACATAAGCCCAAAGAAAAGAGAAAAAGAAAAAAAAATGGAAAGAAAAACTTGACAAGACAAACAGTTCATCGATGTGACCTGATATTTTACTTGTTATCCCTCTGACATATCCAATATCTTAGATGTTGTTTAAAAAATCTTGGCAATTATTCAGTGACAGTATTATTTTGATAGCAATAAAAGAAGGGATTCTGGAATATACATATATATTTTTTTTTATCTAAATTGATCTAATAGCTTTGAAAATTCTTTCCTATTAAGAAAAAAATAAAATAAAACGCCTACAAATTCTTTTTTGTTCTTAGTCAAATACTTAACAAAATCATTTTAAAAAATGTAATTTTCGTGTTGAATTTTTCATATGGTTTTCAAGTGGATTAGGTTATTCAGTTCAGCAGAACAAGAAATAAAAAAAGAAGAACTATTTGTTATTTTTGACCTATTTTATCTCATAATCGGATTTTGTTTTTCTTCCTTATTCATAATTATGTAATTATAGAAAAATCAAAAAGGCAAAATTATTGTTTTATATGATGAAGATGAGCGTATTGCGCCACGTGCAGCAACCATTATGGTACAACGAGGTTATAACAACATTTTCTTACTTTCGGGAGGTAAGTTTACTATTAGTAAAAACTTATGACTAGAATATTTTGTCAGTTACTTTTAATGAATTATGTTACAAAAGAATTGATTTCGAAAACCAATTTAGAAATTCTTTCTTACATATTTATTTTTAAACTTAATACTTAGGAAGATTAATGAGGAAAAAAAAGTCCTTTTTATTTTGTTCGCGCAGTGCAGTCATGACTTACATTCCTATTGAATTTTTACTCGTTGTTTGAAATATTATTATCTTAAATATATTCACAACCTACTATTAACAATGTTTAGAAGTATATTGAAGAAAGACTTATGTTGTCCATTACATAATGGACAACAACGGGGACATTGAGTGCAAAAACTGAAAGTGATATTTTTTTTGTGAATTCAATAATGTCGAATATACTTAAGTCAATGATCAACTTTTTGTTTTACAAAAAAAAAAAACTTTCTAGCTCTTACAGGGTCTCAGAAAATACTACATCAAAAAAAGCTTGCCAGACTTCTGTCACTTTAGAGGGAAGTATCTTTTTCTAACTGAAGTAAAAAGATCTACGGAATATATTATGTAAACTCTGAAAGTAGAGCTCTTGCTCTGTTGTTCTATATGAAAAACTTTTCCTTTTACAAAAAGTATTTATGCTATCTCAATTCAGAATTTTCTAAAAAGACTTGTTCAGTTTAGTCGTTGTGTACAATTTAGTATAGTTCTAAAAAAAAATGAAACTTTCATACAATGATTATTTTTCCTGTGTAACATATCTATTCAATAAGCATAAAGATGTGTAGATACTTCTAGATTGATAAGAAAGCTTTTCCGCATGCGTTTGTCTCAGTAGTGTTTTAAGAGAAAAATCAACACCTATTGGAAATCAGCACAAAAAACTATTCCAATGAATGGCGTGTCATTTGGTTATTTTTACAATAGAACATTTCAGATAAAAATTTTGGATAAGGAATCTTGTTATATATTTTTTCATCGAAAATGTTTTTTTTTTCTCATGAATTTCATTCTTCCCCATCAATATTTTCATTGAGTACTGAAAATTAATATTTCTATAATAAAAAAATGCGTTTTTGATGTCTACATGATCTATAGAAAGTGTTCATTGCGCATCAATTAAAAAAAACCAGAAGTATTGAATATAAGAATGCTTGTATTTATACTATCATTAGGTTATAATGTCTTGATTTTCTCAATATGAGTAATAATTGTAACTTTATGTTTTTAGCATACATAATTACATACCAGAACGTATCATATTGTTTTCTTGTGACAATTAAATATACTTATAACATCCTAATACAAGAATCTCGAATGAAAACATTTAGAAATTTTCTATTATTAAATAAAGTAGTAACAACAAAAATAAAACAAAGAAATCATTCTTCTAGGTTTAAAATATGCTGCAAAAAAATTTCCCCATGGTCTCATAACCGGTAAATGTCCATTATCATGGACATTATCAAGTATATCAGCAACATCAATAAAAAAGCTTACACGTGCTCAATCAATGAATATACTTCATAGTGAAGCATCATTAGGTCAATCAGCTATTACTCTAACACGACCATCACTAGGTCCAATGATTGCATTCGACATTCGAGAACAATTTACAAATCATGATATTGAAGCATTAAATACACAACTTGAAGGAAATCTATTACCAAAAGATAGTGGTACACGATTATCGTGTGCACATACTCAAGCATCAAAACAATATTCACGTATGTCAAATGTTTCTGAACGATCAAATTTAAGTAATGTTTCAGATAAACCATGGAAACCATAACTATATATTTATCTATGTTTTCTTTGTGTATACAATGTAGTCTTATATGTTGTTTATGTTCTTTGTTTCTACTAGAAAATCTTTCTAACATTTATTTGTTACAATTAGATATTAATGATTATAATTATATAGAATTAAAAATAAAAACAAAAATGTTTCCTTTGCTTAGTAACAATTCTATTACAATCCATAAATATAATTTAATTTTTATTCTGTAGTTTTTTGTTTTGATAACAATAGGAAATATTAAAAAAAAAACACTATTTTGAAAAGAATGCAAATTATTTTGATCTTGAAAATATTTGTAAATATCAGGTTTAGAAAAACAAGGATTCACTGCTTCTATAGAAATAATGGTTTTATAAGAAAAACAAATTATCATTTTGACTCCAATAGAAAATTATATATTTGTTTGGACGCAAGGATAGTCTAACTGAGGAAGATCTTGAAGATGTGACACAACTTCCCCATCAAGGTCACTTTTTGTTTTTTCGCCAACAGCGTCGAAAAGTTTTCATGGGTTCTTTTAGAAACAAAAAAAACTTTTACATCCTGTCAATATTGATGGTTGCCTCGGGCGAGTTTTGTTTGGACATAATGTTACTAATTAACAAGAATTCAATGTTTAATATTACAATAAATTTCAGATATCAACTATATCTCATTGATTTTGATCATAGCCATTTTGATGTCAATTTATATCTAATATAAAAATATATTTGAAATTGAATTGGCAATTTGATTTCAATTTTTTAGTATGATGATTTAATGAATCTTTCAAATTATTCTTCTTGAGATTTTATTCAATTAATTTTTTATCATTTTAATGATATAAATCCTTTCAAAATTTATTTTGACAACTATTTGTATGTATTCGATCATTCATTGTAATTTCATATTGAATAATATTTATTTACATTTATGTATATTCATACACATTAATAAAATATTCTTATTTATATCAAAATGATAAAAATATTAGGAGCAAAATCTTATATTTAGATATTCATTATCTGTTCAAACTATTTTCTGTCTTTTCGAGAAAGTGCAATCAGTACCTTTACACCTGAATGTGTATTGTTAATTTGAGATCAAATTTAAATAAGATTAGTTTCCCATAGATATTTTTTTTTCGGCATATATGATATATCCTTGATCTTATTTAATCCTTTACCGTGCAATGAGTTCAAACATGCTGGTCTCGACTATAATCTATTATTCTATCTTTTCTAGTTTAATAAAGAAGATCGCATATAATATATGTTTTGAGAGAGAGAGAGAGAGAAAAACTTGTTAACCTGTTCTATATATTTTATTTTATATTGTTAAAAAAAGAAAAAGCAAATGTTATATACAGATCACAGAATAGATAACATGTCGACAAAAAGAAAAATGATTATGAGACAAAATATGAAAAAATACATCTGACAAAAAAAAAACAAAAAACAAAAATTCTAATGAAATTTTGAAAAAAATTTCGTTTGTTCATTAATATTAATTGAATATATACCATCATTTGATGCTAATAGTAATTCTTGATTTTCATCTATATAATTAAAAGCATGAGCTGTTTTTTTATATGATTTTAAATATTTTTCATTTGTTATTATATGAATTATTTTAGCTGATGGATCATTAATAAAAAAAATATATTTTTGTAAATTATATATATATATTGAACATATTGTTAATGGTTTTTCAGCATAATATAATGATATTTGTTCTTTTAATGCTGTTATAGAATGATTCTTATATGAACAAAATACAACAGCATATTGTAAACCATCCATTTCAACAAGATAACTTATATATTTATTATTAATACAAATATGTATAAAACGTTTAACTTGAGGAAAATTTTCTGTTAAATTATAATCATATAAATGATTCATTGTTTCAAATTCAAATATTGATAATATCCATTGATTTTTATTATTTAAATCAATATAATATATATATTTATCATATACATTACCAATAGAATATTCATGATCATTTAATTCAGAATTATAATCATTATTATTTGATAATAACCATGAATTAATTTGTGTATATGATTCTATTGAATATATTATAAAATTACGTTGTGTAAATATATAGAGATGAGTTTTATTAATAAAACCAAATGAAGTAATTGTATGATCACGCCAATTTAAACGTTGTTCTTGTAAATTTGAACGATCAATAGCACTTAAACAACAGGGTAGTAATTGATTAGAACGACTTCGGAAAAGAATAATATAATCTTCATTAGATGTCATGATTACAGATGTATTTCGCTCATGTTCATAATTTACAACTAAAATGAAACATAAAACGATTTGTTTAATATATATATTTGAAATTTTCTTAAGAATCATTTTATCAAGTACAAGAATGAATAAAAGTCTTTGCACTTACTGCATGTTGACTACTATACATGCTCGAAATATGAAAATTTTTGTATACAGACTACACTAAAACTATACTTTAGAAGTACAAGATCGTCTTGAATGTTTAAATACAACAAGAATTATGATGAAGGACACTTATTTTTGTTTCAAATTTTTGGTTTGAAAAAAAACAAAAAGTCTATTAAATTTTTCATTAACTATTATTCAGTACATGACTAATACTTGATATTTTAGCATACAACTAGAACATTGTTTGCACTAGTTTTTTAATCAAAGATTTTTTTGTTTGAATCCTCTGTATCAACATGATTCTTTGGATGACACTCACATTTAATGCAAGATTCTTTGATGAAACTTGTAGGTAATAATGCGCAACTTTAGACAACACTTATGTACAAGTTTCAGTTTAATTCACTAAACTATTGCTGAGTTATGACTTGAAAGAGACTAGCAGATGTCCATTCATGAAGTTCTTCTGTTTTCAGAGTTATGAAGTTAAAAGAATAAATAGATACGATCCATAACCGTCTATTGTAATCGTTGTTTCATTTAAGTAATAAAGGTAAGTTCTTGTCTGAGAGTTCGGTAGACTATGTGCACACTAATTCTCTGATCTACAGCACGTATAGTAATCGAAATACGGAAAATGGATGAGATATGTTGGACCAATTTTTTTGGTCCTGATTCCAGCTAGTTTTCTTTCTAGTTCTTGATTCCGACCTAGAGAAAACTATTGCAAAATCTATTCGTAACACATCTAAAGTAATTCTTTAATACTGTTTTTCATATTTATTTAGTCGATGATTAGCAGTTTTTTCGGATCATTTTTCTTGAATATGTTCTGATTTCTGTAATTTACGAGAAAATTCGATTAAAGTCATACAATATTTAAATGTAGACTTAAATTTCGCTCCCGGCAGTTTTCTCAAATTCCTGACTCTAGTATCGATTTCAGGTATTAGTATGACAAAAACATATTGATTTATGATTCACAAAAAACTTCACCTGAAAACTCTCACAGAATTAAAGACACTGAATGTTGTCGAATTCAAGTTCCAGTTCTAGGAAAATTTTATTATTGGTCCTAAATTTAGTCTCATACATCTCTTATCTTAAAAAATCATTATAACACATTGAGTTTTTGTTCAAATAATCAGAGTTACTTAATACTAAGCTATGTATATCTATATATCAAGTCTAGAATTATAAGCTGAAGATTTAAATATACTTATTTGTATGAGGGTAGTATTATCATCATAGAAGTCTTCGGTAGAAATGGAACATCTTATATCAGATTAAGGATGTTATCAAGACTTGACTTTTTCGCTTTGAAAGTAATATATTTGTTATAAAGCAAAATCTCAATCTTGATTGCTCTATCTGATATTATTGTGGCTTTGAATGACGTACAACAAAAAGATATAAGAATTGATCGAAAATTCAAAATATTTTGATCAATTTCAACATTTTCTAATCGTATTTCATCAAGAATGACTGTCATCTTGGATAGAGCAATGAAAACTAAAATGTTCAGCAAATTCTACATAATAATATGTAATTAATCTTGGAAAATATCTAACACTAAATCCTAGTGAAGACATGATTGATATTCTTCAATATATAAAATATTTTTAACAAAAACAATTTTATATTAAATTTTCTCAGAGAATTTTTATCTTTTTAAAATTCTCCTATTTATAAATTATTAACTTCTATACTTTTCTTTTCTCATATTATTACCTAAAGTAAGAGTTAATTCTTCTTTGGTAATATTTGTAGTTGATATTTGACGTTGATATAATGATGAATTGATATTTGGTGAAGATGGTACTTGTCGTACTTGTGTATGATTAGGAATATTTCCACGAGAAGTTAAAATACTACTTTGTACTGATGAAGAATTAATTAAATCTTGTTCATTCATTGATAGACTCTTGCTTGTAGGTGATGGTGATGGTTGTAATCGTGTACTGAAACGTATAGGACGTGGTATAGCATTTAATAAAGGAGATTTAGGTTCTTTGTTTCTAGAAATAAAACATAAGTTGTTTTTTTTTTTATTTTAAATTTTAATATTAATAATATCATACATAAAATAATTATTTGGTAAACTTCGTTGAGTATCCAAACATTTCGATTGACTAAAGGTCGATGAATTAAAATTTAGAAATGATTAATTTCAATATGTTTCTTTTTCTTTTTTTTCAATGTGTGTATTACCTTTTAAGTTCTCTTTCACTATTTTCATCATCTTCAGATTTCATATAATCTGATTCAATAAGTTTTTGTGAATGACATTGTATTTTAATTAATGGTTTAATATGATCGAATGAATTTCGTTTATTATCATTTGATGAAATTTGAGGAATAGTTAATGGTTTATCAAATGAAAAATATTGTTGAATATCAATATTTTTCATAAATAATTTTGGTACATTATTAATAAGAGTATTTCGTTGTTCAAAACGTTTTTCATAATCTTGAAATTTTTCTACAGCTAGAAATTAAAAAAAAAAAAAAAAAAAGACAAAGAAAATTTCTAAAAATGTTTTTTTTTGTTTTTGTATGTATGTTTTTAAACCTTCTTGATGTTTTCCTAATGAAAATAATTGATTAATTTCTTCAATTTCATCATCAAATTGTTTTTGATTTTGTTTTGATATTTGTTTATTTTCTTCACGTATTTGTTCAAGTTTTATTTTAAGTTCATTTAATTTTTCTTGAAATTTTTCTTGAAAATTTTTTAAATAATTTAAACCAGCTTGATATGTTGCATCAATATCTTTATTACAAAAATCTTCATCATCATGAAGTGTACGTTCGATTTCTTCAATACGATCGCCAAGAATTTGAATTAATTTTTCAGAATCATTTGTTAATTCAACATCCATTTTTCCAACATTTGGGGATTTTTTCTTTTTAGTTTAAAATAGATTATTGGCATTTCAAATGAAATCCATTACAGATATTATTTTATAGAGGGCATAAGTTGACGAAAATAAATTGAAGGATAGATTTTTTTATTAGATATAATTTTATTATTTATTTTCATATGATATTTAAAAAATAAATATACAATGTAATAAGAAATAAATCATTCAATGACAAAATGAACAGAATATTATTGATTTCCGAGAAAAAAAAATTGATTTCTTTTTTTTTTTCTAATGATATTTATTTCTTTTTTTTTTTTAATGAATAATCAAAGATTTATTTTCAATTTTAATGCCTCTAGTTAATGATGAATATTAATAATTAATTTAAAATAAAGTTTACTTTTAATTTTTCTAACATTTTATTATGTTCTTTATGATTGTTTAGTTCAATGACAGATTGTTGTATTAGTTCTGATAAGGAACATTTTCTTTTTTCATATTTTTTATACTTTATTCGCTTCTCAATTTGCTCAGTCTGTTAAACATTCATCAATGAGAAAGCCAATATCCCCTTTTCTTTTTCCTTCTTGTTTTTATTTAGCGCTCATCAGTCATTCTTCTGACACGAGGTAAATAAGTATATAAAATGTAGATACGCGTATGCTAGGAAAAAGGTTGGAAGACAGATGTCGTGTTGCTAAGCAATAGTTCTCTCACCCTCAACTACTATTCCCTTGTCGTCGTCGTCGTCTATCTCTTCTTTCTTCTCGACGGGCACACGCATACCTTCATCACTAACTCTACGAGAAAGACTCAATCCGTTTCTCTTATTTTCTTTTCTTCTTCTCGTCTCTCTTTCGTCTTTGTCTCCTTCTTTATAACGCTCCTACCATTACTCACTCACTACTTCTTGATTCTGCACCTTCTCTCTCTCACGTCTTTCTTCTCTCTTATATTTTTTTTTCTGACTTGGCAGCCATATAGACAGACGGACAGCACAGATCAGCAACAACAGCGAAAATTCGTCATACGCATGTAAGAGTGAGCGCTCTTGCGCATTAGTAGTATATTTGTATTTTCAGATAAAATATTAAAAAAAACTAAAAAAAAAAATTCAAGATAAAAGAAAAAGAAAAAGCATGATGTCATCAAAAAAAGGCTAATTTTATTCATACTTAAACAGAAGCTCTCTCCATTTCGTAAGTAAGTGTCACACTTCTTTTTCCTTTCTTTCTGTGTCTCTCCCATCGAACATTACAAATTCAATAAAAAAATCAGCAAGAATCTAGACCACATGTCAAACGGAAGGAAATATCATATTGCGTATATAATGAGTCAAATATTTCGAAAAATAAAAAATTCTCTTTTTTTTTCTTCTTTTTCATTTATTACACAACAAATGTTTGTCATAAAGAAAAAATGTTTTATTTTTTTAAAGTGATATCATTCTATCTGTTTAAAAACAAACATGATATCATTATTGTGTATTTTCTCTTTTTTTTCTTTGTTGTTTTGCACTTGTCTTCTATGTTTATATATTATTGAAAGATAATTTTAGACAAATGTTAACTCATCATAGTCCAACAAATTTCAAACAACAATTATCTAATGATCATGATCTTACTGAATTATCATGGTTAACACGATCAGATATATTCGATCAACGATCATCAAATTCTGTACGTCATTTACCTAAACTTAGTCAAAGTCTACCAACATATGTGACAAGTAAAGAAGATATTCCTCGTCATCATCATTCATCACCATCAAGTCTTATTGATTCATCTGATAGTGAACATGATAATGATTCATCATCATTAAATTCTTCAAGTGAACGTGTACCAACAACAACAAATTTAACTGATATTGTTTCACCACCACATTCTGCATTATGTTTTTGGATATTATTTGCTATTGAAGAATCTAAAACACGTTCATTAACATTAAATGAAATATGTGATTGGATTGAACGTCATATTGAACAACAACAAATAAAAACAATAAATCCTATATCATCTGATGAACAATTAATTCGTAGTGCACGTTTAAAAAGTAAAATACGTTATCATATGACAAAACAAATCTCATTTTTTGTTAAAATAATCAAAGATCCGGTGAGTGGAATTAAATTACGTTATCCATTATGGACAACAGATCGTTTAAAACGTCAATTATTACTTGATACATTATTAACAATGAATACACGTCAATTATCATTATATACGCAATATACAATAAACATCTATGAACGTTTATGTTCAGAACGACGATTAACATTAACACGTAATACTAATGATGAAAATAGTTGTCCAACATTATTAAAACATAATACAAAACGTGATAAAACTATACATCGTCTTGGTTCATCAGAAGAATCAAATAATACTCATAAACGAAAAAAACAACAATCGAAAAATGATTCATCAATAACTTCGATTCCTAGTGTAGAAGTTGTTGATGCTGCTATGACTTTATTACTTTTACGAAAACCCAAATGAATTTTATATATACATCTATAAAGAAGAAAATCTTGTTTTGTTTTTGTCTATATTCTATTTGTTAAACATATACATCTATACACAAGATGAAAAAAAAAACGACATGTAATGTAAACGATATATTAGATGATTGAAATCAGGATAAATAACATATTTATTATTAAACATTAAGGTTACTTTATTTGAAGAAAGGAAATAAGTAGAATATTTCTTATGTACATTTTCTTTTTTTAGGGGAAAGCGAGTTTTTTAATTAATGTTGATATTTTCTTTGTTGTTTTATTCTGTTTGATGACTAACTACAGAAAACAATTACGTCGTTTCTTCTTTCTGTTAAAAGTCACAAAAGTTTAATGATTTTTATTCAAAGAAAAAAAAAAGAACAGAACACGATATAGTTCTGATACATTAAATCTACATATATATATAGCTTATAAAAGATAAATAAAACATATTACGCCATATTTAATTTAGTCACTGTTTATCAAATGCGTCATTTTAAGTCATAACATTATCATAAATGATTTATTGCCAAGAGAGAAAAAAAAATGAAAATCATCAGATTCCAAATAAAAAATAGATGAGATCCAAAACCAGAGAAGAAAAACAAAACAAACAATAAAACGAATAATAAGTTGCAAAAACAACAACAATAACAAAAAAGCAAAAGAATTTGTCATCGTTGCTTTCCTTTTTTCATGACAGAAAGAAAAATAAAATAAAATTTACAAATAAGGTAATATAATTAAAAATAAAAAGAGATTCACAGCCAAACGGAATGATACTGGTTTTGTTTTTCTTTTTATATGAAAGACAATATTATTTTTCTTTTTTAGCGATTTGTTGGATCAGGTGCATATAATCCAAGTTTATAACCATTAACAGCAACATTTTCATTAAATGATCGTGAAGGAAATGGATTAAATGATGAATATTTAGGTATTTGTACAGAACGTGATGTTAATAAACGATCAATTATATTAGATGATTCTTTTTTTTCATTTGTTGTTACTTGAGTTTTTTCATAATTATAAAGTGTTTGTGCAACATTTTTAAGTTGTGTTGTGTCATCCGTTGTTGATTTTTCTTTTTCATCAGATATTATTTTTGATAATGATGATGATGATATTGGTTTTTCAAGATTAAGACTTGTTAATAGTTGATCTAATTCTTGTTGTAATTCAGCTGCTTCTTCAGCTTCTTGTTCTTTTGAACGTTGAATTTTTTCTTGTGGAATTGATTCTGTTTGAATTGTTTGAAGTACTTTAGGTTGTCGATCTTGTATAGGAATAGATGATGATAATGACGAAGATGAAGATTTCATAGAAACAGTTTTCTTTAATTGATTTCGTTTTATATCTGTTGGTTTTATTAATAAATGATTAACCTAAACGAGAGAGAGAGAGAGAAAAAAAAATGAATAAGATAAAGAAATTTTCGATGCTAAAACATTGAATTACTAATGGACCACTTGATATAGAACAAACAGATGATGGTAATTTCGATGTAGAATATTCAATTGAAGATATTGTTGGACGGCGAAAATTTTCTGGATTATTTGTTGTTGACGATGAATGCATTGATGGTGCTCGTGATCGTTGTTTTTGTTCATTTGAAGCAGCTAAATAAATAAAAATTATGTTTAAAAGAAAAAAAAACTAAACGTAAAAAAAAAAGAGGCCTTTACTTTGAATAATAATTTGTACTTGTTTATTACGTTCTTTAAGTTTTTTATATTGTTGTCGAAGTTGACTTATATCAAGTGATAAAGAATCTTCAATGGAATTTGTTTTATGTGTGGTTGGTAAATTTGAATAAGCTCCAGGTGTTAAACGTGATAATGCTGTTGTATTATTGCTTATTGTTGAATCATTCGGATGATATTCAACTAAAAGAAGATAAAAACATAGTTTTTATTTGAAATTAAAAAAAAAATTGAATTATACGTCGATTATTTCGTGATGGAGATGATAGGATTGCAAAACAAGACATAAAATTAGCAATATCTTCATCAGCTGCTGCTGCTTCATCATCATTAATTGTACTAATTTTTGTTTTCAATCGTTTATTTTCCTAATAAAAAGATAATTATATATATATATAAATTACGACAACATTAATAAATTTATGTTTGGATAATTCATCTGCTAACTCTAATTTAATAGAAATATGAAATAAATCATATATTGTACATTATTCTGATTCGTTTAGATGTATGTAAGTCCCAATAACCTGAGTTCGAGTTTACTAGTCATAGATTGAGGGTCTAATGCACACCGAACATATATAGTAATTCGTTGTCATAGTACAAGAATACTGAATAAGCATTCAATTGATTAGTTAGACTTTGCACTACTATATACTTAGATTTGTGCTATAATTTTTAGCATTTTTGTAATTAATTTTTAAGTTCTATTGACTAGGATTTCATTAGTTCCTAGTGCAAAATTTAGTTCAGATCAAAGAACATTTTCAATGATTATTCAGTTTTAAACTAGAAGAAAACTTATTGACTTTTATTATTGGCCTCGAATTTTCACCAATGTTATCAAAACATAGATATATATATAGATTACTAGAGCTGGTTCTTTATTCTTCTCTAGCATTCTCGATAAAAAGTAGTAACATACATTACAGATGTGTTATGTAAAACATTACAATTATGTTAATCAAATAACTTCAGGTAACCTAACAATGTTGTTTATAAACAAATTTTATCATATATCATCAAACATTAGTTGAAAAGATAATAAAATGAGATAATTACTAACAAGGTAACCTCTTCAGATATTAAGTTGGTTTGTATCAGAAATGATGTTCGTTTGATGAGTAATTGAAAAGACTCGAATGGTTTGTTTTTTTTCAGGTCTTCATGTTTTAGATATCAAAAGTTTACTGGGCTTTTCCAAGACAAAAAAGAAAAAGGTGAGGTCACCTGTAAAATCGACTTTCGACTCCTTAAAATCAGTTCATTTGAAAAGTTGTAAACTTTCTAATATACCTTAGCTTAATATATTCAATATTCGAAATTTTCTCATGTGCTAAAGCAAATTTAGTTCTTTTATTTACCTCATCAGAAAAGAAATACTAGAAATGCTAAAAGTCACGCAATCAACTATTTTTTATTGAGAATTTTGTTTGTGCAAAGTTTGAAGTCGAAAGTCGAATTTGTCATGTGATCACAGTTTTTTTTTTGTTAAAAAAAAGTTTTAGTAAAATTTCTATATCTCAAAAACAAAGGCCTGGAAAAGCTAAACTATTCGAACTTTTTGTTTCTTTATTTTTCATCAAATGAACAACGTTTTGGTTGAAAAGTGATTTGACACCTAGAGAAATTCCCTTGGGAGTAAATATGATTCAAACAATAAGACTTTATTAATTATACAAATATATTGTAACATTATGCTCTTTTTTTTTCAAGCTGTGATCAGAATCATAACTAACTCAATACCCTCCTGCCGTTTTCTTTATATATATGTTGTTTTTTTTCTTGTCATATACATAAGAAAATATTGTTTTCATAGAAAAATCTAATCAAAATTCTCAACAAGAATATAATATTTCTATCAAATGTACTAATCATTAGCATATAATCAAATAAAAAACTTGACATTTAATTATTAATATCTAATATCTAATATCTAAATTCAACAAATTAATGAATTTACTCGTAATTTTAATTCACCACTATTTGATCGTACAACTCCTTGTTTGATTATTCCATCATCCGGTATATTTGTTGTTGATGCAGATAATTGTTGAAATGGTGTTATATTAAATGAAAATTTCTGACGTAAATCAGATAACATTGGTGTTGGAAATGGACCAAAATTATAAATTTCCTATAATTAAAAAAAAAACAACAGATTTCTTTTTCTATCATTGTTCTATTTATTTCTATCATTCACCGTACTTTTATAAGATTATTTGCATCAATAATTTTTTCATCTAATAATTGAACAGATAAATTTGCCATAACTGAATAAAATTGATCAGCTGTTGATACTTTCAAAACTGAACTATAATAAACCCAAAAAAAAAACAACATTATTTTGTTTATTAATAAATATTTCTTTTTTATATTATTTACATTGCTAATTTCGACCAAAGCACAAGACCTGTACGAAATAATATTTCACTACCTTCAATCATTAATGCATCCCAAACACGTAATGTTGCACGTCTTGGTAAACATGTTGCAAATAATGTTAAAAACCATTGTATTGTAAATACATTTAATAATGGTGGTTCATATATTGTACCTGATGCATCATGTGATGATGATTGAAGTTTTTGTAAATGTATATGTAATTTACTATTATAAGTTCTTAACCATTCACGAAAAACAGCCATATCAATAGCTAATGCACGTAAATTATTTGAAAAAAAATTTGGTAATATACTATCAATTAAATAAATTAATATCATTAAAGCATATTCTTCATTCATATCAACAACATCAAGTATAACACCAGTTAAAATATTTAAACCTTGACAATATCCTATAGATTTATTATAACGTGCAAATGCAAGTAAAACACGTTTTAATGTTGCACGATCATGTTCATTTGATGACCAACTACAACCAGTACGATGAAGATCCTAAAAATGAAAATTTTTTTTTTTATTGAATATTAATATTAAGAAATTTTCTTTTTTTTAATAAGTTTTTACTTTAACTATTTGAATACCAAGTTGATCATCATCTGGATTAGAAAAATTATTAAAAGCAAATCGACATGTTTTATCCCAATCTAAATGAATTTCTCGTATATAATTTGTAGCTAATGATATCCAAAGCTAAAGAGATAAAAAAAATGATAAGAGTAAAAACAATTGAATTTTTTTTTATTTCATACTTTTTGACGAATTGAAGGTGGTAAACCACCTGGCATTCGTATGGCAACAGATATAGCATCTTTCCATTGTTGAAAACCTTTTTCACTAGGATATGGTGTTAAAGAAAATCGCATTGTTGTATCTTCACCTTAGAAAGAAGAAAAAAAACAAAAAATAAAATTTATTTCACATGATTTTTTTAATCTAATCTATATCATATATATTACAATTAGGACACGAAGCAAAAAAACAATAACTAAAGCAACATTGAACATAGGTTTGATTCGTTGTTTCTTTTTTTTTTTTTTTTTTGTTCTCTATTTATCTTACTTGTTAAAGATGAAAATAAAGAATTTGTTGATGCATCCAAAGTGCTGCCAATCGTCATCTTGAAAAGTAATGAGTAAATGGATACAATTCAATGAATGTTCTGTGTCATTAAGCAAAGAGAAATAATTGTAATTTCGTTTTTTCTATTTTTTTTTCTTCCACAAAGAATCACTCGTTAAATATTGAAGAAAATAAGGTAGAAAGTACGAAGATGAAAAAGATTGCCTAGAACGAGAAAATGTTTTCACCAGATAGGATTAGATTTATCTTTTCTAGATGTCTTTTTTCCTTATCTCTTTTATTTTCCGAACAAAGAAATATCGAACTTTTATACTATCACTATAATCATCTTTCTGTTAGTATAAAGAATAGCGTGTTGAGACGAATGCTTGCATGTGAATGCCATTATCTAAACTTCTCGTCGTTCATTATTTCTTCTTTTCTTTCTTTTCTCAATCTCTCCAAAAAAAAAAAAATACTATAACGCGCGAGTGAACGAAAAAGAACATAGAATATATTTCTATATGCTTGTGCGATCACAGATGCTTGGTCAAACAAAGATCAAACAAAAAGAAGAAGTAGGCAAGAATGTTCACTATTCTCTTTTGCAATTCTCATATTTATGATGACGTCAGTTCTTCATTTAATGTTACGACTATTACCCGCATTTATTTCATGGACATGTTAGCATAAACATACTATGAGAAGAAAGCTTGTAGCTTGTGATTGATTGCTTACATAGTCACCGTGAAAGAAAAATAAAAGGAAAGAAAGTGGCAAAAAAAAAGAAAGAAATATTACAACAACACCCAAATGTTATATAGAAAAAAGAAACTCAATAGAAAACATGACAAAGACGAATAATCATGCCATACTTCGAAATGTATGTACTCGTATAATTATTATTGAAAGGACTATTTTTTATTAAATATAGACTGTTTTTTTGAATAAAACATTGACATATATCAAATTAGACATTCATCCGGTTTTGTTTTCTATATAATGCGATTTGATGAAGAAGAAAAGACTTGTTTTTAGAAATTCTTTCATTTAAATAGCAGCTTTTTTTTTTGTGTGTGTGCTCATGTCTGATTTATGTTATTTTTCTGGTCATTTTGACTTTGAAAGTTAATTAATAAAAATTCAACAAAAAAAAATAGTTAACAAAAACAATATTTTGACAGCGAACATAATGAAAATTAAGTAGATAAAATTCTAACGTCAATCATAAGGGAATATATTTAACAACAAAAAAAAAGTAAACAGAAATATATATTATTACTTCCTTCATCAAGTCTTTTTTTTTAAATAGAGCTTCCTTTTTAATTAAATAGAATACACTATGAAGACAAACAAAAAAACATATCAATAGATTATAAGGTTAATGAGTTTTCATGGATAGTAGTATTATTTTCAATAATCTATGAACTGTATATTCTCTATAGATAATAAATGTATGATCGATCTTTGATTAATAACGAAGCTCATATATTACAATTGATGAGGATCGAAATATTTTTAGATAATAAAATGAAATATATAGAAGCAGAATGTAAGCTTTCGGAAAAATAAGATGAATAGTCATTAGCATTAATCTATGTAGTTTCTTTTTATTTTGATTTAAATTTTTTTATATTTGTTTAAATATGAGAACATTGAAATAATAATATTTTTCTTGCATTTATTCTATAGAATTCTTCAATATTTATATATTGTAGAATATTGAGATATAGTCTGTTTTGTTTTTATTGGTATGTCAATGAATATAAAACAAGATTACATTCGATGAGTTGATGAAATTATCATCATCTATTCATGTACAGAAATTTGTTTAGATTAGATTAAAAATTTTAATATTTAAATAGAATAAGTATTGTGATAGATTTTTAAAAATAAACTTACGTCGTTTAGGTGAAGCTGCTTGTAGAATAGCTGTAATAATATCACAATTACGTTGTAATTTAGATAGATTTTTATCACGATAACGAAGATTTTTCACAAGTATTGCATTTGCTTGACTTATTTGTTGTTGAAAATCAGTACATAAATGTCGCAATTCTTGTATACCTAATTTACAGCAATATATATAAATATATATTAAAGTAAAAAAATTTTAAGAGTAAAATTTTAATGAAGTTTTTCTATTTTTTTTTCGGAACATGAACGGTTGAGAAAAAAAAATACTCAGAAATAACGACGAGAAGTGTGAATAATTTCCGAGATTTTTTTTAAACGATTGCATATATTAGAGAAAAAAAGACTAATATTCGACTAAAAAATACAATCCTTCTAATGTTTATAACAGTATGACAAAAAAATCATAGAAAATATAGTAAATTTTCATTCTATACTGGTTCTTATGCTATATCGGAGGGTAATAGTAAATAAGTTTTAATATCTCTTAAAATTACGAGAGAACCAGGACGATGCGATCAGTCGGAAGGAGCTGTCGGAAATGTGACACTATCAATTGTAAAAAAAAAATTTATTTTCTTCCAGTACAACTGAAATTTTCTTTTTGTATTCTATATAAAGAAAGATGTTCTGCCTTGTGAAAAAATATTGTGACACTACTTCGGGCGACGACTGCAGAGAACTATTTCAATTAGAACTCGTTCTTTAAGTACATTGAACTGACAAGGACTTCCGAGCGAGATCAATAAAAGCTTAAAATGTTTTACATTCACATGGGTCTTGGTAGCTAAATTATGACCGTTGCAATAAATTTTCGATCTAGTTCATAGACTATAGTATTGTACTCATAGATAGCTCTAACGATCGATGAAATATTCTGAAAGTTTCTTTATCGGAATATGAAATTTTCAAGTAAAGTAGAACATAAAGGGTGTCCCCGAGGTTCTGAAACGATTTTAAAATTCACCGTTCTCGCATTCTACAAAAACAAATTCGAGGAACTTTGGTAGATTGTTGTACATATATAGTACTACTTAACTACAAAGTTTGAGATCTATAGGTTTTACTATGGATGAAATAGCATAACAACACTGACATGTACTATTTTTTAAATTTTCCTGGTCATCTTCGAGGTGTGCAATATTTTTTTATTTCGTCTATATCTTGGCTTAGGTAAATGATAAAATCTTGAATTTTTCTTTAAAAGATGAACCGTGAAAAGCTCTACAAAAAGTGCAATAACAAATCCCTATTGACTTGTGTTAATGGTTTCTGCCATACTCAAAATGAAAAATCTACACGGTAGTACTACTTCTCACCATATTGTGCGTAAGAAAAAAAGGTTTGGAAGACTTTTTTGCTTCCCAATAAGAATTTATTTATACAGCTTTTGTAGAGCTTTCGACGGTGCATCTTTTGAAAAAGAAATCAAGATTTTATCATTTTCTCAAGCTGAGATACATGCAAAACAAAAAGGTCTTCCAAACATTTTTTATTACGCACAATATGGTGAGAAGTAGTACTATCATGTAGATTTTTCATTTTGTGTATAGTAGAAACCATTAACACAAGTCAATAGGGATTTGTTATTACAATTTTTGTAGAGCTTTCCACGGCGCATCTTTTAAAAAAAATTCAATCTTTTATCATCTACCTAAGCCGAAATATAGATATTTTGGCAGACTCGGAATACAGGAAAATTTTACAAATAGTACATTATAGTGTTGTTACAGGTTCTCCTCTATAGTAGAACCTATAGACCTCAAACTTTGTAGTTACGTGGCACTACATATGTGCAATAATATGTCAAAGTTTCAAAGAGTTTGCGTTTGTTGAATGCGAGAACGATGAATTTTAAAATCGTTTCAGAACTTCCGGGACACCCTTTATCTATTTGAAGTGATTAATTTTTTGAAAAATTCAATATCTTGACAAAGAAATGTTCTTGTTGGCTGAAACTTTCAATATAGTCTAGGAGCTATTCGGTCTATTTTATCAATAAAACTACATGTCTAAAATCTGATTTTTCGGTATATAAATTGAATCAAAAATTTAGTATAACGATTATAACTTGACGACAAAGACCCATGGAGCTGAACTTTGGTAGACTTTTAGTTAGAAATCCTTTGTAACGATATTCTAGAAAATTCAATTGTGTAAAATATCTTTTTTTTAATTTCCAAAGTCAGTTATATGAAATATCCATATCGGTATTTAGACTTGAGTGAGATGTTTAATATGATCGAAAAAAATATATATATATATTTCAACTTTTGATTAAATTCTACATGATGTTCTATATAGTTTATCTATCAATTTGAAAACTATGTAAGTTTATTTAAATACATAATCAAACAAATACTTTTATTTGTAAGAGTTGATCTTGAAAATACAATATCATTATCATGTGACATAGAAACATCACTTAATCGACGTGGATTACTTGATTGATCCGTACAATCACATGTTGTTACTGTATCACTATCTTGTGATGATGATAAACCATAAATACTTCCATCACGTTCATATATAGCAGATAATAATGAATCAATAATTGAATCTTGTCTTGCAATAGGAAAATTAAATATTTGTTTTGTTAAATCAATCGAACCAGCTGAACGTGTTAAATTCTTTGGTGATAATGATGATGAATCAGATGAGATTGTCGTTGGTGCAGGTGATGATAATGGTGATGAAGATGAATATCGTGTAGATGTTGATGATGTACTCAATGATGATGATAGAGAATTATTACTATCAATTAATGGCAATGATGGTGTAGGTGATGTTATTTCATGTGATGAAGTATTAAGATATAATGAAGAATTTATTTGATTCGTTTGTAATGGTGAACTTGATACATGTTTATTTGGTAATGAAAAAGTTTTTCGACGTATTGGAAGATTAGATGATGATTCAATAGATTCGATTGTTGTTGCATTATCACTTAAATCAATTTCACTAAATACATCAGACATAACTATTTGAATAAACTAAAAGAAAAATAACACAAAAAATTAAATTTATATATATATATAATTTTTTAATTAATAGAAATATAGAAGGATATATATTTTTTTTCTTAAGATTTCTTGAAAAAATAATTTGTAACCTATTTGTTTTAGATGTTTTGTTATTCGTTTTTTATTCGACGAGTGTGAATAATGGTAGGCTTTTATCGTTCTGAAAACAGCTGTTCCCATATAAACCAATGAGGAAAAAAAGTTTACCAGAGGACGCTACTAATATAATGTATATGGTCTAGAATAAATCAAGCACTTTTACATAATCTGACATTGAAATATTGAATAGAACAGAGTAAAAGAAATCGTTTGCATTATTTAAAAGAAAGACAAATCGAACAAATTACGCATGTGACTTGCTTTATTACGTTCTTTTTTATTTTGCATATATAGTTATACATGACAATAGAATATTGCATCAATGATAGTAATTATTGTTAAATAAAAAATCATAAATTGTCTAAATCAATTCAAAGAGATTAAGATATTAGAGTATAAGGTCATCAATGACTTAGAGATATTTTGAAGTACCTAATCATTTATCGAAAAGAACACGATGTAGAGTTCTTTTGTTGTATTTAGAATAATAAGATTTAACTATAAAGTTTTGTATAACATAGATTACTTGTGATCTTTAATCTATAAACAATGAAGCGTTTTCATAATAAAAAGTTTTTTTTTTTTTGAATAAGTAATGTTTCATTAATTTTGTTTAGATAATTGATCAGAAATACTAACTTTTTAATTGCATATAAATAAATCAGATTCTTTATATGTATGTATTACATGAATTGGTTGACAGAAGATCGTATGCTATATAACTTCATGTATTCTTCTTATCAATTGATTTGAATATGAACTAGTTATAAGATAATTAAGAACATGTGGATAAAAAGTTTTGTTATATACTAAAATATTTTTTTGCTTAACAACAAATGGCGTACTACTATGTTCTTTTTTTGTTTCATTTTTTGGTAGAAAATTAAAATCATACTGAAAAATAGTCCTTCATACTTTGAAATTAGTCATATATTGTGTTGTTTTAGTATTAAATGGAAATTCCACTTCAGTTATCAGAATTGAGCGAGTTAAATTGTTTTTTTTTGCCATTTTTTTCGTGTTCTGGTTATCTTTTTTTTTTAAAAGAACATTAACAACAACTGTTCATAGCTCGATAATTTGTTTTTATGCATAAAAACAAAATACAAACAGTCCAACATATCATAAAATGACAACTATAGACTAATCAACAAAGCAAAAACAGTAAAAAAAAACATCAATTTTCATAAACAAAAATTAACATTTGAATTAATGTCTGTTTGCAATTCGAAGATATTAAAATGCAAATGAGAGATACACATGGGATGAAACATAAATTTTTTGATCAATATCTCCTTCATCTCATGGGATAAATGTCTACTTATATAGGCATTTTTTATAAGTAAAGATATATTATTTTTTCTCATTTTGACGACGTTCTTCTCGATTTCAGTGTAGTCAATAAAAATAATATTTTATTCTGTTATGAAAATAGTTCTACATTCTAGCCATTAGAACACGATAAAATAGATAATAGCAAATGAATAAATCATCCAAATACGAAATTCTATCTATTGTAATAGTTAAAAGTACTGAATTGATTTAGATCGTAGTAGTAACTTTATAAAATGTCTTCTGAAGGTTCATCGTGATCTATTATTGAATGTCAATCTGATTCAAGGATGTGTATATGTGAGTATGAGAGAACAAATACCAACACCCACTTAGAGAAGATCAAAAATAAAATATACATTAAAGACAATATGATCTAATTTTATCGTTTCATATCATAACAAACAGCTCTTATCAAAGTTTTATTAATATAATAGTACTTGAAGAATGAGCAAATATCATAGAATAGAAAGAATATTGTTTTGACTATAATTACATATAAAGAATAAAGTTTCTTCAAGCTTTCTATACAGAACTAAAACACCTTCGCTACTTCTTTTAGATTAGTGTCACTAGTCTCGCAATAGTAGAGTTAGAACAAGCTGTAAATTTTCAATAGTCTTGATACATGTTTAATCTAGTCATGATACTCATCGGAATAAAGAAACAAAATTGTACCTTTCAAATAAAGATAAAACTTCACTAATTTTTCCTAAATCTAATGTTTATACGAAAGATTTTTGTAGTTATAGAGGATAGTTTGAGCTTTTTATTGATATGAAAAAGAAACGCAAAAGCTATGTAAACATATGATTACTTGACAATAACTTCGATTAACACAAGAAGAATAATAAGAATGATGTTCTTGGTTTTACGAACTCTAATATAACGATCAAATGGATTTGTTTTTTAATAAATAAGAGTCTTATTCTTTCTAATACTTGATAGAATAAAAGAAAAAGAAAAAAAACCAGGAGGGCCTGACCGGGGATCGAACCCGGAACCTCGCGCACCCGAAGCGCGAATCATACCACTAGACCATCAGGCCGTTCTCTTACTTGTCTTTATACATAAATACATATGGGATAAGGTATTTCAACAATAATTTTATTAAAATAATTTTTATCTGACATTAAATTAATTTTTTTACATTAATTTCATAAAATAGGTAAACTTTTTCGTATAACAATCAATCGGAATTCTTAAAAAAGAATTATCACAGTAATAATAGACTGATGAAATTTTTAAATTCTACAAATATTCAGAATTATTAAATTATGAAACAAAGATTTTGATAATTATTTGTAAATAAAATTTTTATATCTTCATATAGACAA
Organism: Rotaria sp. Silwood1; assembly: GCA_905250075.1. NCBI lineage: Eukaryota > Metazoa > Rotifera > Eurotatoria > Philodinida > Philodinidae > Rotaria > Rotaria sp. Silwood1. Next base: position 2,133,314 of record CAJNOP010000026.1, read on the forward strand.
AAACGATATGATAATATTTATTAAATTTTGAATGATTGGCTTTATGAGATGATAAATATCGAGTACCACTGTTCGAATCTCATGAACAGCATCTAAAGAAAAGAAAAAGATAATAAAGTAAACGTCTATTGATGAACAAATGAATTACCGTCTGAGTTGTAATTTCATTATAACATTGATTTTAACTTCGCGGCTATTTGTTTTCTGAAGGCGTTTTTCTTTTTTAAATAATTAAAATAATTACAAATCAATATTCGATTTCAAGTAACAAAAATTTCTGTATTTCTTTTTTATTTTCCTAAGTAGTTTTTTTTCTGTCGTTACATTTCAGGTTCTCTATATGAAATACAATTTATGAATCAGAACAACTATATACTTATACATATGTTAGAGAACATTATTTAATAGATAATAATGTGCGTAACACAGACCGAAATATTAGGTATAGATTATAGCGAAGCATAAAACCAAAGAAAACCTTTCAAGGACTAGAAAAACAAACCAAAAAAAAAATGGAGCGTACAATAATAATTATATTAATTCACAACTAAAAACAAAAGACAAAAGAAAAAAACAACTGAAAAAAGAAAATGTAGAAATTAAATAACTGTCTCTCGATAACCATGCATTTCAAGAAAAGTATCAACTTTTGATGTTGTTGTTGGTATCATTAATGCTTTAGGTAAAAAACCTGTTTGTCCATTACTGTATTTTCGAACAAGAAAACATGCACGTCCAACTTGTTTTATTATATGAACATAATCACCACGTTTAACAGAAAATGATGCCCGTGAACTTCGATAATCTTTTGTTATTGTATATAAATTTTGTTGAATATTTACATTTTTTTTCATCTTTTGTTCAGTAGTTTTATGTGCAATTGGTTGTGCAAGTGAATCTTTTTCAATAGCATCTAAATTAATTTCACTAAATTGATCGCATAATATATCACTCATTGTACGTGAAATATCATTTAATTTTTTTGTTGATGTTTGATCACAAACAGAACGTGTTAAACTATTTGAATTTATACATGTTACAATTGGTATAGGTAAATCACATGATAAACGTCTTTGTTTTAATGAATGTATTTTTTTTCTTTTTGATATAGATGAATTTGATGATGATGTTAATGATGATGATGATGATATAGATATTGCTGGAGATGATATATGATGTTCACTTGAAGGTGAATGACCTTCACTTGATGCACGTTTAGATTTTGTTGATGGTTGTACAGGACGAAATGCACTATGTGAACTACCAAATTGTTGCTTATGTTGTTGACGATGATGATGTAAAAAAATACTTGCAGGTATTTGTTGATGACTTTCAGGTAGATTGTGTATAGTAGGTTTTATTTGTTGATAAATATTATCTTTATCATGACGAATATTTCGTATTAAGGCATATTCATTTGAACGTAAAGAAATAGAATTATTTACTAGATCAATTGATTTTGTTATTGGTTGTTCATAATTTTCATTGTCATTTATATAAAATGCACCAAATGAATGACGTTTATTTATATCATTTGTTAACATTGTATTTATTGATAAACCATTTACAAGTGTATGTCGATATTGTGGAGGACGATTGGATCTAGTTGTTTGTTGATTATGACGGCGAAGTGAACTATCATATGTATTCGTTGTCTCAACATTTTTAAGTAGAGTTGTATGTCGAACAGTAGCATAATGAGGTGATAAATTCGATTTCTTCAAATACAAAAAAAAAACAATATCGATGTTTGAATTCTTTACAAATTAAAATAATATCCTTCTGTATTTATCTATGAAAGATACTATTTCATAGATTAAATTAAAAATTTCTAAATTTATTTGTGTAAAACTCTTCTTAATCATATTTAATCTTAATACAATCATTTTTTTTTCACTTCTAGTTTGAATAGTCTCAAGGTGTCTATTGTTTGTATATCATTTCTCATCACAATGGTAAACTTCTGTATGAATTCTTCAACAGACATTTGAGAAATATTCAAAGAAAAAAGGAAAAAATCTTAAGTCATGTTTCACTGACATCAGTTACAGAAATGAACTAAAAAAAGAAATCTTTTTTCTTTTTGCTCATAACTATTCTGTCTACTATTCAGGAGACATGTCCTTTTAATGTCTCTTTCTCTATTCCTCAAATAAGCAAATACAATATATATATAAACTACTTAGATTTCTAAGGGTTCACCAAACCACATTATATATCTCTGCTTTTTTTTATTCTTTCATACTTGAAAAACTAAACGAACAAAAAACTATTAATAATTTAGACTTTTTTCTTTCTTCTTTTTTTAATGATAGCATATATATATTTTATAACATATAATCTATTTCTGTTTTCTTTATATAAATTTTCTTCTATTATTCGTTTTATTTTTCCGCTAAAATACCAACGACAGGAAAACTCATTAATCAAACTAATGTTATTCTTCATTCATTCATAAAATACATGAATTTCCTCGTTTTCTTTTTCACCTTGGAAATTCATCGTTTTATTTCTAAAAGAAAAACAATGTATTTCCTTTTTTTTTTTTTTGAAATCTGATCTATCAGATATCTCATAGAATAATAAAAACATTTCCATTGAAATCTTTTGTTCATCTTATTGAAATATTTAATAGAAAGAAAATCATCGAAAAAAAAAAAAACCTTTGATGTATTGATTAGTGTTGGTATTGATTCAGTATCGGATGTTATTTGTTGTACAAGAAAATAAGGTGTTGATTCCGAATAACCAGAATCTTGTGTACTTGATGAATCTGTATCTCGTTGTGGTGGTAGTTCTCCATTATTTATTATTGTTGATCCATCATTCATTTGATGAATACCAACAATATCTGAATTATTGTTCGTCATAGACCAATTAATTGAATTTACTGTTAATCGACGATCTTTTGATGATTTCAAAGTTGATGATAATGAAGATACTGGTAGTGGTACTGGTGGTGGTAAAGTACATGTATTACGTCTTTCACGTTCAATTAAATTTGTTTGTGTTAAATGGTTTTTTGAATAGTCTTTAGGTTTTTGTTGATCATTTATTATAGTTGAACTATATGATAAATAACGATTCATTTGTTGTTGTTTATATGGATGTATGAAATATTTATTATCATGTTTTGATATAACAGTTAAATCAAGTTCATCATCTTTATTTGATACTGATTCTGTTGATGATATTGATAAATTATATCGATGATGTTGATAATAATTCTTCTCATGTGTTATCATATGATTTTTATATAATGAACATATAATACGTGGAATATAACCTGTTTGTCCATTTGATTCTACACGTATATAAAGCCATGGACCACGTGCAAATAAAGCTGTAACAATAGTACCTAAAGATAAAGAAAAAAGAAAAAAGAAAGAGATTAAAAGAAGTTTTTCTTTTTCTTGTCTCTGTAAAACTTTCTTCTTACCTTTCGTGACAGAAATATGTGCTTGAGCAAATGATTCAAAATTTTTTCGTACAAGAACACGTATATTAGCTGGATTCGATTTTGAATGTCCATGTAATAAACTTTCAATAGATTCATGTCGATTGATTGATGGTATTGGAACAGTTGTTGCTACAGCTGAATAACATGATGCATATGATGGTGTACGATTTAAAATACTTTGAGACATATAACCAGAATCGTAATCAGTTCCAAATCTATCAATCGATGGTGATACTTGTGTTGTTGTTGTTGTTGACTAAAGAAATAAGTAAAACATTATGTACAGTTAAGTCAATGTCCGTTTCTTTCTTTTATTTATTATTTTTTTGCTTTGATTTTTGTGTATAAAAACAATGTTTACTTGAGATTACCTTTAGTCAATACGGATGAATGATGAAGAAAAAAAAAACTTCATAGAATGAAAGAACCATAGAATATTTTATGCTGTTCTTGGTTTTTTTTTTTTTTTTTTTTCTAGGTTCTATTCAACTTTTCTAACTTTGTGCAACTAATTTGTTAGTTAAAAAATCTATATTAGTATAATCAACTAGAGATATTTGAAAGAAAGATGATATTTAATCAAGCATCGAATCATGATGATTAACTTCTAGAAAAAGCAACAAAGAAAAAGGGAGGAAAACAAAATCGGAGATGCAACTCAAACATCTCATCATATGGAGTATTTATTACTTCATGGATTTTCTTTTTTCTCTGTGCACTATGTAAATTCTTAATCATGAATAATTAAGTTTCTGTTGTGCGAGATGAATGAGAACAAGAATAAGAAACAAAATAAAACATGCGACTAGTTGCATTAAACAATGAAATCAACTCAGTGACAACAACTGATGATAATAATGAGAATAAAATATACTCTAGAGAATGACGAATTGAGTAATCGTGATTCAAAAAGATAAAATTCGATTAGAATAATCTAGATTATTATTATTTTCGTATCATTTTGATAACTATAATCCGATGACAAATTTTGTCAAGGACACGTTGCTGTTTTTACTTTTTTCTTTAACAAATAATATTAATGATAGCAAATATCTACGTAGTAGAAGATCTCATTACATTCTTTCATCAACAACTATAGCCACTTGAGAAAATTGACAACCAACAAACGAATATAAATGAGTAGAACTCTGATTATATCAGAAAGCAACAATTGTTAGTGCTGAAAAAATGTATATTTGATCTGATTATAAAATGATAAATGACAAGTTGGAAATAGAAGATAGAAAGAAAGCAAAATAGAATAATTCTTAATTGAATTTATCATTATTATTATTATTATAAAGAATCATCATCATCAGTCAATAAAATAAAATACTTATAATAAATTTGTCTATGCTAATGATGATTACGTCAGTCTTGTTTCCTATGAAATATTCTTATGATGATTAAAATTCTATTGTATACCAAAAGCAAGAAATAAAAGTCAATTTGTTTCTTAGTCATAGAACGACAATGACCTCTCTTAACTCTTATTATGTATATATATAGTGCATTGATGATAGATGAATGAAGTGTCACTACACTAGTCGAAACGACCATATGACGTAATAGATCTTTTTTTATTCTCGATTATTCTCTTCTGTACTTTTTGCTCTCTCTCTCTCTCTCTTCCTCTTAAACTCTCGATGTTTCATACTTACAGCATCAACGCCTTTGTTATTTGAAGTTTGATTTAGATGACGAGGACGAAGTGAGATGGGTAAAAGATTAAACAATGAACGGCAATGTTCATCAGTCTTGTTCAAAGTACTTTTACCGACTGCTTTACGATATGGTTGATGATGATGATGATGAAGTGTTTCTGTGTGCCGTGATGGTGTTGGTGGTGAAAGTTTAAGGTTAATCACCGAGGTTGTTACCGTACTTTGTCCTGATACAGTATTTGATTCATCTTTGTAAACTAAATATAAATAATAATAGATCATAGTTATTGTAAATTATGAACGGATTGAAATATATCGGATTTCCGTTCATTTACTATAATATTAATATCGAGTACAATATTTATTCTCTTGCGTGATTTCATTTCTTCTTTTTTTGACATTGTCAAATACATACATGCGTAGATAGAAAAAAGGCCAAGGTTAGAGATCTTTGTCTTTTAACGAGTGCTAATCAAACAAGTTCAGTCTTTTTTTCTTTTGCTTTGCTATCTATCTATCTATATATACATATATATGAGCATTACTTCGAGCTAATATTGACCATGCTTTTATATATTATATATAATATACTTTGAAAAATTAATGCTGCTGTGCATCTCATCATTACTTGTCTCATTAAACTCTTTTGTAAAGTATTAACCAAAGGGATGTGCTTATCATTACATTTTGAGATTCATGCTTGCCTCGTTTATTGTAAGCATTCTATATGATTTGAGGCATACTATCATTGTCATTCATTAGTATGATCTTTTATATAGATCACATACAGACAATATATGGTGTGAAGCGATACCAGATGGGTACACACACATATATAAAGATATATATATCTATGTATCATCATAAAAACAACTGTGCATGTCTGCTATCAAAACAAGAAAAATAATAAGATAAAAACTCACCAGTATGCTTACACAAGATTTCTTTGATTTTCTTCCACATCGTTGAACGTGAGCAAAATTTTCAATGCTCAATTAATCAATAAATATTACCATTGTTGATATTATTGTTTGTCATGATTATAATGTTTGATAATGATGACAAAAAAAAAAGAAGATGAATGAGAAGAATGTCAACAGGAACTATCTGTAATAAATGAAGACTTTTATTAAAAATAGTATGACCTCTTAAATTATAGACATCATATTCTTGTATATGAATGTTCATATAATTTTGTATGTGTCTTTGTGCCTATTACACATACATACATATGATTAGAGCTAAATATAAAAGCGAATAAGAAGAAGAAAGATGGAGAGATGATGATGATGATGAAGAAGAGAAAGGAAGAAAAGAAACGATTTTCATTTTTCAGCATCTAAGAAGGAAAATGAATGGGAGAAATGGAGACTCAGAAAGCATTAACGCATGCTTTTTTTGGTAACAAAAAGCAAAACAGAATGGAGACATAGAGATAAAGAATATATATATATATAGAAAATAACCAAATTTGTTAGCATCTCAAAATGTCAAACGGTCTGTAGATTAGAGGTTCAAGTGTAAATCAACAAAAACCTATTGTACGATTACAACATACATATACAACTAAAAGAATACAAAATCGACCAAAGGATAGATGGAAAAAAAAATATTGTCTAGCACTTCATGTACTCTTGTCGCATCTCGCACTTTCATAAACAATAAAATGTCGCATACGACAAGAGCTATAAAAGAGTGTAAAGCAGCTGAAAAAAAAAGAACGAGAGAGAGAGAGAGAGAGAGAGAGAGGGAGAACAACTTTATATGTTACTATATTTCTTTCATTGTAGGAGCCCGTCATATACTCATCATTAGTTTGATGATATGCAGCAATATAATGGTAGCGACGACCGTGTTGATATAAATATTATATATAAAAAAATGAATTGCTTACTTAGTTAATGTTCTTAAGCAAAAACGAAAACAAGGTCAAAACCTTTTTTTTTTATTTAAATTGGAAACGCTGTAAGGATATCAAATTTCTTCGTATTTATAGAAACGAAAAAAAAAAGAATGAAAGAAACCGTGTAATAAAACATTTACCACGTATACTGTCATTCGGTCTTCACTTTTTTTCTTCTTACACACTCTTCTTTCTGTATAATTGTTTGTTCAGCGATTAGACACTATATATGAAGGATACTATGTTTCATAACTAGATGCACTGTATATGTTTATATGGGTGTTAGAATCAAGGAAAGAAAACTTTCTTAATTGTAACTTTCCAATGATAGAAATTATCTTCCGGATAGGCCAAGTTGATGATGGAAATGACACTTGTCAATAAAGTCTGTATGATAGAAGAAGAAAAAAAAAGAAACTTATGCAATACAAATCTATTTGTTCATATGAGGGCACCTGTTTTATATATGTATGCGTTCAATTTCCGGTCAGTTCTCTTATATATATTTTTTTCTTGTTTCTGTTCGTTTGTTCATCTATAAGTAACACATACATACCTCGTCGCCGTTTTGACGTGTCCGTATTAAGACAATAAGAAAAAGGGAGAGAATAAAGAATTTGTTCGTTCAAAGTAATAACCTCACATACATATATATATATATATAAGCTGAAAAAGTGACCGAAGTGCTCGTCTCTGTATCCGAGACTCTTGGGGAGAAGAACAAAAGAACAAAGAGGAAAAGAAAAGCGAAGACTGTCGGTCAGTCAACGTCGCTTTTGTCATAATAATGCGAGACATGTTAAGTACTTTTTCTTTTTGTCACACTGTATGTATTCATTGATAATAGGATATTACTTGAAGTCATCCATTTTTGTAGAAAATGATTGGAGTGTCTATCAATGTAAATCTTACTATAGCTTATCCACTTATAATCTATAATACTTACTATGCCATTTCGTTTTTCTTTTTTGTTCATATGAAATGTTAATCTCTAATTGTTTATTAAAATAAATGTCGTGATCAATCGTGTCTAATGAAGATCTTTTGAAAATAGAGGTGTTATTTTTCTATATTGTCATTATCATAGGTCAAGTAGTTTGACATTCGAATATAAGAAGTGACCTGATAGATATATATGTGTGTATGTGTGAATATAAAATCGATGTCAAAAGGGTGTGCATATATACAATCCAACGTGATGTTTTCAATATTTTTTATTTCGTATGTCATGCACTAGAATGAATATGAATGTGTATGTTCTTTTGTGTTTTTTTTTCTTTTTATTCTTTTAACCATATGATAAACGGTCAAGTACATAGTGATGACATTGAATTGATAAATAAATCTTTTTTTCTTTTTGGTTTGCCTTTATATAGTAATGTCTAAGGTCATATCACATATACATTATTGCTTATTTTAATAGTGATAAAAACTCGATAATTTGAATCATATGCGTGCACTTGCAAGGAAAGCTGAACAGCATGTGTCGATTTGATATTGACGCCAACTGTGCATATATGTTGATATCATATGAATGTAATGAACAAACATCGATAATCGCCGCCTTTTTTTTTTGTTGGACATACACCATGCAGTGGTCAAATTACAGTAATAAAACATATGTGCATACTCCTCAATCATATAGATTCACTTTCAAGTCTATTGAATAACTATTGAGAAAAGAAAACTGCATTGTTCTTTTTTATTGTCTTCCGTATATAAATGTTCATGTTAGATTAGGTCATGATTTCTATTGAAGAACAGAAACATATAATTTGATATATCTAGATTTCTATTTTCGAAAGAAATATTTTTATCCATTGTACATATTGATTCAAAACCAATGCAAGCATAGATTTAATCCATCTATTTGAGTAATATAAGAAGTTAAAGAAAATAAATGTTCTTTTACGCATATTTTTCTCAATTATATACTATCTCATTGGGTAGTTATGTATAGTTATAATGTTGTTTCACATAAAAATTATCAAAATGCAAGCATAAATATTGATGAGCGTATTAAAAATGATCTTTATGCATTTGAGAAAATCATTTTTGTTAATTGATAATGTTAATAATAGTAAAAATATAATGAGAAAAATTTGAAACTTTTGTTTTCTTCTTTTCGTTTCATTACTTAAATTTCTATATAAATATTACGATGTTGATGCTAGAATATACAAACTTAGAAGTACTCTATAACATATTGTTCTTGTAAGACTTTAAAAATATGATTCAATAGTAATGTCGTTAGCTTCAATAAAAAAAAAAATAGAGAAACATTTGTTGCATGACTTTTGAAACGAAGATTGTCACATTAATTATAGTTCGAACAATGTCATGCTTAGGATTCTCTTATACGAGTTCCTTTCTTATGTAATCTATTAGAAAGAAATTACATTTATTCATATTCATTGATATATATGTATATAATCTCAAGCATTCAAATTGTTATCTAACAGATTCTTATAGGGATTCCATGATGTATATTAAAGAAAAAAGAAAAAAAAACCCATGAATATGATTTAAATACTAGTTAAGTGAGCTTTAAAATGAGTTACCATTATATTGTCAAAACAAAGTATTGTTCATATCTGTCGATTAACATTTATTTTCATTAAATTCTTCTCAAATTTTACGTATCTAGGATTCACTAACTGTATAAAAACACATAATAATATTCATTGAAACATAAAGCAGATAGAATTTTTCGTCGCTAATAATCTGTCACTACATTTTCTACAATACAATGCTTTACTATGCAACATTCAAAATGATTATACGACTTAATCGTCAGAATCAGCACTCCTACATAAGCCATCAACACACTTCAATATGAATATGTCTTTTTTCATATCCTACTTCGATAACATGCAAACATATACATCAGAAAAAGAATCAGACAGTCAATAAGTGCCAACTACTATATGATGTGTGTTGCCTTTTTTCAAAAGTATTTTACTCTCTTCTTTATCGTATATAATATTTACATCAATTATTAAATAATTTCGAAAATAGAATCCGAGAAAAACGAAATCATGAAATCTATTAATTATGTTTATGTGCCAAATGCACATCATACAGTTACAATTTGTATTTATTTTGTGAGAATAATGTTACTCTGGCAGGTTGATGTTGACAGCAACCAGCACATTTTCGTCATTGCAACATATATTTGATCAGAATCGATCATTTACCTCTTGATAACTTGTAATAAGCAACTTTATTTCAAGGTATACAAATCAAAACACTTGCCTAGTCTTTACCTTTTGCAATTCTGTTGCTGTATTTATTTAGTTGCTATATGTAAAGACAGCATACAGATGTCATACTTTGTGTACCATAAAGAAAAAGATTTCGATTGCAAC
>CAJNOP010000027.1:0-85200 GCA_905250075.1 Rotaria sp. Silwood1
CAATTCGAACAAAATATGCTCTTCTTGGTGAATGGGGTAAATGGACATCTGTGAGTCAACAAAGATTTATATCCATAACTACAAATAAAGAGAAAACTCAAGCAACTATAACTCTTCAAGGTGTAGCTTCTGAAATAGTACCAGTGGTTCTTTTTAATTCTAATTTACATTCTGTTACTGTTAATTGTTCAATGTCGACTGAAAATGGTCAAGCAAACGTTGTAGTCACTCCAACTAGTGTCATTTGTTCTTAGAGATTTGATATAGATAACAAAAATATGTGATTATCCAAGAGAAAAAAAATTTCTTTTCTTTTTCATAAAATAAACTGTGCTGTCATATTTAGAAATTCTTGTTTTGCATTGAAATAAACTTTTTTATTAATTTTGCTTTGCTTTATTATTACCAATAATAGGCACAATAAGAATGATTTCAACTAGAATATTTCTTCTTTCTATTATAGTGCAGAAGTGATTGGTAATTCTTTGAATAACTAGATTAAAACAAAAGCAAGAAGTAGTGGTTGACACTAATCGAGAAATCTATGGCGCGTTTTTTTTTCTGTTAAAATTATGAATTTCTTTGTCTTTTGTTAATAATTATTATTTTATTTCGTTTTATTTATTAATTATTTAGATTATCGAATAATTATTATTTTCAAATAAGAGAAATTTAACTAATTGAAAAACAAAACTTAAATGATGAATAATTGTCATTCAAATTTTGATCATTGTTGGTCAAAAAAACAAAAGAGTAATCCAAATATTTCAACAAATAATTTCAAAGCTATTGAAAAATTGGGTAAAGGTGCTTTTGGTTTTGTTTATTTAGTCAAATGGTAAAATTATTTTTTTCTTGTATATAAATTTATTTCTTATATTAATCAATCAAGATTTGAAGGTATTACAATGAAAATAATATTCATGAAAATTTTCTTTGTGTATTAAAAATTACAAGTAAACAACAATTAATGAAAAATAAAGCACATCTATTTGCTTTAAGAGAAAGAGATATTTTACAATGTTGTCACCATCCGAATCTTGTTAAATGTTTGTTAGAAGAATTTTCCTTACACAAATTCAATACTTTTCTATTCATTTATGTATTTAGTATTCACTTCATTCAAAGATGAATCAAATATATATTTAGTACTTGAATTTATTGCTGGAGGTAAAACTTTTTATTATGATTGGAAAAAAGAATGTTAATACAACTCCTGCAGGATTCAAATACGAAATAGGATATGATTACCACGTTACGCAAAAGAAAACTTAACAGTCATTCCACATAAGCCATGATCGATCACGCTCAATCGATGGTCTTTGATTTGGTTAGATTTTGTCTATTTTATAGAAGCAAGTGTTTGATGAATTTTTATGCAATCCGTTTGACAAGAACTTTTATTCCGTTGTCGAGATATTCAAACTGTTCTGAAGTCATCATCACCAAACGTACATGTTTTGCGCCTTTTTGTGACAGATATATTTTATAATAAGTCTATTTGGCTGGAGATTTTTCAATGTGAATACATCTGAAAAGTTGAAGTTTTGATTATAGCGAGATGTCATTGAGTGCTCACTTTGTTAAAAATTTTAACTCTCTAGATAGTTCTTGGTACTTAGAAAACTTTCGTCAAAATCATGTCTTTCGGAGCAACTGATCTAGAGAAAAACCTAGTCTATAGAAATTGAAGCCGTATGATCTTAAACTAGAAACTGCGCATTAGGCTTGTTTTTAATAAGACTCCGCAGACTATTCTACAATGTTGCAGATCGATTTGTTTTGAACTGTGTAATATTTAATGTATAGTTTAAAAGTCATGCAACTCTGACTTCTATAGAGCAGGTCTTCTTTTAGATCAGTCGCTTCGAAAATCATGATTTTGAGCACAATCGCAATTTTGAGGAACAACTGCTGAGTGTCAAGAATTATATAGAAAATTCAAATTTTTAACAGAGTGAGCACTTAACATGATTCATTGATGAAATATGTATATACACAAAATAGCGAAAAATGACAATCTTTTCGTATACATGGTAGTATTAGTCGACTCATCAATAATTTATCTATTTGAATTTCTTTTTTTTATGGTAAGCACTCAAATCTCAGTTGTATCCATACTAAAAACTTCAAGCTAAACAGTTTTATTCATTATGAAGTATCGCTGTCAGAAAAAATTAAATGTCTCGATAATGAAATAATTGTTTTTGAAACGAGTTGCATAAAAATTCATCAAACATTTATTTTCATAACATGCAAAAAAAAAACTAAACTATATCGGTGACTATCGATTAAGTATGATCAGTCGTGCCTTACGCGGAATGGCTCTTAAATGAAAAATAACTCTGTCTTAAATACGCCGTTGCTAATACTTGTTAATATTTATGATGATTGATGAAGAGAAACGAGATCTAAAATTCTGCTTCTATATTTCAATATTCCTTTTAGATCATGTATTATAAAGAATATTTAGTGAATAATTTTAGGAGATCTTTTTTCTTATATGCAAATACAAGAACGACTTAATGAAGATCATACAAGATTTTATATTGGACAAATAATTTTAGCATTCGAATATTTACATGGTTGTCATATTATTTATCGAGATCTTAAAGTAAACATGATATAAAATATCATTAGATAAAATTCTTTTTGTTTTTTCAAATTTTTAAGCCAGAAAATATTATTTTAACAGATCGAGGATATATAAAATTAATTGATTTTGGCTTTGCTAAACGAACAACGAAACCAACATCAACTATGTGTGGTACACCACAATTTATGAGTCCAGAAATAATTCTACAAAAAAAGTAATTTAATAAATAAAGATTATAGATTCTTTTATTACTATTAGATATGATAAATGTGTTGATTATTGGGCATTAGGTATTCTAACTTATGAATTACTAACTGGTGACACTCCATTTGATGGTGAAAATGATGAAGAATTATTTGAAGCTATACTTCATAATCCTATTTATTTTCAATCTACTATATTTACTACAATATCAGCAAATTTTATTCAAGGTTTATTAATACGTAATCCATTTCAACGATTAGGTTGTACAATGCATAACTCATTAGATATTCGTTATCATCCATGGTTTCAACAATATATATATTCATTTGAACAACTCGAACAACAATCTATACCTGCTTTCTATATTCCATTGAATTTTACTGATTATACAAATTATCCTTTAAAATCTATCAAAGTTACACCACTTATAAATCCTATTAATGACAAAATATTTGACAATTTTTAACCAGCTTAATTATTCTTCAATCTTTATTAATACTTTGTTTTATCATTTTTTTTTTCATATTACAATAAAATAATAATAGTGAATCTATTTTCGATTACTAGGATCGTCATTATTTGTTACTTGTATATCACCACCAACAGAATCATGACCATAATTTTGTGACGTACACTTTTCCGCCAATTCGCTAGCTTGCATTGGAGCACCTTCAACAGAACGATCTTTATCATAGCATGGTAGTTCATCAATTTAAGCATTAGTATTCGGTTGATGAGCAGAGTTTGACGACATATTAATTTTAAAAAAATTCTTTCTATTTGCATCAAAAGACTTTTATACTATGAAACACGTGACACGCACGTTTTCCAATGATACATTTTACTCATTTCTATCGAACTAGTCATAAATATAATATCCCATTAGATGTCATACTTTCCTATTGATTAATAATTCAATAATAGCATCGAATTTTCATATGATATTCTTACATATCTATATATATTTCTAAGGCATAAAATGCACGAAAATGTTTTAAGATTTTAAGAGCAAACTACAAAGATAAAAATTATTATAAGTCAAAATACAATTCGTGCATATGTGTTGATATCTAGATTCAATCAATCATTGATTCAAATAAACACAATTGATTTTTTTTTACCACAGACAAAACATATTAGAAATACATAAACAATGAGAAAAATGTCCACTACACAAATTAACAAACAACAATAAAACATATAGAAATGTTTTTTTTTTCTTGGAAAAAAATCAAAAAAAAAAAGAAGCAAATGGCAACAATGAGACATACACACACTCACACACAAATGTTTGTTTATTTGTTTTTTTCTGAAATGATATTGCCAATTGAGAATACTTATAACGATTACATAAAATTTATTCCTCAACATAATTATAATTATTTGTTGAATGCCATGTTCGATTTGATATGTCTAGAAAATAAATGTATTTAATAATAATAATAATAATAAAGAAAAAAAAAATCAAATGATTTATTTATCACTGTCTTACCATTAGTTGATGTTTTTGATGTATATTTTAATTTTTGATTCGATGATGGTGGTCGAGGAATATCTACAGGTCTATTAACAACACCTGATGTTGATGGAGGTCGAGCAAAAAATGAATTATTATGATTAAAATTTCTTGATGTATGTTCATCACGAAAACTAACTGATGGACTACCACGAGCACTCTTTTAGTTAAGAAAGAAAAAAAAACAAGGAATAGCTTTATAAAAATCTCAAAATATTAATCATACTAAAGATTGACTTCGTCTTTTTCTTCCATTATTTTCATATCTTTCATTAGTTCGACTACGTGTTTGTTGTTCTTTACTTGTATTTTTTAATTCATGATCAGATTCCGTTTGTTGAAGAAGACTTGTTCCATATTTACGATGTTTAGCAATTAAAGATTCAAGTACACTATCATCATTATCCAAATAATTATAACGAAGTGTATCACTTGGATTTCGACTAATGAAAAATATTAGACAAAAAAAAAATTAATTTTATTATTATTTTTTTTTTCACCTATTAGCACGCCATGGTGGTTGTTCTAAACGACGATGAGTTGATGATGATAAATGAGATTGATTATATTGATGACGACTTGAATGTAAACGAGCTGTATCTTCATGAGGAGATAATTGATCATCATAATAACCACTTTGTGAACGATGAGAATATTCCTATTAGTAGTGAAATAATTTCAAAATTATTTTTATCATATATCAAAAATCTTTGAATAGAATTCTTGGTCAAAGAATGTGTAATATATGATTGAGATTTTTTTTTCTATCTCAAATAAGAGGTAAATATGCTCTTCGCTGAAAACAAGATTATCGAAAACTTACATCGCCGACTCGACGTGGAAATTTACGGTGCGTTTTCACGTCGTGTCGACGATGTCAGTTTTCGGCAAAGAGCATTACATTCAGACTCTTTTTGTCGGATCATTCCTATGATTATAATATAAGACTAACGATACCTTGAAGTGAAAGAAAGGTTCAAATTTTTCTATTTATGCAACGCTAATTACATTTGATATTTCACAAAAATTAATAAAAAAACTTTTGAAACAATCTGCAAAATAAGTTAGTAACAAAAATGCATAGCTTCTATATATTTAATTACGAATACTTGTCGAACCAAATTTCCTGTATCTATTGTTTGTACACATGTATCAATCATAGATACACTCTCATTAGATAATATAATTTTTTTTAAACCGATATCAGAAGTCGATAATGGTATTAATATATCCATCTGTTCAATTTTATATTAAAATTAATTTTAGAAAAACAAAACAAATATTTCTTTTTTTTTTCATACTCGAATAGGCATTGTTTGTAATGCTTGAATATTAAATGAATAAACACGTTTCCAAACATTACTTTCATATGGTGATTGACTTTGTTTTGGTGTCCAACCAAAACGAAGACATTTTGGCATCCAGATTTGATCTGATTCAGATAAAAATTTCCAATACCAACATACCTTTTAGGATTAAAAAAAACAAAAACAAAAATAACATTCAAGAAATTGAAAAGAAAAAAGTTTACTTGTGCACAACGACAAAGACTACGTGGATCAAGAAATGAAAATATATAAAGACCAAGTACACGTGGAAATAAACGAGTAAAATCTTGATGTTGTGAAGGAAATTTTTTTGTTAATAAATTTCTTGCATATGCTAATTGACGAGGATTACATTGTGCCAATATATCTTGAAGAGCCATACGACGTTGATCATCAGACCATTTTTCAAACTAAACGATAAATTAAAGTTCAATATTTAATTAAAACATTGATGTACCCATTTATTCATAAGTTGTTTTCGTTCATCAAATAACTAAAAAAGAAAAAGAAAAATATAAACTTTTCAGAAGTTTATTAAGTATTTGAAATAGAATATCCACAAAAAATATATAAAATTTTAAATACAGATCTTTTGTTATACGAGATAGAATAGATTCAATTCTTGAATAGTACGTATTAATTCCATCTGTAATCTATAAGATGAGCATACAATTGAAAGTAATTCTTCTTCTTCTTCTCATTTTATGAGAGAATCCTCCCGAATGTCTACTTGACTTTTATATGGTTTCTCGTCATTAATATACATCATAAAATTTGACTAAACTAAAAAAAATATTTGTATTGTCTAGAATGAACATATTTTATAGAAAGATAGATTTCGTTACTAAAATAAGTTCATAGTCATATTTGAATGTAAATGATTGAGAATTGATCAGAAAGAAGAAGATTACTAAGTAGTTCTACAGTTAGAATATTTTTAACCGTTGCAATAGTTTTAAATTCATTTCTTTACATAAATTCTTCGAGAACAATACATTTCAGTAAATATTAAATTCGAAAAAGTTGAAATATAATCTTAGGAATTTTGTACAGTATAATTAAAATTGAATAAAACATACATTCAACTTTTACAATTCTCTATTCATATCGTTCTAGAAATCTTTTATATTTATGCTCATCTTATTAGAATTTACAAAAATATAATAATTAACATAGAATCGATGAATTTCAAATCTTTGAATATCTTACTCGAGCATTTGTTTCATCATCTTGTAACGGTGTCCAAGTTGAATATAAACGATTTTTTCCTTTCGCATTTAATTTAGTTGAATTTGTTGATACCATTGTACGATCTAATTCATGTTTTAATATTGATTGTTCTAATTTTGCTGTCATATTTAAACCATTTATTGTTGTATTATGCTGTGGTCGATTACGTGTTGGTGTTGTCGATCGTTGTTGAGCACTTGTTGGACGTGCTGGTCGTCGATTACCAACAACTTCATTTGGATTAGGTGGATAATGATGAGAATGAGTTGATGTATTCATTAAATCAGTCATCTTTTACGTAATAGAAAAGTGACGACCTTCGCGCGTAATCTAAGAGGAACAAAAGAGAAAAAAAAGAGGAGAAGTATGAAATTCATTTAATTTAAAACTAAAAATCGTTGTTAAGCAACGAGAAAAGAGGAAAATGAGTATTGCATTAATCATAATTCATTAATGCATTTTATACATTTCAACATAACTTGATTGGTTATTGAAAATAAACCATTGAATATTATTGAATAAAAAATTTCTTTGTTCACAAAATTTTCGTAAGTTTTAATCTCGTCGTTTAGAAAAAAAACTCATAAATTTTATTTCTAATTTCAGATGACTGATGATTCACTTCCAATAGTGCCATCTTCTGATAGATTATTATTATCAAACAATAAAAAATCTTCTTCATCTTGGAATATTGATGATTTACAACATGAAGATGAATCAAATAGTTCAAATGATTTTTTTTCTGTTTTAAAAAAAAATGTTACTAAACATGTCTATTTGGATGAAGAATTATCTAATGATAATTGTTTAAAAAAAAAAGTAAATCAATGTTCAACAATTCATATTGATAGTAGTAATTTAATTTCACGTTGTAAAAATTTTCTTCCATTATTAACTGATGCTAATCGTACATTATATTCAAAAATAAAATCAGGTGAAAATGTTCGTATTGAATTAGATTCTGATCAAGATAATGAAAATGATGGACAAACAATTGAAATGAATTTAATGTTTTGTCCAAATGTTGATACATCATCTGAATCGAATAATAATTCCGATGAAAGTAGTGATGATGATGATAATCAAACGAATATTAAAATATTAAAATCTACGAAGAAAAATAATCAAGTTAATATTATTGAAATTCAATCAACAAATAACGATAATAATCAAGATGATAATAAATCAGAAGAAATTATTAATACATAATCTTTAGTTATGTTTTGTTTTTTTTTGTTTTCAAAATTACATAAAAATTCGAAAAAAGAAATTTGTTAAAAATAGATTTTGTTTCTAGATATGTAAATCATTATGTCAGTATCTATAACAAATACAACAGTTCCACATGCACCGACAGCAGTTACAACTACATCAATAGATTCAACGAAAAATGTTGAACCACTTGCTGTTCGAGGTTAGTTTTTTTTTTGTTTTTTGGAAGAAAAGTGAAGATAGAAATGACTATTTTCTTTTATAGTAATGCGTCTATCAAAACCGACCCTATATCAAAATATACCAGTCTATGCTGAAGAAGAGTCATCATCATCTGCAGCTGCATTTCTTGCTGGTCAATCACATGATATAGCCATTGGAAATGATCATTCAGTTTTAAGTCATTTACTTGTCCTTCCCTATAGTTTTGGGTTAGTTTATAACCTATGGTTTTTTTTTAAATAGACTTTGCTAATGTTTGTTTTCGGATTTAGAAATGTATTTTTGGGTGAAATATTTTCTGCAATTGTTTCATTACATAACCAAAGTGATCAAATATTACGAGATGTTATACTTAAAGTAAATTGAATTAGAATATAAAATTGATGTTTGAAATTTTTGTTTTTTTTTGTATCTTAGACAGATATTCAAACAGCTACACAACGTATTGCACTTAATTCAAACGATCCAAATGATTCGAATAAAATTGAATTAGCACCTGATCAAAGTATATGTCGAGTTTTGCAACATGAAGTTAAAGAACTTGGCAATCATTCGTAAGTATTGAACAAATATCAGAATCGTAACTCGAAAATGATTACATTCATTATTGAATAAACTAGACTCAATTTGTGATATCCTTCGAGCATAAAAAAAAAGATGTTAGAAATCAAATGGTGCATTGCATTACAGTAGCTAGATATTTTCATCGAGAGTTATGTTATGAATAGAAACGAAATTATTTTATACTGGTCATGTCATTATATAAACATATTTAGATATTAGATCTTATCCAAAGAGACAAATATCATATAGCAAAATAAAGTATATTAAAAAATTTATCGAAAATATTTCACAAGACTAATATATATGTATTTTAAAAAAGAATCACATTTTCTCCGTTATAGTAGAACCATTACGTGCAAGATTAAGTCATATAAACAGGAACTTATGACAATGTCTTTCGTGTTTCATTGTTTATTGCGATATTAAATGTTCCTATCTTTATGAGAAGATTAATATATATGAAAATAAAGTATAAGAACTTAACATGTTATAACCAATTATAGTCGTATTTTTTCAGTATACAGTGTAGTTTTTGTTTCAAGAAAGATATAAAATCATTGTAAGAATTTCAGAAAAAAAATTTGATGATATCTATTATAATTGTATGAAATAGGGATAAAATCGATATCCATGACCGGTTCAGTATCGGTAGTATTTTATCAAGATTTTCTATTTCAAAGGCATGTTGTCTTCATCCTTTCAATATTGAATAGTACAGTACAGATTTTAAGCTGATCGATTACTGGCCGAATTAGAAATATTTATTAAACTAAATGAATTGAGTTATCTTTTTTTATCAATAAAGTCGATATTCGTTTAATAATTTAAGAGATTGAAAGAATGGAACTATAGTTCGATTTGTATTTTAATACTATAAGAAAGAATTATAATGTGCTATTACATAGATATCTATAAAATCAGTTGGAGTATCTGATAACACACACACCAATATAACGTAGAATGAAACACAAAGAAAGATATGTTATGCATTCCCAGAATGAAGTTCATAGTATATAAAACTTATGATACAATACAAATAAAATTAATTGACAAAAATCGTTTATATGTCTATATAGATCAAAACATAAAGTTCATTCATCTAATTATTGATAATATCATAATAATCTTGCATGTAATACTGCAGTTTGATGTTTAGTCTTTAGTATTTTCTTCTATTGTTATGTACATGGCTGATTAGTTATCCCGAAAGAATAAGTTCATATATGATCTTGTGTCTAAACACCATACAATAAATATGTTGAACAAAGATTATTGTACGAATAAAAATCGCTATACTTGAACTTATACAGTAATTGTGCACAGAAACAAAGAGATAATAATATAAATAGAGGATTATAACGGTAGATTTATAATCAATCGATATCAGTCTATAGTATATGAAAAGTACAAGAACACATTATCATCAAATGAAAATAAATACAAAAAGATATCAAATTTTCACTGGAACTTTTAATTAATTGTATTATAATAACAATTCGAATAGCAGTACCAGTTATCAAAAATTCAAAACCGTTTCATTTCTATTATAAATAAAAACAATATGAATTCGCTATATTTTTAGTCTAGTATGTACTGTTACGTGTATTGATCATAATAATGAAAAATGTAATTTAAAAAAAGTATTTAAACTACCGGTAAGAAATAAAATCAAACTCAAAAATAATCATAAAATATGATTTTAGGTTGGTAAACCAATTGATTTAAAAACACGATTTATTTCAAGTGCAAAGGTACAAAATTAATATTTTTTTTTTCTTTTTATCTTTTAATTATTTTTTTTCTTTTGACTAATAGCATGATGAATATTATGTTGTTGCTGATATTCAAAATCAAACTCCATCAATTTTAAATATGACGTTTGTTTTTTTACTTTTTCTTCTCTAATAACAATTCTTTCATTAATATTCAATTTTAATAGAACTGTTGAATTAGAACCATCAAATGCATATATTGTAAAAAATTTAAATAATCTTCATTATGAAAATTCAGAACATTCTGAAAGGTATTTTATTGTTTATTATAATTTTTTTTTTATTTAATGTTTTTAGTTCTCTATGTGAGTCATGGCGTTTTATACGTCCAAATGAAATAGCAACATATATGTTCTATTTAAAACCACGAAATGATATTACTTTTGAACAATTACATACAACACCAACATTAGGTAAACTTGATATTGTTTGGATGTCTGGTTTGGGTGAACGTGGTCGTTTACAAACAAATCAATTACCTAAACCTGTAAAAAAAAAAAACTTAAAATTATTTATAAAATAAAATTGAAAATTCTGTTTTACTTAAATAAATAGACTCCATCAATAACAACAACAAATCTTGGATATTTACCTGATTTACGTATATTTTTAATACGTGGTCAAGGTCAATGTTATGTTGAAGAAGCACAAAAATTTTCTATTCGAATATTAAATTGTACACAACGTACAATGGATTTATCATTAAGTTTTGATAATTCATTTTCTAAACGTGAACAATTTTTATGGATTGGTATTATTAGTAAACAATTAGGAAAATTAGATGCTCATCAAACATATGATATTGAATTACAACTTGTACCATTAACATGTGGATTAAAAGTAAAAGATAAAAGATTTTTGTATTTTTAAAATGAAATGTTTTCTTTTTAGCGTATTGGTGGTTTAAGATTAACTGATTTAACAATGAGACATACATATGATTTGGAAGATTTTCATCATCTATTTGTGTTACCTAAACTTGTGCTTTAATAGATATTATTTAAAATTATTTAATTTTTCTTTTTTTTGAAAAAAAGAAAATTTTCACTTTAAAATTTTAAATATTGATAAAAATTATTTATTTTAATTTGTAGATTATTTCTATTTGAATCAAAAGAAATATCATGTCGGCTGAAAGTGATGTTAATCCAAAAGCTTATCCATTAGCTGATGCTAAACTTACAAAGGATATTCTTGATCTTGTTCATCAAGCACAAAATTATGTAAGTTTGTGTTTTTTTTAATGATTTAAAAAAAATATTTTTTTTTGTTTTTATCTCTTTTAGCGTCAATTACGTAAAGGTGCTAATGAAGCAACTAAAACACTTAATCGTGGTAAATCAGAATTAATAAGTAAGTTAACAAAAAAGAAATTATTTGAAAATGAAAAAGATTTTATTTAGTTATGGCTGCTGATACAACACCTATTGAAATTTTAATGCATTTGCCATTATTATGTGAAGATAAAAATGTTCCATACGTATTTGTACGTAGTAAACAAGCATTAGGTCGTGCTTGTGGTGTAACACGACCAGTTATTAGTGCAAGTATAACGATCAATGAAGGATCACAATTAAAACCACAAATTCAAACACTTAAACAAAATATTGAAAAATTGTTTACTTAAAATTTCACAAAAAAAAAGAATTAATAAGAAAAAAAAAGTTAGAAGAATAAAAACAATTTGTGTTTGAAAAAAAAAAGTTCTTCATTTTCTTTTTTTTTTGTTTTTGTTGTTTTTTGTTATTATTTCTGTGTCACCATCATTTATATTTGATGGGATGAAATAAAAACACATCATGTAGGAATATCCTTAGTTTTATTTGCGAAGTGTTTATTCACAGTTTAAACATTTTTGTAAAGATAAACATTTATTCTTTATCTGAAGTTCATATCAATCCTTAAGAAAGGAAAATCAAATCATACACAAAATTATTTTCTATTATCGAACACTTTTTTCATTGTATGAGTTTAGTCTAGTAGATACTCTTATCGTATATCTGAAAGAACTCTTGGTCAAACTTTCTTGTACGCTACTATGTAAAACCAATCGTTTTAATATCAAATCCTTTTAAAGTCTGATAGTCGCTGCGAATTCTTATTGAGATCCGTAGGATGAAAAAGAAGAGTTCGATATTAAACGTACACAACCATTTAAATTCTATAGGAATCCTTTGGGGTGTAACGTGCAACCTATAAGGTTTCGTTTTAAACTTGAATAGCTTCGTATTGAGGATGCCAAATCATTTTTGGGCCTATGGATCTCAGAAAACGCTTCTCAACCATTATGTTCTCAATAATTTAAGCTATTTAAAATTTTCAAAAATTTTACAATAGAATGTGTAGTTAAATTTAAGAAATTCGAAAATGTAAAATAAGAATAATTCATTAGTGTGTAGAAAAATTGTATTCGACCTTCCTGCATTTTTCGAAAAGTTTGAATAGATATTTCTATAAAACTATGATAGATCTAACTCCCTCTCATATTACTTCAACTTTCGGCATAGTATAGTATTTCAGTGTAGATTCTGTACTTATTAACAATTTAAAACTTTTATAAAATTCATAAAAAAAAAATTATAACTTTTTAATAAAAAAAATTCTCCATTTATTTATTTTAGTTAATACATTTTTTATGTCAACAACAACAAATCGTCTTTCATTATCATCAACTTCTACATATATGCCCAATAAATTTTCTAATCTTTCTGATTTACTTCAAAGGTTTTATACAATAGTAGAAAATTTAAAACAAAATCATCAAAATGAAATTGAACAGTTAAATAATGCAATAAAAAGTCTTGAATCTGAAAATAAACATTTACGTGCATTACAGGAACAACATCCACATTCTATATTTGATATTAATTATATATCACATGATACATCAACTATGAATCAACTTCATACAGAACTTGAACGAGCACAAAAACAAATTGAAACTTTACAAACATCATTAAATACACAATATTCAGAATATGAAGAAATGAAAACAAAATATAATTTACAACGTTTAATGAATGAAAATCATTTTGATCAACAAAATTCAAATGCCGATTCAAATAAAGTTAAAGAACTTGAATTAAAATTAAAACAAATTAAAGATCAAATAAATCAATTTGATCAATGTAATTATGAAAGTGACGAACAAATACGTTTATTAAAACAATTAATATCAAATAATGAACAAGAACAAACAAAAACTATCACACAAAGTTTAACAGTTAAACAATCAGATTTATTACAACAAACAACCATTGTTGAAAATATTTTAAGTAAACAACAAGATAAAATTATAGATAAAATTTTAGAATTACTTAATCAAAATCCTCGACAAGATCAACAAATAACAACAAAAAATAAAAAACCTAAAAAGAAAAGATTATAATTTGCTTGTATTGATCTAGTTTTCTTTTTTTGTTTATTCTTAATACTCATCTTTTTTTTTTGTTTAATATCTTTCTCAATAAACTACGGAATAGATTATTGCATTAATATCAAACAGAATTATTCATCATTAATAGAATATTCAAGTGTTAGAAATCTTTAAGATGAATAAATAGGGCTATGTCCAAATTGCGAACAAAAATTAAGCCAATTAAGAAAAAAGTGTTCGCAATTTGGAACACAGAAAATAACGTTGATCTTATTTTTATTGCGTTTCCAAATTGCGAACACTTTTTATAATTAAGTAATATAGTTTTAATTCTTTTTATTTGACAAGTCAATACGAATTTGTCATTTGAATATATAATAATAAATGAGAATAATGATGAGCGAAAATAAAAAATAATATAATAATTTTTTTCCTTTTTTTAAATATTTTTATTATTTGTAAGAAAATACAATAATAACAAGAAAAAAAAATTATTATATTATTTTTTATTTTCTTTCATCATTATTCTCATTTATTATTATATATTCAAATGGCAAATTTGTGTTGACTTATCAAATAAAAAGAAATGATACCATTCTTATTCTCAAACTTCTATATTTATATTATTAATAAAATTGAAGTCATAATCAGCTATTGAAATAACTAATTAATCAAAGTGTTCGCAATTTGGAAACGCAATAAAAATAAGATCAACGTTATTTTTGTGTTCCAAATTGCGAACACTTTTTTCTTAATTGGCTTAATTTTTGTTCGCAATTTGGAAGCTACGATAAATAGTTCAAATTTTGCAAAACTTTTCTTTTTATTAACATAAATATTCAATCTGTTGAATAATATTATATTTTTCATGACAACTGTTTATAATTTCAATTTCATTGTAATAATTGCCATTGAAATACGTTTCAAACGACTATTTACTATACTTATGAGTTCAAATAAAACATATTATATTAGAAGTAATTGTATGTGAAGTATTCAACATTTGAACAGATTACTAATTTGTAGAGTATTCACCACATCAATTGATTCGAGTTGATGCATTTAAAATTGAGTCATCATTAATATTCTGAGTATTTCTATATGTGTGGTTATGCATGAGCTACAGTTTGACTGGTCGACTGCATCTCACTCAAATCGGTTACATATTTAGTGTAATTGCATGAATTTTGATTAATCCTCGTTGTATGACTACTAATTATTATTCATGTTGGGTATACATCAAACATTGCCTTTAACGGCTCAACTGGTACTAAAGTAACTCGAATCATTGCATATCTCTTTTCTGTGTTGACTAAAATCATAGATGAAGTTTTCTATTACAGTATTTTTGTTTTCTCACGAAACGAAAAGCTGTAACTATGAAGATATTGAATACTTGAACTTTTTTTTTGTTTCATTTTATCATCAATTATTGTGTAATCATAAAATGTACATTTTACTTTGAGTTCACAGTGAATTAATGATGAAGCAAGAACGTTCTTAGAGAGATCACAAGGAACATTGATTCTATTAAAAGTATTTAAACACTTGAACGTGATGTCGATTGAATAACTTTAATAAGTTGATAGTAAACTTTTAACTATCGATCCCGTACTCTTCCTTCTTCTTTCTTAAAAACCTCCGCTGGATATTCATACAAAGGATAAATTATCTCAAAACAGTAATATGAACAGTATCATTAACATCCTCATACAATTTCAATGGATTAATGAATGCATAATACTGAATATTTATAGCAACTAAAGTCATACATTTCTATTTTTAAGGTCGTATTATATTTCATCATATAATACTGGTAAAAGATTAGTCGAGTCAGATGATTTTTCAGCAGAATCATCGAGAATGACACGTTTTGATTATAAATAAGTCTGATATCGTATATTAATAAATGAAAACAGTGTTATTTTGCCATATTTAGATCTATGACATTGTCGAACTCAATATAATATTAAATCTAAAATTAGTACAATAATTGAAAAGAAATACATTTTTCTTTCTGTTCTTAGACATACTTGGTATTTTTTGAAATATCATAGAGGAAACGATATTAGGAAATCATTTGTACATCTACAAACACTTTACTTAGATTAGTTTCATGATAAAAAAAAAGGACTTTAACAAGTAGAAAGCTATTTCTTTGCTAATGAAATTACATGAATGCTATTGTTTTTTTTTTACAGCTAAATATTTAGGATACAATCTTTGAATAAATGTGAAAAAATACTCATAGATATCGACAATAGGCCTTTGAATCTTCTATCAATTTATTGTCA
Source organism: Rotaria sp. Silwood1 (assembly GCA_905250075.1). NCBI lineage: Eukaryota > Metazoa > Rotifera > Eurotatoria > Philodinida > Philodinidae > Rotaria > Rotaria sp. Silwood1. The sequence continues at coordinate 16,315 of CAJNOP010000027.1, forward strand.
ATGATGAATCAATGATAATTAAAATAAACACATTCGATTAAAAATATTTGGCTAATCATAGATTTGGCTATGTCAATATGAAATTGATGAAATAGACTTATAATTAAATGTCTCTTAAGACTTTAGATGATTAATTCTATTTTTAGACTGCACCACTGAGATAACGAAATTTAACAATAGTTCATTGTATTAATATTTGTCTTTTCGAGTTATGATCGTTCATGAAGTTCAGAATGTCTCAAAGTATTTTAGAAAATGAGTAATCGTTGACATGACTTACTTTTTTCGCACTTTTTAGAATACTAATACAAATCCTAGTTGCTATGTCAACCTCAAGTTCAGAACCTGAAGGCGAAAAGGATAGAAATAAGAATAAAAGCTGAGATAGGTGCAAAAGTTCATTTTACAGAATTAAGATTATCTTTAGGCCCTTTTAGGACAATTACATACTATTACAAGATAAATCCTGTAATTTGTACAAATCACGTAGATCTAACAAGTGTGTTACCGTAATCCGTCAATTTTTCAATCCAAATATATAGCCTTTTTTTTTTAAATAATTAAACTACAAAAAGTTTCTTAAATATTAATAATTTATATTATGTATATCAATCAGTTCAGCGATACCCTTTGTGTTGAAGGACTACAACTAATATATTTCAATAAGTGAATAGTATGACATATGACAGAAAGTCTGCCGAGACTCTTTTCTACACAAAACTGGCTCAAGGCAAGCAAGCTTGGAGTGGTGTGATATTTTTGTTTGATAAGGGGCAATGATTTTTAACTTGTAGAACCAAAGAAAAATTTTCAGTTTTGCTAGAAGAAAACGAACTTTTTCATGATTGGGAGGAAGATGCTACAAACTTTGACATCCACTCACACTCAACTACTTATCCATGTGTGGACACTGTATGCAACAGAAGCTGAGATGTATTTATATTACCATATTTCTTATAACGATGTACACTGCTCTGGTCAATCATATCTTCTCAATAGCCTCATTTCTAAATAAAGGTTTATCCCATCCGTGAAATTTTTGCATTGAGTGGAAAAAACTCTTATATTTTTGTCAACATCTTATGGCTAGTGTCTTTATTCAGCATTGTTATTGTTGCAATTGTTATTTATTGTAGTACTAGTTATCATTCTTATACAACTTGTATCTATGAAATCTATATACCATTGAAACATAAGAAAATGATAACAATTACTATAAACTAATAAAGAATCTTTTCCTACTATATTATACTTCTGTTTCTTTCTTTATTTTTAATTTTGTACATAATTTACTTGTGTTGCTTGTACATAATATATATACAATTTCGCTTTATTTTCTTTCTGTATAAAAAAAAATTATAAATGTACTTAAGATATATCAAATTTTTTTTATTTTGTGTAATCAACAAAAATGTTTTTATTTTCTTTGATATAAAATTTTTCCTTCTCAAAATATATGTGTGTTTAATCAAACTTTCATATTGTTTTTCTTATTGTTTGTGTTGAAACTCATAAAAATTTTATTTATAACTTATTCGATGACAGAATTGAAATTAAATAATTATTGCATCTTGTTTTACATAGAGTTAAACAGCATTACAAGTTTATTTAAATTCGAAAGTGAAACTTCTCTAAATGAAATAATTTTTTTTAGTCTAACAAATTCTATATGTTTGGTACTATTACTTTTACTATTTATATATAATTGTTCTGCTAATATAGAGACATGATCTAGAAAAACACAGTTTTATTCATTTATTTTTGACATTATCCATTTTTTATAGGACGATTTAACCATTACAAATTAAAAACAAAAAAAAAGAAGACTAGAGTGATACATCCTTCAATGAATTTTTGCTTTGTCAATCGTTAATAGATCAGAGTGTTCCTATTTTGAATTCATCTTATGTACAGTCGATGCATTGATGGCTAGAGAAAAGCTATACAACATGATATACAGACATTTTATAAATATAATTTTTCAAAATTGAAGAAAAACAAACTGTTTCTCTAATGAAAGATCTCTGGCTGATTGACTACACATCAATTCTTTTTGTTTTCTTTAGTATAAATGATCAAAAGTTAACGTTTTATTTACAATACATGTCTTTGAAAACTTTGAAAATAACAAATTCATACATACATCTGCATATGTATTTATATATTTTTACGTAATGCAAATAAATATCTCTGAGACATATGTTTGCTATGCTTTTCATTTACTATAATGAAATATAGATGTTAGTTTGTAGAATATTCGTTTGTTATTTCTTAATTAGTCAAATTATTTAAATATTTTACATTTAGAACAAAAGTAATATATGTATATATAATATTCAAGTATCACCAGAACTATTTATGCAATAATGAATAACTTTTATATGGAATTCTATTCAAATCTGAAATATCGTAGTTTGACCATTAAGAGTCAATATTATTTGAAAATTTCTTTGCTCGTATGTGGTAATAACTTCAGCAGATATAAATATATTCCTGTGAATGAATTTTCTATCAGAATAATAACATCAGCGAATCTGTTCAAAAGACAAAAAAATTTTCTATAGAAAATTTAATATTTTTATAATTATATTAAAATCAATGGTAAAGTTATTATTCCCTCTTGTATTATTTTCAAATACTTAATAATATTATCTTAGATACATCATCTTGTTCTCTTCAGTCGTTATACATTCTTAGAGTAAAATTTTTTTTATGTATTAGATAATAGCTGTTTTTCATATATGAAAGTCATTCTATCAAAACACTTAACATAAGACTTTCTGTGTATATTTTTCATAATGAAGTTTAAAAAGAATTCTATCATTGGATGATGAAATTGGAAAAAAAACTAGATTATCTTTTTTAAGTAGTGTTACATATGTAGCTATAAATGGTAACGATATTAATAAGAACAAACTAATATAAAGCACATCTCTCTTGTGCTTCTCCGAGAGCATATAAGTATTAGATACAATACTAAATGAGTCCGAGATTGATCTGAATTAATTTCCGTTCAATGTTAGACCTCAAATTCGACAGTCTTATATTGGACGGTAACAGTTACATATACTTGTTCATCTTTATTAAGAAGTCGAATGCAAGTTTTCTAACATAGCTGCATTTCGAATCCAAAATCAACTGGTGTAAACCAATTGAACTAAAAAATGCAAAACATATTGAATATAAAATTAGATTATCAACAAAATATCATTTTATTCATTAATAGTAGAGTAAATATTAAGATTCTTCAATTTTTCTATATGTATCCATACCAAATCTTAATAATTAAGTCTTGTTCTATTTATTTGTTTAAAAATAAATGATTACTTTCATACATTGTCTTTCAACATTGGTTTTTTTTCCATTCCTACAAGATTATAAATAAATCTTGATGGATTAAATAACATTTGCATTTGTTGTCTAAATAAATTCTCATGTCTAATCGAAGTTTTTAACTAATTTGACACTGACTTTGTTCTTACAGTATTTTCTTTTATTTTGAAAAACTTTTTTCATAGATAAATACAAAATAAAAAGACCTGTGAACAAAACGTTTGACAAAATCCAATTCGTTTACAAGTTTTTGTTTATATAGAACATCATATAATTTATTATAAGATGTCTATATTCAAGCAAATCATAGTTTTTCTTTAGATCAAGCAATTCCAATTACTAAAATGTTCTTGTATAATACTGTTTAAGAAAAGTAGATGAAATGAGAATGTTCTTTGTGTTAATTACATAAAACTTATCATTAGTTATGACATAGCATAAGAAAAATGTCTTCTATTTATATTGATTATCTAAACAAAATTGTTCAATAATTATCATAAATAATCTTAGATTTAATTATAAAAAATACAGGTTACTGATATATTTTCAAAAAATTCATTATCAAAGATTGACAAAAAAAAAAAGGAAAACTAAAGTACTTAGAAAATGATTTTTTTCTTGTATATAGACATGAAAGAAAATGATGATAATTAATTGTATTTTTTCATATTTCGAAAGATTTTTAATGAAAAAAAAGAAACAAATCGGATTATTGTCAAGTCAAAAATTGTTATCTATTATAAATGACATTGAATTAAGATTGTTTGTTTTTTTATTCAATAGAATCTAAATCTATTTCAAGCACATCAAATAATCAGAATAATCATCAAAAACTTTTTCATTTCTTATTAATTTCAAGAGTATAACAGAAAAAAAAAAACGTGATATAAGAAAAAATCATTTATATTTAATGAATTTTATTTGTATTCCAATGTTTGAATTGAACGATCATGATCCGATTTTCCACATCTTTAAACGACTTTTTTTTCTTCTTCTTCTTCTTTGTCTTGAATCGCTCGCGGAATTGATATTCGTTAAATCAAACGATAGCCGCCTGTATATACCGTCTTCGTTCTATTCTTATCGTCTATTATCTCTTGAATAATTTAGTTTTTTTTGTCTACTCATACCTACAAAGAACAAGTAAAAAACAAAAAAAAAAAGATTCCTACTATGTTCAAAGGATACACTATAGAAAAAGAAAATCTATTTTCAACCACTTCAATTATCAAGAAAAAAAATGAACAAGCGCTCGAATTTCTCAATTGATGCACCCTAATGAATGTCCTGAGACATATAGGTAGATGACAACTGTGATTGACGTGTGCGTGCTACTGTCACGCACATTCATATATATATATATATAAAAAAAAGGCTAAAAAAACCTAAATTAATTGCCATTTCTTTTACTGCACATGTCGCAGAAAAGAAGAAACAAACCTATATACACACGATATAACATTCTTTCGGTTTTTTTTTAGTTTAAGGTGTATTACCATATTAATTAGATCAACATAAAAAAAAAATGCCATGAGGTAAACAACCTACATTCTTTTCTCTCAAATATGATAAGTGTGTACAAAGATGATCAAACGTATATGTATATAGTCTATGTTAATGTGCGTGGTATGTGAGAATGTCTCAAGCTTATCTTATTTTTTATGCATATCATTTGATGAGCAAAGTCAATATTGTCAATAAGAAGAAGAAACAGGTGTCTATAGCAAAAAAAAAAAGAAGAAGACGAAAAGAAAATTGAGTTTTATTATTTTTTTTCATACGTGTTTCATATTTGTTATATATATATATATATGTTATTTGCCTGAAGGAATAGATTTTAATTTGATGCTGGCGTCATAACAAGTTGTTCACACTAAATATAATAAACCGATAATCCTTTATCTCAAGCTAAAGAAAAGACAATCTGTACCCATCGAATAGTTTTCAATGAACAAAATATACTTTCATAATTGTAAAACGTCTGAGTTATATGTACGTAGTTAACCTCATATTTTTATTATTTAAATATTTTCATTGGTTTGTTTTCATCTTAAATATGATTGGTTAATATAAAATCATTTTTTTTTCTCTCAATGTACTCATAAAAAATCTCATTGGATAAAGAAAAAAAAAAGAGAAATACACGCATTGCTTGTCAATCAACAACGACTAACGATCATCGCGTGATACACTCGTTTTATTACAACGGAATAAGAGAAAAATAGAAAGAGGAGAAGAAGAAGAAGAAGAAGAAACTCTTGAAAAAGAGAGTGAGAGCGCGCGCCCATACAACAGAGAGAAAGAGAGAGGCAGAGAAAGAGAAAAAAAAGATTGTGCGTGTTCGATGTTTTTTTTTTTCATCATCAGTTCTAATCTATTTGAAGTTTGAGACGATTCCCATTCACCCATTCATATACATTGTTATATCTTAGCTAAGAGAAAAAAAAAACCTGGTAAGTATTTATTTATGAGTTTAGCCCCGATTTATCTGGGTGTTACCAACACCCATCCATCACCTTATTCAATCATACATGCATGAAATCTGACACGTGTTAATGCCGATTGAAGATAGTCTTATCATAACTAGAGATGAGGAGAAAAAGCCAAAGACTTTTTCTATTTGAAAAATAGATTAAATCATTATGTTATTAATTCTAGCAATCGTGGCTTCCGTTAATAGTACAAGTGCAACATCAAAATATCCATCACCACCATTAGGTGATTATTATTCAAATTATGTTGCAGCTGCATCATCTATGGCTGGTGATCCATCAGCATTAAAATTTGGATATACAGATCCAACTAAAGGTGTTCAATTTGCATTCGGTTTTCCTCAACATCCAGATTCATTTTCGGCTTTATCATACAATGGTAGAGTTTATTTAATATTAAATTTCATTAGTTTATTTATTTATTTTTGTATTTTATGTAGGTTCATCACAAAGAAAACAAAGACGTGAACGAACAACATTTACTCGTGCACAACTTGATCAACTTGAAACATTATTTGATCGAACACGTTATCCTGATATATTTATGCGTGAAGAAGTTGCACTTAAAGTTAATTTACCCGAATCAAGAATACAAGTAAATATAAAATTATAAGAAAAAACAAGAATAAACTTTTTTACTCTGTTTTCTTTATTTTTATTTTTTTTGTTTAAGGTTTGGTTTAAAAATCGTCGTGCTAAATGTCGACAACAAGATAAAGCAACAAAAAAGCCTTCATCATCATCATCAAATATTGGTATACATGACAAATCAACATCATCCAATGAAACTTCACTTTCAACAACAACACCATTAACAACATGTAAACGTGAAGCAAAAAGTCCACTTATGATTAGTCCAAATGGACGAATAAATTCTTCACAAATAACTAATAGTCGTTCACCACCATCAACATCAAGTACAAATAGTTTAAATGGTGGTGGAAGTAATAGTTTATGTTCATCAAATTCTACAACAAGCAATACATTTTATCGTTCACCAACATCGGATAATTCAACAGCGGCAGCAGCAGCAGCAGCAGCAACATCATTAGCTGCATGGTCATCACAAGCTGCTGCTTATCATCATATATATCCAACATCATATAGTCCAAATCAACCATCTTATCAAAGTGGACTTTTTTATAGCAATGATCCACAACATATTTATAAAAATAATTCAACAACAACGAATAGTCCACCTATGTATGGTACAGCAACAAGTGCATTAACATATCGTAATCAAGATATGGATTTTCTTCAACCAACAGCAATGTATGGGCGAACAAGTGATGAATTTATGGGTTGGACAGCATCACATCATCATCATCATCAAAACTTTAAAATTTTCAATTAACTTCTTTTCTTTTTCTTTATTCTTTTTTTTTTTCCTATTCTTTTGTTTGTATGTTGTGTCTGTCTTAAAGCTTGTGGGCGAACAGTGTAAATGAATAAATATGAAGCGTCATATTCATTTTTTTTTGTTTTGATAACACACATTTGGGAAAAAAGCTGTTAAACAAATGAAAAGCTATTTAATTGGATGTAATGATGTCTACTCTTGAAAAGTATTGACACATATTGCGAGATTTAAGGTTTTTTTTTCTTTTTGTTCAATAACTATATATATATATATATATTTGTTGACAGAAGATGGTGGGTGGAGAGATTAGCCCATTTGTCAATAAACTAAAAGAGCCATATGAAGACAATCAGTATAAAAGTCAATCAAAAAAGCTTGACTTTCCTATTCTTCATTCTTCTTTTTTTTGTCTGTCTTTTGACAATGATGACATCAATTAGTTTGAAAGTGTAAAGATAGTTTTGCTTTTCTATAGATTAAGAAAAGTCTATAAAATGAATATTACTTGTTCTTCATTTTTTTTTGTCTCTCGACCTTATTGCCGGAGAGAAGCTCATAATAGATGATTTTCATTTCAAGAAAAGCACACATACTCTCTATTTCAAAAATAATGATAAATTGAAAAAACTCATTTTGGTTTTCTTTTTTTTGAAATAAAAAAAAAAATGTTGTTTATGTCATTCATGCTGAGTGCGTGAATATGAAACATTGTTAGTTGTATATGAATTCTTTTGTCATAAGCCGATTAGTCGGGATTCTCTCTTCAAAAGATTCTCATTTTCGATCGAATGAGTTATGTTTTTTAAAATACAATGATGCAAACACTAACATAGATAGGTGGTCTGTTAAGCCGATGGTTTTTTTTTCTTTTACCACCTGAATTCTATGCTTACTATAGTACTTCAGAAAAAAAAAGTGAAGAGACACGCGACACAATACGACGCCCTAAAGCAAAGCTTATCTTTTTCACGGCGTCACTGTTCAATGAGAAAAAGAAAGATAATTACATTTTCATTTTTTTTTCTTTTCTTTTCTATTCTATTTGTTTAACTTTCGTAAGAGAAAAAACATCCTTTCCATTTTCGTAATAATTAGTATGCTCAATCATGATCAACAAACTTTTATTGACTATGATTACTATTACTTTCTCCCATCAACAAACTTCTTCTTATTCTTCGTCTTCGTAAGAAACAAGATGAAAGAAATAAGACATCGGCTTGAGCAAGCCAAAGGAAGTCTTATGTTACATTGTAAATAACCGATGACATTAATCTATGCATCGTTCTCAACCAGTACATAGGTATATGTATAAATGTAGAATAAATCGAAAAAAATAAGAGTACTTACACTCTTACTTTTTAATGTTTGTCAACTCTTGAGAGAGACAAAATGCGGTATGGCGGCAAACAAAAAGAAAAGAGTTAAATTCTCAACAAGGTTATTGAATGTCTGTCTTCAATATTGACTTGATATTTAGCTCATCGGTTCGATATCCTGAACGTTATGTTCTCAAGCCGGAAATCATCGTTTGTCAATTTTTAAGAAATCAAAAAACAAAAAAAAAACCGAGGTGGCACCGGCAATTTCTTTTTCTTCTGTTGCTTGCTAACAGATTGAAAAAGTTCCGTTTTATTTCATCATAATTCATGTGAAAATTAAACATCAATTGATGAGTATGGAAACAAAAAGAAAATACAAAACAAAACAAAACAAAACAATATAATGTATCGATTTTTAAGAATTTTGTATTAAAAAAAAAAACAAAACGAATAACATTAAAATGAGAAATATTTTTATTGACTGTTATCTAAACACGTGTTGAGATAGATGAGGAGGTTTTTTGTTTCTCTTTAAACTGAGACAATGATCGGCACGTTAAGTAAATTGATAGTCGATTTCGATCAGGTGTCGAATTTATGGCAGCTAGGAATAGTAAATGAATAAATGGCACGTCTTCCTTTTTTTTTCACATATATACATCAGACAACAAAATCATTCTTTTTCTTTTCTCCTCCTACTCAATATGTATTTAGTAAGATAACTGTATATGTATGTTTGAGAATAAAACGAATTGTTAGCTCACGTCTCGATAGTCAATTGAGATTTCTTTTTTTTTTTATATTCATATTAACAAATAATCACTATAAGCAATATTTCATTGTGTATCTTAAAAATCATTTTTTTTTTCTTAATCGATGTATTTTCGTTTATCGAAATGAAATTACTTTAGCAATTTTACATCATTGATGATAAGAATCAAGTGTTTTATAAGTACGCATTTTTATCAATAATACTGATGTTATAGTTAGAGTTTTATTTTAACTAAAATGTTTGTCTTAAAAATTTCTCTTGATATCACTATCGAACAATAGTCTTAAATTGAAAATAGTTTGTTGGAAAACAAATATGAACAAAAAAAAACCTATTTTTATTTATCTTCATATGTATGATTGATATTTTTTTATATGAGAAATTTTTCTATATACATAGTATATTCAATAGAATATCTATGAATAGAAATGTGTGAGGATCATGCTTTTTTTTTAGTTCTAGTCTAGATAATTATTTTCCTGTACAGTCTCAATTATAACTTCAGTATATTTAATCTGATGCCCCAATTTATTCATATTACATTTAAAAAAATTCTTAGATACGCATTTTTTGTTTTGGTATTTATTTAATTGATGACAGATACTTTTTTGTATGCCTTGATAGATATGATTTATAAGATCATTTAGCTATAATCTTTAGTTCAGATTTGAACAAATTTGTTCTTGTGTCTCCTCAAAAGTCCTATAAAATTTTTAAAATTTGAATCTGGTCGTAATTCCAGAACTTAAGTTATTTCAGCACTTGTCCATGTGTTACTTGTCTTTGATTAAGATATTCACAAGTGAAGTGTTAGAAAATGCATTGTTCCAGTCTTATTCTAGTGCATAGAGAAGATTTCTTCTTTTCTTCCTACCGACAGTGACTATTTAGAGTTGATGTTAGTTGAGTATTCTCACCTACCATTACTACTACTATATCTATGAATTTTAATTTTTATATTATAAGGCAAAAATTAATAGAAATACTAAAAATTATACTAAACTTGCACGAAATATTGATGTACTCTACTTATTTTTCTCTAGTAAAAACAAATGAAATAAAGAAAAAAAAAACCATCAAAATAAAAAAAAAGATTAGCCTAAATATGATTGAATACTTCATTTTCAATACTAAAACAACTTGCATCTTTCAAAGAATTGAGTATTTATATCGTAAACATAACTGTATAGAAGTAATTTTTATTCCTTTTGATGAAATGAATTGTTTCTTAATAGTAGATAGTATTATAATTCTATGAAAAAAGAAAGAATGTTCTAAAGAAATAGAAAAACCTACTCAGTATCAAAATTTGATTTACTAGTGAAAATGAAAACTTTGAAATGTAATTGATATATTAAAGAGAATTATACGCTCATAAATCGAGTTAGGATTTAAAGTCTATTGTTTCTAGTACAGATGTCAGTGTGTATATATTGTATTTTTCAATAGTTGTCTCTAGTTATAAATCAACATTGTTTAACTGGTTATTCTTATCAACCATCCGATAAGATGATCATTTGACAAAAAATAATATTTGAAGCAAGTAAAAAAGACTTTTTCATGAAGGACAATATTTAGCAAATGTGCTGAAAAAAAACATTTGTTTTTTCTAAATCAAAATCGGAGAAAAATATGGGCTTTGATATTCAACGATTTCCTAATGGTGTTGATGAAGAATTAATCTGTATGTGTCAAAAAGTTATCTTTCGATAATAATTTATGAAATTCTACATTCATTCAGGTGCTATTTGTGGTGGTGTTCTTCAAGATCCTCTTCAAGCTCCAACATGTGAACATGCTTTTTGTCAAGTAAATAAATTTTTATTTGATTTAAACAAAAACAAAAAAAAAGAACCGTTTTCCTTTGTAAAGATTTGTATTAATGAGTGGCTTTCCCGTGTACAAACATGTCCTATCGATCGAATGTCAATGGAATCAGATCAATTAAAACCAGTGCCACGTATACTTAAAAATTTACTTAGTCGGTTAGTTTTTTATTTATTATAATATCTGAAGAAATCTAATATATTGTTTTCCCGGTAGTTTAAATATAACATGTGAAAATGAAGGTTGTACTGCAGTAGTAAAATTAGATAGACTTCCTAATCATTTAGCTGAATGTGATTTTAATCCAAAAAAATTAATCGAATGTGAAAATGGTTGTGGTATGATGATATCTAAAGATAATGTTACAGTAAAAAAATTTTTTTTTTTTTTATTTAATAAATTTAAAGAATTATTCTGTTTGATTTTTCTATTTTAATAATAGAATCATAATTGTATTCAAGCATTAAAAAATGAATTGGATAATGTTAAAAATGAATTACAAAAATGTCGAACCGATATGGATTTATATAAGGGAGAAGTAAGAACACTTCAGGTAAGAATTAAAAATAAATTTTCGTTTATAGTTTTTCTTAATTTTCTTTTTTTTGTTATCAAAGGAATTTATTCGTGTTCTTCGTCTAAATAATCCAACAATATCACGTGTTTATGAACGTGTAGAAAATGATGAAATATTACGGTAGACAAAAAAAAAATACATTGGATTTTTGTCATAAATGATTTATTTTTCTTTTTCTAGATGGTCAGGTAATTTACAATTAGCTCGTGTAACACGTTGGGGTGGAATGATATCAACTCCAGATGCTGTTTTACAAGCAGTTATTAAACGTGCTTTACTTGAAAGTGGTTGTCCAATTAATATCACAAATGATCTTATGGAAAATGCTCATGAAAGACATTGGCCACAAGGACTTTCAACACTAGGTTAATATAATTTAATTTTTTTTTTAGAAAAAAAAACAACTAATTTTGATTTTTAGAAACTCGACAATTAAATAGACGACATTATGAAAGTTATGTTTGTCGACGTATTGTTGGTAAACAAGCTGTTGTTGTACTTGGTTGTGATAATCGACATATGGATCAATTAATGAGTAAGAAATAATGAAAATACAATAAAAAAAAAAGAAGACATTTGTTGTTTGTTTTTTTAGTTGCTGAACCCGGCATTGTCATGATATTTGCACATGGAGTTGAATAAAATCTTAAATCAAAGTATTTATTTCCACATTCGATTATTTGTATCTGTGTTAATTCTTTAAAATGAATTTATGTTCTTTTTCATTCTTTTTTTTTTCTTATATTCAAATCATGAAAACCAAAAGAAGTAAATTAATAATCGAATAATTTTAATTGAAATCATTTGAATTGTTTTTTAAATATGAATTGGACATTCTCTACAACAAAGTTAATAATATTTTAAAATAGAAGTTATTTAAAAGAAAATAAATCAAATTTTTGTTTTCTATATTTTTCTAAAAAATATATATCATGATATAATAAGAAATGGCACGATAAGTTGTTTTTTTTTTCATATTTCATCGGCTTAAGCAAATCTGAAGAAATTGAATTTCTATGAGAATTATAGGTTCTTACTCCATATGCTTCTAATCCATGAGTTAATCTTTGAGAGTTTATACCGACGTTTCCTGTTAATAATAATCCGATTTATAATAAATTTTATTTGTATTTTACAAGATTATTTATACATCGAAACTAGTTTTAATTTAATATTCAAATATTTCAGAGTTTAAAACTTATTTGCGAAAAAATCTGATTGTTCAACGGTGCGTATTTGCAAATTTATCTAATCTTTCCGATTATTTGATTTTGTGTTGACATACATAAATTTATTTTATATTCAAATCGTTTACAATTTATATTTATACAATATTATATCTATCGTTACACTACTTTACCGTATACTCTACGATAAAGTAGCATAAGGCAAGGATTAAAAAATTTTTCTCAGACAGGCTGCAGAGTATGGATAAAGTTTATCTCTGTATATTTTCATTAGAGAGTCAATTGACACATCAAAATGTTTATAATAAATTGATCTATGAAAATTAAAATCATTATTTAACATAATTAGTGTTAGGTCGATATTTAGCAAGAACAAATTTCCATTTAGTATTTTTCTAGAGCAAATTATTTTGAAAACATTAGTTTTTCTTTAAGGTGTAAATGTCACAAGATGCTGTGAAGCTGATACTTAATTACTATATATAGTATATAATTAAAATCTAAGAACATTATTAATATGAAAAAAGCGAATTCAACCTGACTTGATTCTAATGTCATATAAATATTAGAAGATTTCAATTTTGTTTTCTTTTGAGAAAAGAAAAAAAAATTGAAACTAATATGTCATCTTGACTCTTTACACTTTATCAATAAAGTTTAACAACAATAAACTACATATCATCATAAAGTTTAATACATTGATTGTCTTAGTCATTTGTTTGCTTTCATTTTGTTCTTATTTTACTTATCATTTCATTATAAAATGATGCTATCAGAATACTCATATCATGTGATTGATTAAAATTCATTATAAATTCTCCAACTTTTATTACTATTTCATGTAACATAGAAAAAAAAACAGACTAAAATTTTTAAAAAGAATCAGAAGACTAATTTCGTCCTGATTTAACATATAGTTCATTTAAAAAAAATAAACTTGTGTCATACTATTTTGTTATTAAAATAGATCATCAACTGACTCTTTCTTTTCTAGTGTATGGCAAGCATTATTTATAATTGAACATCAGGTATATCAAATAAATGAATTTCATAGCTTTCATGTGTTTCTTATGGATTGATTTGAATACGTAAATCAGTAACAAGGGAACTTATTTGATTGATGGAAATACGAGATTTTTGAAAATTTTCTAAATCTTGTATTCCATAGTTTTTCTTTATTACATGAATGAATGTTTATTTCAAATACATATTCTTGCTCCTCTAAGATCTTGCACATTCGTTCATATATTATTTTTTATTTTTCATTGATTGAATTGAGATTTTTTATTCTCGTCGATTTTTTCATAGTTATTATAACTGAAATGCAATAGAGGTTTAGCAACAATTCATAGATTGACTTAGTTCAATTTAGGACAGAAAAGATTAGTTGCCTTGAAACTTTTAGCATCTTTATAGCTGATGAATATTAGCCATTTCTATAAGTTTCAGTTTTCTCCGTCCAAGTTTCGCTATCTTTTGATATCCCATCCGATGTAACTCGTCTGTGTTCTTGAGAGGTGATGACTGAGAGACAAACGAAACCATGTATCAATGGTTGTCTTTGTCGTTTGAAAGAGTGGGTACGAATGAAGATGAAGAATGTCGTCCACATCCTACTTCTGCAAGAGTATATGTTGTTAACGGTTCTTTTTACTTCAACAGATATTTTAAAAAAGCAACCTATTATTCAGTTAAGATAGTTATATATTATCACCGTCTTCTGTTTTATCGATTTCAAAATCATCAAATGCAATATGTTTGATCATTTATTTCTCCCGTAAAATCATTTTCAACATCTGATGGGTTGATATACTATTTATTAAAACACAAAAAACATCAATATAATAATATTGATAGCAATCTCATATCAACTATGGCTTCATAATAGCCTACCTTCAAATCTTAAGATGAGCTAAACACAAAAAATGCTTTTTTTTTGGAAAACATTACAGCGTAAATTTGTAGAATTTGATAAGCATAAAAGAATAGAAATATAAGTCGATCTGATTTTATCTTCAGACATCTATACATCATTCCTTTACTGTTAGTCTGGCTTTCAGGCCACTCAGATCATACCAAAAAGAAGTTATCTACTCATAGGTCTGATCTTATTGGATCTGACTACATTTGTAAACATGATGAGCAATGTTTTGTGTGATAGAAATGGTTTGCATATTCTATAGTTCATCTAGCCAATTGGAAATATGAGTTCGAGTTTCAACATGATTTATAATCTTCTTCTTTCTCATTATACATTACTAGTGAGATGAAGAGAAAAACTCAGAATAATTCTTACAATAAAAAATTCCGTTTGATTTGGTAGATACGAGAAACTGATGAATATATTCTTTATGAATTAAAACATGATGGATATCTTCGATAATCAAAACTTTCTGCTTTAGCCAATTATAAAATGTTTAGTTTTAACATAGCTCTCGGTAGCAAAAGGTTCACATTTTAGCAGGTTTCTGTGTAACATTATATCAAATATTTAGTCTCTTTTATGTCTAAACTTATTGAAAGTTTTGCTCATTATTAAAAACATAGTCGTATTCAACAAATGATGAATATTCAAAAAAGATATCCCATGCGATATGAAACCAAATAAAAATCATCAGTATAACAATAATCAACCAGCGATAGTGCGAACAAATATGAAAGATAGAATTCTTACGTAAATACAATTAGCGTCTTCATGTATATGGTTGAGAAATCGAATCAACTGCCGGTACTTCAATCACACAAAAATTATCTGAAAGAGTGTAACTCTGTTATTCATTCTGATTCTATCGATACGAATAATAAATTTAATTTTAGACTGAAAGCACGAAATATATTAAGTAAATGAACGAATATAAATAAACCTGCTAAATGATTATTGAATAAGTCAGTTTGCTGTACTACTGGAGTCAATTTTAATGTCAATGGACCTAAGTAAATCTTCAAGAACTCTACAAGATGTACTAATAACTTTTTCATTTACATCAATTCAAGCAAGAACAAGAAATAAAAGTTACTGCAAATCACGACCTGAAAAATGCACTTTTTCGCTTTCTTCAAAATATCTCGTCATCATCATTTATTCCTTCGCCTTTCTTCTTCAACAGAATCTAGGTTTATACTTTATGAAGCGAAATACAATTCGTTGAATACTATAAAATCCACTGATTTTGATTGAATGTCCAATAAATCATTGATGAGAAAAAAAGAAAGGTCAACTATATGATATATCTAAATATAGCATATACATACTATCAAAAAATTAATGTTTATTTTTGTTACGATTCGGTATTTTGATGAGCATAGGTCTATACCAAATGAATTCGCAGAGACCTTGACACGGAATACAATACATAATAGTTTTCCTTGAATTTCCAATAATTATTCTAGAGCAAGAGTCGATGATTCTGTTGTATATGCTTATGATATAAAATAATCCATCAGAAAGAAAACATTCAGTGGTACATGTTTGTTTTTGTTATATATGACATTCTAAAGTTCATTGACATTTATCTCTACAGGAAATTAATTTTCTAGAAAACATTCCAATCAATGCTTTTTTATTAGTTCGTGTCTTGGGCTTCTTAATTATTGACAATAATGAATCAGAATATGGAGAGATATACGATTTCTGATAGAACAGACAAAATATTTCCCTTGATCAAAATTAGTAGAATCTCTATCGTATTTATTAACATTTCTTTTTGCTTTCTTGGGTACGACAGGAAATTTAATACTTCATTGATTTGGACACTAGATATTATGTAGACAGAAAGACAAGTATAGGGTTGATAAATAGGCTTTGTCAGAAGATGGAATACAGCTTAAATCTTAAGAAATATCAAAATGAGCTTTATACGAAATGCACGTCCTATTAAAAATATGTTCTAAGAGTATATAACTAGCGCGTCATAAGATATAAATCCGATACAGACTTACGTAAGTTTTTGAAGATTTGAAAGATACAATTCAACATTTCAACGAGTTGTCAACCACAAGAAAAAAAAGAGATTCTCGCAAAATATTTTTTGTCTATTTGTTTTTCTAGAACTCTCTTCATTGATTATTTTGATTAAAACAATTAAAAATTCTATCAATAAATAAAGATTCTAAGATTCAAATACTAAAAAAACTCAAACTGCTCTAACCAATAGTACTAACGTATTGTTTAGGAGTTAAACCCTAGTATCTTTGTTTATTGATCAACTTTTAAAATATTTTTATCAAAATGATCATCGAAATGGGTTCTACAAAAAGTCCAACAGACAAAAAATATTTTTCGAGAACGTTAGTTTTCTTTTTGTGATTAACTATGTGTGAAATTTTCAATTACATCTCTTAAATCTTCAAAATTTTATAGAAAATCTATAGCCCGTTTGAGTCAATTATACTCATTAATTCCATTGTTGACAAGCTTTCATTTGGTATAAAATTCATTTTAATATCTATTGAAATTCGAGCTTTATCCTCTCCTCCTAAAAAAGTATTCTTACTCATTCTGTACATTCACGATAGTCTAACTTTAAAGAAGTAATAAGTTCGCTACAGATGTTATCTTTCTAATACTTTTTTTCATTAGTTCGTCAGAATTATGAATACGAGATGCGATCTTATGTGTCTACTAGTTACTTTGAAATGATTTGTTCTGACATAGATTATTTTTTTTTCTATTTTGTAAACAAAATTCTGACATGTTGTCCTTATACTGAATAAAACTTCCTTAGTAAATAGAAAAATAATGATTCCTTTAGTTTGAATGAAAACAGTACAATCAACACATGATTCGAATAAAAGCCTTTTTGTTTACGATTCGTCGAGAAGTATAAACTTTTCAATTCTTTCACTACTTAAACATATGAAGAAAGGAAAATTATTTATTGAAAACGACCTAGATTTTAAGTATTCAAAACTATTTTTTTTCTCTTCTTTCTTCGTGCACCTCGACTCATAAAATATAAAACTATACTTTGTGACCCTTTTAATAAATACTGTCAATCATCTTTCACTTTATGACATACATCCCACTGATTATTGTTCAATCAATATAATAAACTTACATCGTTGTCCTTTTAATTTCAACAAACTATACCATATGGATAGATAAAAATAATAATGCAAAGTATTGAATAAATATGCATATACCATCAATATAAAATCTATTATCTACATTTTATTTACCATCAACGACTTGCTAACGGATGGTTTCTCTCTGTTTTACAGGAAACGAACGACTGTGTATCTTCTAACGATCATCATATATTCTACACAACGACTATCTGACCACAAATATACCAACGATAAAAAATAAAATATGTGGAATTCTTCCAATTCTGCTTGATTAAATCAAGTATAAACCTCGATCTACTCAAATAACGATTGTAATGAAAAGGAATACTTTATTTTTGTAAGTATATATATATGTAAATGTATCATACTGTTAAGCTTTTTCCTCATCCATGAATTATCGAAAATTGAATTAGAATTAATGTATTTTGTCGTCAACTTTGCTCCATTGATAAGAAAATGAAGTACAGTCATACAGTAGTAAATCGCGAAAAAAAATAGTCAAACTCTAATTTAAGATATTCTATGTTTCATAACTAAATATGATCTAGTTCGATATGTATTTAATTATATTGATTTTTTATTAATAAAAAAAGAAATTAATTTAATATTTCAATTAATAATCATTTCTAATATGAATAAATAAATATTATTGGTTAATTAAGATGTCGCTATAAACAAAAAGAATTTCAATTGTTAAAAATTTCCCATTTAGAAAAGAGTTTGTGTAAATATTGACTATACAAATGAATAAGAAAATGAAATCTTTTTAATTAAATTTTATATAAATGAATTACAAACAAAATAATAAAAAAAAAAACAAAATATAAACAAACAAAAACAAAGATTCTCATGTGGTTCGTTTATTTAGTACGTCTAAGTCTTTTTACTATTGAATTGCTTCCATGGCATGTCGTCAACAGATAATCGTAATAAAAATTATACATTTGAGATTAAATTTGGTCCCTATCATCAAAAGGTAACCATTACTATGAATCCATTTAGTTTAACAATGAATACATTACGTGAAGTTGCTATAAGATTTATTGAAACAATGGTTAGTTTTTTAATTAAAATTTCTTAAGAACAAATTGTTCTTTTTCTTTTTTCAAGTGTCCTGATCAGGATATAAAACTTTTACATAATAGAATATTATTATTTCGATATGAACCATCATCATACTCAATGATAATACCACTCAATCCAAGAGATATTCTTGTTCCGGATACAATTGTTGAAGTAGTTATATCACGTAAGTTAAGAAGAAGACGAAGAAAAAAAAAGATGTAATCATTTTCATAACCCAAGAGAACAGTATTTTATGTAAAAAAGAAAAACGAAGAATTTATTCTCTAGAGAAATTTTACAAAGTCAAATAAATTTTTCTCATCTAGAAATGTTTCACTTGTATAATATTTTCATTTAATGTTTTTTTTTTTGTTTAATCAATAATTTGAAACAAATAAAGCTAATTTCAGATTCTTAATAAATGTCATTGTGAAGACGTGCTCTTTAAAGATTATTTTCTTTATAAACAAGCACAAAATCAATAATTGTGCATGTCCAGAGTCAATCGGATGTGCATGTATAAGAATGTAGAGTAACAACAATAATTGATAGATAAAAAGTACAATGTCATACTATTCGAAAATTCTCTTGTAGGCAGCACTACTCTCTGGAAACAAGGCATCATACTGAATCTTTTATGGCCCTAGATTTCAGTACTATTTCTTTTAGCTTTTTCCAATTCTAGTCAAAAAGTTTCAAGGTTAAAAACAAGAGTTTTGTCCGAACGTGCAGCACTTATAAAATTTCAGATAATGACACCAAAACTTAGGGCCTCAAAGGATTCAATGTAACACCTTTTTCTAATAAAGTAATGCCTTCTGCTGTTCTATTTTTGTTCTTTTAGAGCTTAGCATTACTTTCGCTTCAATGTAGTCTTCCTTTTTTTTTTTTTTATTATCATCGTTTTCTTTCTTTGGCTTGCTCTAATCATATAATTTTACTTGGTATGTCTTCATTTGCGTTTTTCAATCAAAAGCATGCATTTCACTAATATGTACGAGGCATTTAGAGCGTTTTTAGTTTTATCCTATGTTGATTTGAAGAAAGGCAAGCATTCCGTTTTTTTTCCTGTAGTCTTTTTCTTTTTCTTTTTTTTCTTCTATATATTCAAGTAAATCTTGTGTTTTATTGCTTCATTCGAATAAATTCAATAAATGTGAGTTAATGATCTGTATGTATGAACAACCTTGATTTATGCTTTCTTCTCTTTTCTCTTCCCCTTTTTTTTCTTTTACTCGATCTCTCTAACAGCATTAGCGGATGCTTATTACACGTTTGCTCGTTCGTCTTACATATATACACATGTCAATTTTGCTTATGTCGACAATATCAAAGACAACACGTGTTTGTCGACTAAGCATCACACAGAAGAACTGAAGATATCATAAGCAATAAGAAAATGTCTAATTGTATGTAGTGGTATTTCTGTAACTATGTTTTCAGTCGGTGTTATGAGTGGTGTCGACTACCAACAAATAAAAAGAGCAAAACACAGAGAGACAGAAAGAGAGCGGGAAAAACATAAACCGATCGCTCTCATTTGTGTTCCGTATAAGAGTATTGATCAATGATTTGATAAGCGCGTTGGCGAAAGGGAATAAAGCAATTCTTGATTGTTACTATTGTCGTTATAGTATTTAGAGTGTTGATTTAATAAAATCATGTTATAGGAAAACGAATGAAGAAGAGAAAGAAAGATTAGTTTTGTTAGTAAGGATTCTTATTCTTATTTACACGCTTGTATAGTCAATTTAATTATATGTTTGATGACCATCTTCATAATTGTTGAAATATATATATATATATATAAATTATATGCTAAAAAGTTTACATCTGTTTATTTCCGGACGAGTTTTATTTTCTATTTCTATTGTAGCTTTAAATTAATATTTATTGATTCATTAGGTGTAAATTAGAAGAAGAAAAAAAAACCAAAGAAAGTGATTTATTTTTATTCTTATCAAGAAAAAAAAAAGATTTCTAATAAAAATTCTTTTTTTTCTTTCTATTGTTCTTAGTCATATTTGATCAACCAACTAATCTATAATTTAGATACTAATTAGTAAACATTGAATGATTGATTTGTTTCTTACATTTGTTTCTTTTCAGCCTACATCATGAGTGAATATAGTGGCCTTGTTCCGCATCTGTTAAGTTTGCATACTTATTTATCACCAACATTTTGTGATTTATGTGGACAATTTTTATTTGGTCTTTATAAACAAGGAATGAAATGTGAAGGTAGATTATTGAAATAATATTATTTTTTAAGTTCTTATTGAACTAAATGTATTTTTATGATAGGATGTGGTCGTAATTTTCATAAACGATGTGTATCAGATCTGCCAAATAATTGTTCGCCTATGGCAAGAAAAATATCTGATATGCAATGTTCACATGATAATAATGTAAATATAATTGATATTTGTTTTTCATTGAATTTTGACAGAGCAAAATTATATCACAAATTTGCAAATTTTAAAAAGAATTATAAGTTTTTGTTTTCGGATAAAAAAACATTAATAATTTGTTAAACTATTTTTTGGTATTGACAAAAAGTAGTTAAAATAGAAAAAAAAAAAAAGAAAGACTTTTAATGTCAAAATAACGTATACTACATGAATATCGAGGGATTTCTTTCATTTTCATTGAAGCATATGAATGATAAGATCTTGTTAAATCAATGTCATCGATCTTTTCTATTATGTTATAGGCTTCGAATGACTTAGAAAAGCGTTTAACATTAACCGGTACAGAATTACCAACAGCATTGCCACATTGTTTTTATGTACACAGTTATCGTTCACCAACAAAATGTCATATTTGTAAACGTCTATTAAAAGGTCTTGTTAAACAAGGTTACAGGTGTAAAGGTAGGTCACTCAGTTTATTTATTTTTTTTTCAATATTAGATGAGATTTATTTTTAGATTGTAAAATGAGTGTACATAAAAAATGTATACCGAAAGCAATGAAAAATTGTCGTGGCATGTCAATACTGAATAGTAATCAGGGTAATAGAACAAAAAAAAATAGCTGTATAAAATAAAATGAAATGAGATATTTCTTCTTTGAATAGATGACGATGATGCATTACGCGAAACAACTGATGATTTAGCTGTAGCTAGAAAATCATCAGATTTATCTGCTTCTCCATTAAATTCTCCTCAAGATGAAAATGATGATAATGAAAATTCTCGACATGGAAATATTCGTGCTCAACGTCTTATTCAAAGTATTAGACGTACAAAAAAGGCTAATGGTGGTGCGTTGTTTTGGGAAGGTTGGATGATATACACAACAGATAAAGATTTATTAATAGAAAAAAAATATTATTGGCGTGTTGATGCATCGTATGTTAATAAAAATTTTTCTTTTTTCTTTTTTAAATTTTTATTTAATTTAACAAGATGTATAACAATGTATCAAAATGAAACAACAAATAAATTTTCTCGTGAAATTCTATTAGAACATGTTTCATTACAATTAAATATAGATGATGATAAAGGACATTATTTTGAAATAAGAACTGAACAAAAAATTTATTATTGTGGATGCAAACGAACAAGAAATCGAGTAAGAACAAAAAGAAAAAATTATATTAAAAAAAAAAAAAATAAAATCAATTTTATCTTTCTTTTTTATTTAAAGAATTATGATTTAGTACACTCAGCACAAAATGCAAGAAATGCTTATACACAAATTAGACAAGCATTATTAGCTTATAATAATGATGGTAGTGAAATAAAAAATATATTTACAATAATTTCATCACGATCACAAAATCGTGATATTAATGAATTATATAAAATAAATCCAATTGAAGTACTTGGTAGTGGACAATTTGGAACAGTTTATGGAGGTTATTCAATAGAAACAAATGATCAAGTTGCAATTAAAGTTATTGATAAAACACGTTTTAATGAGCAAGAAGAAAAAATTCATCGTGAAGTTGATATTTTACAAGAAGTATCACATCCAGGTGTGATTAAATTACACGCTATGTTTGATACTCCTGGAAAGGTAATTTGTCATCATAAGATAAAATTAATTTTTTGTTTTTGTTGATTAGTTTTATTTGGTTATGGAAAAATTAAATTCAGATATGCTTGAAATGATTTTATCTCAGCCAACAAAACGTCTTAATGAACGACAAACAAAATTCTTAATTTATCAAGTAATAAGTGTTGATTTATTTTATTTTGTTGACAAAAACATTTTCTTTTCAATAATTAGGTTCTTGTTGCCTTGAGATATTTACATAGCAAATCAATTGTACATTGTGATTTAAAACCAGAAAATAGTTTGTTATATTTGATTGAATATTTCAAAAAATTTTAATCTTATTTTCATAGTTCTTTTGGCTCAAGCACAAGATTTTCCGCAAACAAAATTATGTGATTTTGGTTTTGCAAGAATTATTGGAGAAAAATCATTTCGACGATCGATTGTTGGCACACCTGCTTATTTACGTATGTTGTTTTGTTTTTTTGTTTTCGAGTTCAGTGTATGTTTCTCCGATTACTAATGATATCCAGCTTTCTATCGGAAACTTTTATTAAAGCCATATGAGTCATTTTGAAAGTAATACTTTATTTATGGAATAGATTATTAACATTTTCTAATATTTCCAGGCGTTCTAGGGACACTTTATATGTTGAAACAAGAGCATTCAGCCCTAATTGTTTCAACGTTTGTCATGAACACGAGTGTTTTATGGAGTAAGAGTTGAGATTGAATGAAACGTGTTAATCGATGTGTAATTAAATAAATATGACGATGAAAGTAATTGTTTGATATTTATGAAAAGTACGTAGAAAGAAATATTTCTGCTTATTTGAAAGATATTCTTACTTTTAATATAATATACTCCTTAGTCGAACTACGTTATATTAAATCTATTGATTATCGTTTGTAAAAAGAAAGATGAATAGCAGATTAATCAAATTGGAAATTTCGTTGTAAACAGTCAAGGTGTTTTATCTTCGCAGCTGTTTATCAATATACTATTGAAAAATTCTAATTAATAATTTGATTAATTGTACGATATAGAAACTGATATTTTTTACTTAAAGATCTGAAAATAAATTTCGAATTTCCAATAATGAATTTGTCTTTTTTTTTCAGCTCCAGAAGCATTAAAACCTGAAATTCGCTTAGAAAAAGGTTATAATCGTTCATTAGATATGTGGTCATGTGGTGTCATTATTTATGTTTCGTAAGTACAACTAGGTTTTTTTTCTAATTTCAAATTTTCATTTTTCTGAAAGAATTAAATTACATATATAAAAATTGAATATTTTTAGATTAAGTGGTACTTTTCCATTTAATGAAGACGAAGAAATCGAAGATGTAAAGATATTTGAAATATCATTGTTTTATTTCAACTATTTTTGTTTTGTTTTTCTTTAGCAAATTCGCAATGCCAATTTTATGTTTCCAACAAATCCATGGAACGATATATCAAATGACGGTATATTCAATTTGATTTTTCTTTAAATTAAAATATTAAAAACAAAATTTTTCTAATAAAATTTCCATTTACATAGCTTTACGTTTTCTTGAAAGTTTATTAGCATTGGATAGTAGAAAACGATTACATATTAATAAAGTTTTTTTACAACCATGGCTTCAGGTTGAGTGTTGATTATAATTTTTTTCTTTTTCTCATTAAAAAGTTAATTTGCATGAGCAATGATTATTATAATGCATGGAAAATTTTTTTCTTTTTCTATTTTTAATTAAATGCATGATAATGCACGATTATTTTAGCTATCGATCTTATATCTCATCATTTGCTTCAAGTCAACACCGGACATCGACTTGCTGCTGCTAGTGCTCTCAGACATGCTTTCTTTGAGGTGTGTGCATGGTTTTTTTTTCAAACTGATTCATTCATTTTTGTCTCGAATAATAAATATATTGATAACATTTTCATGTAGGATTATCAATTATATTGTGATTTACGTAAACTTGAAGATTCATGTGCTAGCGATCGTTGGTTAACAATCCCTGAAGATGATGATCGATGGGAAAAATATGCAAAAGAGAATGGTTTTATTAAATAATCATTTATTGGTAAAATTTTTCTATTTCAAAAAAAAACACTAGATTCTTATTTTCTTTTTCTGTAGAATCATCATTAACAGTAACAGTTCCAAAAAAAAAAAATTTTTAATGTTTAATCAGCTTTAACTGATAATAATTCAAATATTTTTATTACGTTTTTCTTCTGCGTAGTGTCAGATATACTAATGAATAACAAAAAAAAAAAAGAAACTACGCATTTAAAAGAAAAATAAAAAAAAAAGTACCCGTGTGAATTATTTAATACGATTGAAAAGTTAGTCATTATTTTTTTTTCTTATTTAGTCATTTATCACTAGTAAATCTCTCGTTCTTTTTTATTGTCATTCATTTGTCTATGTGTTGATATGATGCCTTTTTATTTTCTTGAAACTAGTCGGTTTCTGTCGTATTTTATGTGTATATGTGATGGTTATGGATGTAGAAATAAGCATCGGGATTTATATATGTGTGTGTTTCTGGTTTTTTTCTTCTTTTTCTATTCTAGATGTCATCAAGTATAAAACGAGTTTTCAACGATTCAACAAATGAAAAAAAACGTATAAAAAATGATTCAGCTATTGATTTAAATTTTGATATTGAAGAATTAAAACATGAAAAATCTCAATCATCCTATTCAACATCTATGTTATCTGGTATGAAATAATAAATAAGTTAGAATTTTTTTTTTAAGATTGATGTTTTTCTTTGAATAAATAGAGTCATTGATTGATAATGACTCTGTATTTGATGATGATGTATTTGAAGATGAACAAAATGTTACTGCATCTCTATCAAAAATCAGTCAAAGTCAGTTGATTTTTATTTTTAATTAGTTTCGAAATTTTTTTTTTTTTTTTATCATATAATAGATCAAGGTCGACAACGATTAAATGGAACATCAACATATCAAACAAAGGAAAATAAAACTAAACGAAAAAGTAAATGTATAAAAAAAGAAACTGTTATAATTGATCAGACATTAAATCAATTGCGTGAAGAACAAGCTCGTATTGATGCTCATTCTCTTTCAATTGTTACCAAATAAATATATATTATATATATATATATGTGTGTGTTATGAATATGAACTTTAAAAAAAAAACAAAAAAACTTCAATGTGTTTTGTCTAATCATGTGTCATATAGTATTATTTAGTTGTTGTTCTTTTTGTTAAAAGTTTTTGTTTTTTATTCAGTTCTTTTTCTCTTGATACGCATGGATTGATACAAATTGTGTTGGCTTTTTTCATCAGAAGAGTCAGATAGACGTATGTGAATTGTATATGTGAAAGAATGTTAATGATGGAATATATATATATATTTATCTATTGAAAAAAAAAGGTTTTTAATTGTTTCGAAAAGATAAAATTTGTACACAAAAATTCGAAAATAAAACTGAAAATATTCGTAAATAGATCTTTCTTTCAACGAATTTTGTGCCTCTTTAAATTGATGAATGGTGTAGATATGATTCTTTCACATAGCTAAGTATCGTAATCGTCTTCTCAGCCGATTGTGTCGTTTCTAAATGATATATTTTGTTCCTAAAATAGTAAAAGCCAAATAATCAAATAATTAAATTGAATATTCAATATACAGCGAGGTCTTGCTGAGCTGTTGTTTTTATCATGTTTTACTTCTTCAGTGCATACGAGTTTAATATAAATGTCACGAACTCCTTATGTCACACGCATTATATAAAGAAAAATTTGTAAGTATATTATAGAAAATGAAGAAAAAACGGCTCAATTTCGCTTGAATTGATGTTTTATTGTCAATCATCTTTTCATAATTGAATTTTTCATTTTATTTAGACCTTCGACTGTTCATAAACTAAATTTTTTGTCTTGAAAACTTATAATAATCAATAAAAGTTTTTCTATGTAGTGCATACACACACACACACACTATATATATACATCAATAAAAATCATGAAACTACTAATTAATAACATTATTGATATTGTCGGAGCACGGCCTCTCGCTTTGTGTCTCATAACAGACCTGAACCCAAGAACTCTGGAGAGAAATCGCTTGCTTTCTTGATGTGAATAAGATGTAAGCGTGTGAGGTGTGGTTCTTCTATTCACTCATGCACACATCTCTCACACACACTCAATAGTGTATGTACAGCTTTCGATAGATGCATGAAACAATAGCAAGTGATAAAATAATCAATAGATTGTTGACTGTACTTCAGGGTGAGAGTTTGTCGTTCAGAAAGAAAGCTTATGATATTTCTTGGAAGTCTGGGAACAGAAAGAGCAACAGATGATCTGTATGTAAGCCAGTAATTTTGCTTGGAAAAAAGAATTTGAAGAGTAAAGAGATAACATGCAAAACGACAGTAAAATTGAGTAAAAATGCAGCAACAAACGAAGTGATCAGTGGGTTTGTGACTCCACATGAAAATAAAATTTTAGTAGTCAGAGATGTTGCGTTCAGTGTTGTTAATGAATGAAGTGCAAGCTTGGCAGTCCATAATCTAATTGACTAATAACTATACTCGGGAATAATGTAAAGGAGTTCAAGCATCCAACATGCACATTGATATGAATATTGAGCGAAAAAAAAAGAGTAACAACGAATGAAATGATCAATGGACTGATAACTGCCCTTGAGGATATACGGAGAAACGTCAAATAGGGTGTATGAAAAACCCTTCAAGACATAGTTGATAAACACAATCTAATGGTATAATTACTAGGGCATTGATTATCTTTACATCTCAATATCAGTATGTTAGATAGACTGTTTTTAACGCTCTATGAAAAACAGATGACAAAGCTGCTACTAATGAAATGATGAGTATGATAGAAATAGCCCTCAGATACAGTGCATGTGAAGCTTTCAGGCAAATCGCTGAAAGATCAACAACAAATGAAGGGAGGGTGTATGTGTTAGATTCTTTGCGCAGATACTTTTATTAGTAATAAAAGCTAAAGGTGTAATCATTCAAATTATAATAATGGTGATAACTCCATTCGGTTATATGAATCAATAAGTTAGAGAAAATTTGTGTGAACTTGAATAAGCAATGAAGACAAAAACGGTCACAAACGATGCATTCTGTTGACGTATTACTGCATTAGACGATGAGAATGTTAACGTCAGATCGAATGCATGCTAAGTTCTTGGACGAGTCAAAGAAGAATCAAAATTTACAGCTGTCACTATTGATGAAAAACACAGAAGCTGATCAATATATCGGCTTGCACCACTAACGTAAGTAATTTTTTTATGTAATTTATAAAATTGATAAAATTTCTTTGATAAATAAGCATTTTCTCGACAACCACATGAAATAAGTTTAATCTGAATCATTGGGAAACGATTAGGTATGATCATGACAATAGGATGAATATTAATTTTTTTCAAATATCCATAAGTTTTCTCGTCTAGCATAACTTGAATTTATAGTTAGAAAAATATCTAAATTCGTATTCATTTCAACAATGCCACTATCTGTTATTCGACTTTGGTGTGTTTTTTTCTTTTTTTCTTACAAGCAAGAACAAATGGTCTATGTTAAGCAGCAACACAAAGTACAAGTACATCAATAGGATTAAATTGTTCAAAACAACTGAATAGACTTTTGTGTTTGATGTTAAAATATCCGATCTAAATTATGAATTCCAAGATATCATCTTACATATTTCACTCTTTCAGTTTGTCTTAAAATATCAAAAACTAATTTTCATGCAAAACTAATTAAATTATTCTACTTATTCGAGTTGTAACAGCCTATAAATACTTCACCCTTACTTATATGTAATATTCGTGTCCAAAATATTCATTCATATAAGAAGAATCTAAATCTATAATTCATATTTCGACTTTATTTTGATTCTATACTCAAAAACAAACATTCGTGATATAAAATGATTTGACATCATATCTAATATTGGACAACTAATGTATAAGATGAAGCAAATCAAATAGATTTTATTGATTAAAACTTACATTTATTGAAATCATCTGTATAGTTTTTTTAAACATGAAATCTTGTCAATTTTATTTAATTCATTTATTTTTTTTCTATGTAGAAACTCTTTCAAAATCTCATAATTTACTTGATAAATATTAATATGTAATATTATATGGTAGAATACTTTTCATGAGGCAAATACCCGTTAGAATGCTATCAATCGAGTAATAGTTGTAGAAATACCATTTATCTTTTTTTTTTGAATCTTTTTTAAATATATAGAAAGAGAATTTGTTTTTGTTCATATTCATGAAGTAGTTGAATATTTTCAGTAAAAAAAAATTATATCATATGTACATATGTTGATTCATATTCTTCATGTCAAGCATATGAAAGAATAAAATTTTGGCTATACAGTTTTATCTGTCTTGACCAACGGAGACAATCAATTATATCTAAATGTATATAATTGAGGATATACAATTACATTGTTCAATCGATTTTTCTGGTTGATATCGATGATTATTCAAAGAAGCAAATAAAGATCTAAAAGAATTATTTTTTGTATATATTTAAATTGGAAATGTGAGATTTGAAATAAGTTTCTTTAAGACTAAAATGAATTAATTTTATTAGAATAAATCTATTTATTTGACAATAATATCAATTTGAATTAATATGAGTTCGTTTGTTCTCTCAAGTCCTAGCTTAGTAACATTGTGTCCAAGTACTAACTTCATATTATCAATATATTACTATTTCAATTTATGTCAATTAACTGTAGTAGAAATCGTCCTCGTTACAATGAACTAAACCGGAATGTGTTTAATACGCTTTGAACCTTATTCATTTGTATTTCATTCTATTCATATTCCGAAGTGTGCAACTTTCTAGTTTAGTAAACAAGAGATATCGTTTATATCATGGATAAAAGTAGTATGATAGTTCAAGTTCAAAAGTAATATTGATATCATAGAAAAAATACTTATGATTGTTGTCAAAATGTGCAGATTTATTTTGTTCTTTTGGCAACAAGAGATAATTCGATTATTTTGTCCATTATTTCATTCAATCTCATTTAATAAACACTTGATGTATGAATTTCTATTAATTAATCTTTTGTTTTTGTTGTGACGCAAAATAAATCATTGAATAATTTTCATAACTTAATTAAAATTTCTAAATAGAAATAAAGAATAAAAATTGTCAAATTTCTATCTAAGTTAAAAATCATACATTCAAGTATAGGCATAGTTGATTTGAGATGAAGAGAAATATGTTAATAAATCAATGTACATGATGATTGAAATAAATGCATTAAGATTTTACCATGATGAATTGATCGATCATGGTTTTAGTGAGTCTTACGAAAAACAATTTTCAATCTTCTATGTTTTTTCTTTTTTTTTTCTGTATATGTGCAGTCTTCAAAAAGTTCACGGACAAGTTTTATTAAAAAAACATGATGGATATGAAAATATAGAAATATATTTCAGACGACTCTCTATATACAGACATAAAATTTAAACTTTAAGCAAAGTTATATGTTTCGAAAGATCAGCTGTTATTTGAAATTTATGAATATATGGTAAGAATTTAAAGTAATAATCCAAGTACACTTTAAAGAAAAATATGATGGATACTATGAGCGCTCGAAAATTTGTAATATATATTTTTTTGTTCGTTCTGTTTCGATTTCAAGGTCCTTGACAGCCATCGATTTTCATCACTTGAAAATTGTGCATTATCAGACATTCATTTTCGATTCTTTAATCTCTTTTAGATTTCTCGATATTAATATTCGAGAAAAGAAACATGTCGGAAACATAATATTGAGTGCTTTAGTAGAAACAAATCAAGCAGAAAAATAGTTTCAAGTGGTAAGATTAATTTTGATTGTGTAAACCTTCTTCAAGAAGTGATTTACAAATGTTTGTTTTATTCAGCTATTTTAGTAGAGTGCTTTATGTTTGACATATATTTTCCTTATTTTCATAATTTTTCTACAAACTATTTAATATGACATGATTAAAAATAAAAAGAAAGACCGAAATTCATAAGCTATTTTGATGAAAAACATGCCCATAAAAAGTTTTGCGTTTGGAATTTTTTTTAATATTGATTTTTATACTTTGTCACAGAAATCACTTAATTATTTATCAAATAAACGTCTTACATGGCATCTGAGATCTTAAAAAAGCCTTTTATGTAGTTAGAGATACACATAAAGCGTCGTTTCATTTTCGAAAACTGTTAGAAAATGTTAAAATAAAACTCTTGAAAGTGTTATCCTTGGAAGAATTGAAAAGATAGTTTTCATAGAAGAACAATAGTTCATATTTAGTTTACATGTTCAAATCCCCTAATCATTTATTTGATAGGTTTGGACGACTGGAGAGTGCAGTACCTATAGGAAAAAAATCCTTCTATTTTCAATCAAATTTTGATTCCTAGATAACAATAGTTCGACTGATCAAAAAGTGAATTCGAAGGGTACGTCTTACTTTCTTCCTGGAGTATATGACAAGTTTGAAACCTGTACTCAATACGTTACTAAAGTTATGGTAAGGCTTTATAGATAACAGCGACAATATTGGTTGAATAAAATCGATCAATTTCAACAAAATTTTACGACAATATTAAAAAATTTGATTCAAAGTGATGCAAACGCTGGAATACATCGAGGAAAAATACAAGAGTGAGGGTAATGTCTACAGTTAAATGTGATATATTCTATGTTATTTTTATTGTTAATAAGTTTTTAAGGACTGCATTGAGGAATCACTGTGATCTGAGTAACTATTAGAGAAGCAAGTGTCATGAATGCAGCACTCATTTATTCTATCCATTCATATGATGAGTTGGCCTTGTACAGAAATAATAAAATAGTTTTTACAATATTCTAATGTTTTACGACATTATCCTACTTGTTATCTTGATTTCAACACATAGGCTGCCACAACTTCTGCCGAAAGAATGTGATGATCTCTATCAATTCCATATGTTACTTGCTTGAGTTTATTCATCGATCATATCTAGTCAGTGTGTAATTCTTTATTAATTTTATTAGAATTCCTTGCAGTTCACTATACGCAACAGAGTTCAAAACAAAATGATTCATGATCCTGGATGTAATTTCATCAGCTTTATTAATTTGACACATCAATAAATGCAAAAATCTCTAACTACTCTCTCAATATTTATAATTTTTTTCCGAATCTGATTATAGATTAAATAAACAACGATTTCAAACAATATTTTTCTTTCTTGTTTTTAAATATACGATCACGAACATGCCGCTATTCTCAGCAATAAAGGTATCTCTCTTTCTTTCTCTTATTTTTTTGTTGATTGTAATGTATAAGCCCATCAACTTTATTTCTTTTCCTGCTCCTATGCTACATGCAAACAGTATGATAACTAGACGATGACCCTCTTATACGTGTTGACAACAACAAACCATGCAATTGGTTATCTTTGGTACTTCCATATATACGTGTACACATCAACAAAGGTAAAGAGACAATGATCTTTCGTTCATTTATATCTATTCGTTAAAACAAATGACCCAACAGAGATGTCTCTCTATAAGCGTTGAGAGACTAATTACAAATTTTCTCATTAATGAGGAGAATCGAGTTCATTGAGTGATATATAACATCGACAGAGTTAGTTGAATTCTGTATGGAGCCGTTATTGATTTCCTTTGAATCGATTGTGAAGTGAGTTGCGACGGGTTTTAATATAAATTTTGGATATCCAAGAGAAAACTAGTAATGTTCTCAATAATAAGCGACTGAAATCAATCGAGTGGCGAATGTAATCGATGACACTCATCGATTTCTACGTGAAATCATCAATGATTTTGTTGAAATTGCTTGTGGATCCCACCACGACAGTTTGTGCACGAGTATCAGTACTTTTTGTATATATTTTTTTCGAGTGATTAATGTTTCTCTCTGCGATGATTTATGTTTTTTCGAAAAAATTAACTCCTAGAACCAGCTTTAGAAAGAATCACTTCGTTATATACTTGAATCCTGATCGAAGATGTCCTAGACTTCTCAATATTAGAATTGTACGAACCATTATTTATATGTTGTTGTCAATCAACAACTCTAGCTGTTATTCTGAATAAAATAGCATGGAACGATGTAAATGCTTAAAATTCAATTGGATTCTATAACGAAATAACTAGACTATATATATCGAACAAAAGTAGAACTGTAATTTTGAGACTTTCTTTTCAATATTCAATTAGTAGAAAGATGAGCATTTTAATATCAAATATTACTCATAGAAACATCAATGATGATGTTTATTTTCAATCGTCTTTTTATCGTTACTTTACTATTATGCTTGTCCATCTTTGAAGCATAAAGACCTATTTAAAATCCAATCGATATCTGACCGATAACGTTTTATTTTTTCCAGTTTTTTAATGTAAAGAACGCATCCATACCAAAAGAATGTGTTGTCTAGTATTCAATTTAAAATAAAGATGTCAGAAAAGAAATTTCTATTTCTTCATTGATTTATTAGCAGAATACATGCAACTAATTGAACTCGCAGACCCTATTGGTAATGACATTTTTATTCCGACAAAAAATTAATAAGCTTACATGTTTTGAGAGAATTCTTTTGATCGTATGTTCTTATCAAATGAATGACAACAATCTGGAATGGAACAAAATCATGTTGCTAATAAAATATCCATAAAAAAAGAGATTTTTATTATTCATCACTCAATTTAACATCGCTCTTAACTAAGAACTATTAGATAGAAAGAAGAAAAAAAAAAACTTTTAATGTCAAAAAAGAAAAACTCTATGAGAAAGTGCGTTCATAGAATGAGTACTCTTTTAAAAGATTGATGCGTTGATTTCCGTTCTCGTCAAGATGAGAAAGAATACGTTATAATCCGTAATTAGAGAAAAAAAACATTGCTCTGTTATTATCTTATTTTATATCTTTTTCTTTTTCTCATTTTTCTATCTGTCGTTCTTCTTCTTTTCTATGTTGTCAATTTCTTTTTTACATGATGCATTATTTTACTCTTCAACTGTCTTTCAGCTAATGAACAGCACTTTTCATGACATTTCTTTGAATAAGTATAGTCAAGTAAATTTATAATGACTAATAGGGTAAACTATACACGAACCTCGTGCTGATCTTTTAGTTCTTAGTGATTATAAATATATATAAAGATTAATTGTATCTGAATCATCATAATATTTATCTAACATAATTGTTTTTTGAAACTTAGAACAATAATTATTAACTTTTATAATAAACACTAGGCGTTTTCCTTGTTAATGATCTTCAGAAAAACCTATGTCATAGAAAAATTTATTATGCTAGTCTTTGACATATTTCTTTTCTATGAGACACAGTGTATTATGCTAAGCTTGTTTACAGTTCATTCATTTTGACAGCATCATTTACATACCTATATCGCCCATCGGTTTCTTCTTCGTTTTCTTTGTGGAATGGAAAAAAACTTGTTTTTTTTTATTCAATTATTCTTAGATATTTATAAGCACAAGTGTAGAAGAAGTAAGGAAATCGAAGATATTAATTAGATTTTTTTTTCTATATTTATTCGCTTCTTTTCTTTATTCTTCGTTAAGGAATGAGAACAAAAACTCGACCAATTATATCATGTCTATGGCTTAAATTTAATATTAAACACATGATTTTAATCGTTACTTGTCTAATCATTGTCTTGATTGATATTATTATAAATATTAATAATTGGCAACGTGGATTTAAATTATCAAATAAACATTTTAAAATTTTATATACAAAATTTAATGAATCAAATTCTTATAATGATCGAATTGTATCACAAAATCAATTTGATATTGTTTTAAGTTATTATTCTGAAGATATTGATTATGTTGCACAATATATTCGTTATTTAAGAAATGTTTCAACTATACAAAAACTTAATCCTCGTGTTATTGTCTATAATAAAAATGCTAATATTAATAATGAAATTTTAAAATTACTTTTAGAAGCAGATATTATTCAATTATTACCTAATTTAGGACGAGAAGGTGCAACTTATCTCTATCATATTATTAATAATTATCATATTATTGCTAATCATACACTTTTTTCACAAGCTGGTGTTGAAGGTATTACTGATAAAGGTTTAGCTTATTGGTATTTAGATCGATTAGATAAACAATTTAATTCATCAGTTGGATATATGCCACTTGTTACGAATACTATGATAACAAATTATGATTGTGGTTTACATATCACAGGTCATTTTCCAAGATTGGCTGAATTATGGGCAATGCTTGAACAAAGTTTGTGTCCACCAGGTGGACAAGCAGTAAGTTCAATTAAATAATCATGACATTAATCAATGAAATTAAAATTGAAAAAAAAAACTACATATTTAGGTTGCTTTTCGAGGTCAATTTCTTGTAAGTGGTAAACGAATACAAAATCGGCCTTTAAAAATCTATAAATATCTCTATGATCTTATTACTGTACGTTTATTGTTTTTGTTTTTTTTTTTGTTATTATTTGGATTTTTTTATTTTTATTTAAAGGCTAATAGTTCACATTGGCTTCATCGTGATTTACGTTCTCTTTTCTTTAAATCAACACCAGATAATCCAATATTTGGTCATACTGTTGAACGTTTATGGACAATTTTATTCAAATGTTATAAATCTGATTTATATGATCGATGTAGAAGAAGACAATGTGCATGTTTTGATGAATCTTAGAATATAATTAGAAAATTTCTTGTTGATTTTTATATTACAAATTTCAATAATGTATTATTATTTTTGTTTGTTCTTTTTCTTAATCTAAGTTTAGGTTTTTATTTTTATTTTTTTCTTGTTTTGTCAAATACAATAGAACAAAATGAAAGTAACATAATAATACCACACAGTAGTCATTCCCACTAAGAGAAACAAGAAACAAATGTCTACGTAAAATTTTAAAAAATCAAATATTTTCAACAAGATCACTAAGATCATCATATTGATTAAGTGAATTTTGGCTTTGCATACTAGATAAATTTGTTTCATCATCAGTTACAGTTAGTTTTTCCATAGTATTTAATACATTTACATTTTCATCTTCTGTTTTAACATCAACTATAGTTATTGTTTCACTTTCAATTTTAATATCAGGTAAACATGTATCTTCATTTGGAGATGTTAACGCATTATCAACAGATATTGTTGCAACTGATTCAACGGGTTTTTGTTGTCCAATTGAAATAGAACTCATACCAATAGCAGCAGCAGCAGCTTCTTGTAATTGCCGTTCTTTTCGAATCATAGCATTAGCCATAGATGCTGTTGTTTTTGGTTTTGCTTCAACAACAGGATCATCTTCAAAATCAGATTTTAACCATTCAATCATATCGGAAAAAAGAAAAACACCACTATGACTTGGATTTATTCGATATAATGGCATTTCATTTGGATCAATTGGATCAGGTTCATCAATTAATTCTTCATCTTTATTAAATTTATAATCAATACAATTTGATGCATAACGTTGTTGATGGACTTTATAATGATTACGTAAACGAGTTGCTGATGGAATATATTGTTTACATATTGAACATGTACGTGAATGAAGTTTTGATAATACTGATGGACAATATGAATCAAATGGTAAAAGTGACTTATTTGTTCCATACATAACAATCCCATGAAATTGTATACGTTGAAATAAGGTTCCATAATATGGTGATAGAGCATTTATATTAGCATTTGATGATTCAAGTTCAGCTAATTGAACACCACCTGATGAACGATTAAATGGTACAGGTGGTGGAAGAAAACGATGAGGAAACACTTGAATATAATTTGAACGCCATGGACCACAACATTCCGTTTTAGTACAACGAATTATTTGAATTGTATATTGAGTTTGAAAAACATGTGTTGCACACCAATATCTTAAATCATAGACAAAAAGAAAGAAAAGAGAAAATATCAAACTAAATTTCTATCAAATCGATATATACTCATCAATATTATAAATAGGTTTTGGTTTTGTATCTGTATCTATATTCAGATACGGATCTGATCGAGTATGTTTAATACGTAGATGAAGTGGAATTTCTTCTTCTTCATCACAAATTCTAATATTCAAAAGATGGAATAGTTTTTAGTTTTTTTTTTTTTCTAGTTTTGATTAATTTAAAAATTCTTACTCATCAATAATCATATCTACAGTAGATTTTGTATCAATTAATCGAATCATCTCATCACATGATTCTGGTGGATCAATATAATGTGCAACAACTGGATGACGATCAATCATATCCATACTCCAAACTTCAGCAAGAACTTCACCGGTTGCTTTAAAATTTTGTTTTTCGACTTCAGCATCAACTGTTAAACCACTAACATTTAAATGTGTACCAAAATAATCATGTGGTAAAACTAAACCAGCTAAATCTTGCGATAAGGCTGCTAAACGTCGTTCAACAACATTAAAACTTGTTTGACCTGGTGCTTGAGTTGTAATAAACAAAGCATCCAAATTATATTTTTTGAATTTATTAATTGCTGACACAAGTGTCTTTGGAAAACGTGTATAATCTTGAGGTTCAAGACTATCTACACACATAACAATAATTGGTTTAATATTACCAATATGATTACGAGCTGTCTTTTCGAATTCTTTTAATTTAATCATACAATCAAAATCCATATCTTCATAATCAACTGTAAATCGATCATGTTTAGCTGATCGAATTGATATATATGTTGGACCTGAAACACCAATAAGACCAGTGTCATCAATAATACATGATGCATAAACTCTAAAAGATAATAAATTCATTAAAATAAAGAAAAATTTTTCTTGTTGCATAAAACATACGTTGGTTTTAGTTGATGAGGGACAGTAGGCGGTATTGGTGTAGAATTAGTTGTACTTATTTGATAATCTACATGCAAAATAAAAGGTGAATGTCCTCTTGCTGATGGTCGACCTATTCTAATTGAAGCTTTTTTATCTTCAACAACATAGAATACACATTCATTGCCAAAAGTGCCAGCTAAATCTTTAATATGTCGTAAAGATGCATTTACAAAATGAAAATCTAAATTATAACAAATAGAAAACAAGAAAATAAAACTTATTTTCATAAAGAAAATTTTTGTTTAATAACCTTCATGTTTTGGTAGCTCAATGTCGTGAATTTTTCGAAGACGAACAGCTTTAGAATTAATATGTTTTTTTCCATCATCAGTAAAAGTACCAGAAGGTATAAGACTAATAATAGATTAATGATATGTTAATTATTTTCAAGAAAGAAAAAAAAAACCTTTGTGGTTTTCTTTTACCGATAAAAATTCGATGATCGTCGAATTTCAAAACCACGTTCTTTTATTTTTATTCTTAATTCATCTAATGATCCACATGGTGAAATGTTAACTAATCGAGGATTTGAATCAGCAGCTCCACCAATACGAGCAATTTCTTCAATTGTTTGTATTAAATCAGGACAAACATTATCAATTTGTACACGAAGTGTTGCTGGTTTATACAATTTTAAAAGTGTAGCAGCAACTTCAGGATCAGCATCACATATTGATGCAATATTACGTTTTTTTCGTTCACGATAACGTAATGATGAACGTTGTTTCGATTGTAAACGACTAAGTTCGGCTGTACGTTCTCTTTTTTGTTCAAGTAATTTTTTTAATGTATGATTTGAATCTGGTGTTGACAAACCCATATTTTTAACTTGTACTAAACTAGCAATACGTTCAGATATTTCTTTTATTTCTTGAACAACACCTTCTTGTGCAGGTGTTTTTACTCGATTTTGACTAGCAATACGTCGTGCTTGTATTTTAGCAATACGTGCATCAACTCGAGCTTTAGCTCTTTCAAATGAACGAAAAACCCATGGTTTGTTAAGATCATTGAATTCAGTTGGTTTAGAAGAATCACGCAAAGTAAATGTTGGTTCAATAGGTGTAACAAATTCAGGTTCGGCAACCAGTTCATATGGTTCATGTTCATCATCGGATGATAATCTTCTTTTTCGTTCACTTATTATTGTTTTCTCTTGTGTTATTTTATTGTTATTAGATGATTGTTTTTTAGTTTCATTTTCATTAGTTTTTTTGGAAACCTCAAGATATTTGTCAATGGTCTTCTTAATTAAATCTTCATTATTTTTCATTTTATTCCATTCTAATTGTGTATTATAATGAAGGGCCTATGAAATAAAATGTTTTATTTAAATAAAGAAATCAAAACTATATGTTTAAATAAAGTATTTACATATTTACTCATGCCAGGATGACCTTTCGTATAGGCATCTACAAATGATTTGTATAAAGCTAACTGAGGAGCTTTCGAAGTCATAATGCCGTCGTTACGCTAATTGATCTAAAACAGATATATGATAAGTGTTTATAGATTTAATAAAAGAGTTTCTTTTTTTTCTTTCTGTAAATCTGAAGACACGACACGAAAGCGGATCACGATGGATTCTAGGATTGTTTTATTGATGCATACAGAAAAATCTATTGAAGTTCACAAAATACAGTAAAAATTATAGATATCTATCTACTATGATTTCAAATGAAGCAAGCACGTTCCAATCGTGATAGATCTTAAGACACGAAAAATTCATCATAATTTATCTAGACCATCAAAATTCAGCAGAATCTTAGAATCTTGGGTACAATTTTGTCACACTACAAAATCTTTTTTAAGTATTGTAAGATATGACAATGTTCTTCTATTTCAAAAAGTGATGAGATACATAACATAGGCCAGCAGAAAAAAAAATCTTAGAAAAGGAACCAATTTCTAATTTAAAGAATTAAAGAATCTTTTTCGGACTTTTAACTATTAAGAGTAAATTATTCTGAATGTAACTAAATAGTTTTGGCAGAAGATATAGGATAAAATTTTCACCTTATTCACCGCACTGTCACTGTCACACATTGGTGTGTGTAAAATACAGCGACCAATGTGAAGATGTGATTAAAGTAAAAATGAACTAGGTATACCCTTAATAGCTGCATATGCATCAATTAAACGATTCACTTTACATTCAATAAGAGCATTTGATCATACTACTTTCTTTTTATATATGAACATATAAATTTCAAGGTCAGCTTAAAAAAAAAAAGATTAACAAATATCGTCTAATAAAACATGTAAGATTGCAAAATAAAATGCTATGTCTTACATTAAATATACTGTTTAAACGCACAAAAAAAAATTTAATATTCGATAATATGTATTTAGAAGTTCATGATACATAGAAGTTATTAAATATATGATATTTCTTTTAATTATGAAGAAAAATATTGTCCTCGAGTTTATATGAATATTATAGTGCACGCATTTTTTGAGCCTTACAATTTTTTTGTTCTGTCCGACAACGTAAAAAAAAGCGAAACTCTATATTTATATATAAATATATATATGTTGTCTCTCTTTCCTCTACTTTTGTACTCTGTCACGGGCAAATACTTTCTAGATGCATATATTAGAGAACGAAAAAGACACTTTACCTATCTTGAACTTGACAACCACGACTTTATGTGTGTAGAAAAAAAAGAGAAAGTATAGTGCCGATAGTGACTAACACGATATTCATCAAGCTGTTCAGGACGAAATCATAAATCAAACATGCCTAACACGAACGCTTGTACATGAAGGCTTTTTCAACATAACTCTTTTCAATTAATGATTTTTTTTATTCACGACAGACTCATGTTCAAAAATCCAAAAATTAAAATAAAATTTTCTTGTCCTTTATAAAATGACTTTCAAACCAAACTAAAGATACTATTCATATTCTCGATGATCAGTCATCGAAAATGAATTTACATTTATTTCTCTATGATGATTACTATTAATGTAAATGAATACATAACATATGTAAAACGTACCTATCTTTTACAACTATATAATATGATCCATTGTCCAATTTCTAGAATTTTCTATATATATACAATTGAGAAAAAATTATCATATCACACATTACTGTAGCACTGACCTACCGATCGTATGCGAAATAAATGTATCGATGAGCATGTACAAGCTGTACGCTTTATTTGTTATTTAGAAATATAAAATACAGCATATGAAAGAACGAAAAACGCCAATATGACCGTACGGTGACCCTTTTTGATAAAGGAAAGTAAAAACAGAATAAATTACTACTTGTTCTGTTCAACCCCAACGAAAACGAGACAAGTGAAAAAATTTTTTCTCTTTGCTTCAAAATAGTAAACATATTTATCAAATAATGCCAGTAAAATCTCTTTAAGCTTTTATCTCTTGTACATACAAATGAATGACAGTGAGATATAAGTTAGAAGTCGATGTTACTATAGAAAGAAAGCATGTAGTGATTGAAGGTTTTAATATTCATTTTTCTGTTGCTTATATAGAATAAAGTAAAATAAAACGAATGAATATATGATGACAACAAAGTTTGACCTTCATTATTAGGAAAGAAGAAACTTAAAAAAATTACAAATAAAATAGTAGAGTTTCGTTAGAAAACAAATAAAATAACAAAAAAAACTAAATCTTCAATTGATCTTTTTGAAAATTTTAATAATTTAAAACTAATTATAGTATTATTTACAGTAATCTTTTCAATCTTTTGAACCAATGCTATGATCGATCTAAAAAATTTAACGCTTCAACAACTATTGTGAAATTGATTTTTATTATTTTTTTTTTCGTTGTTTTTTAATCAATACTTCATGTGTAATATTCCGTAGTGATTGATATTATAAGATTCCCATTAAAACGAATCATTGTTACAAACTTCTTGTAAATACAATATCATTTAATCAAACGACTAGCTTCACATAGGCGTATTAAAGATCGGTCATCTTTTATTATTCCTTTTGTGTCGACCATGATGTCCGTAAGTCAAAATGATTATTATCTGTTCAATCATCTTGAAGAAAAATTCATGGAAAATATTCTCTAATTGACATTTATTGTCAGAAATTCATTTGAAATCAACGTCATGTTTAATCAATCTTCTGTGAATCTGAAAAAAAAAGAAAGGAAAACAACTAATTATACCTTTCATTTTCATTTATATATCGATTTTCTTTACTGCATGAAATATTTCAAATCCTATTCTAGTAAATCGGCCATGATTAACTTTTTAATAGTTAAACAGCTAACGATAATAGAAAAATTTCGACTAATGGCTTTCATAGTCTAGTTTATTTAACTACTGTTGACTTGTTCATCATTGTTTTTGCAACAATAAATATGGTTAATCTTCATTCTTAATAAGTAACGAAATTAATATAATATTATCAACTTGTACAATTCATATTTTTGAAGATATTTTTTCAGTCACTACAACATCAGTTTTACTCGTCGTTGATCATTTAGTTCTCAATCATTCATATTTATGTTTGTTTTCGTTCAGTTTATGATTGTAGTCGAACTTAGACTTCACACAGTATTTGTGTTCTAATTAGTTTTATAATGAAAAACCCGTGTAATAAAGTACAATTGACACATGCCATAGGAATGATTACTATAAATATTATTTAACTACTTTGTTAAATTTCTAGTGTTTACTATGAAAGCAACAAATGAAAGTGTAATATTGGATTACAGTACAAAATCACAGCTGTTGACATTTCTGAACAAATACATTCACTTTTTCTTTATCTGACATTGTCTTCATAATAGCGTATTATTCAATACTTCAAGTGTCATACTCGCACTCAATTATCTGATTCTATTTTTATTAATATATTCTTTTGAAAAGCATTATTAATTATTTTTATTTTGAAACTGAAATATAGTTTGGACAGATTAGGTAAAGTTCTACATTTTGATAAATAAGTCTAATTTCAAATGAACTATTTTGTGTTACGAAATTTTGAACATATGACATACATTCACAAATTGATC
The DNA here is from genome assembly GCA_905250075.1 of Rotaria sp. Silwood1. NCBI lineage: Eukaryota > Metazoa > Rotifera > Eurotatoria > Philodinida > Philodinidae > Rotaria > Rotaria sp. Silwood1. The sequence continues at coordinate 59,232 of CAJNOP010000027.1, forward strand.
CTAATCCCTTGTATGTCAGTAAGATAAATCTTAGCGAGTAGAATAGATCAAATTAGAGATCTTCACACATTACATGTTGATGTAGAGTAATAATCTTATTTTCACAATGAAGTGGCAGCATTGTATATAACAAATAGAGCATAAAAAGTGAATCGTATATAAGCACTTATATTCTTAGAAATTTTTTAAAATACGATATCCTTAAACATTGATACAACTCGTCAGTTTATTTTTTGTGCGCGTTACATGCATTTGTCCATATCGTGCTGTGAAAAGTAATAACATAATATGTAATTGATATAAACACGTTAAGTGATTAATATGATGCTTGTCTTCAATGTTTTTATTGACAGAAGTTTAAACGATTGAATTTCATCACAAGAAATTAACAAATACTTAAGACTTCTCTAATTGTTTTGTTAACGAACAAAGTAATGTTTTTGAGTATTGCATATTATCGAAACTTCTCAACATAAACGAGCTCATTTTAGATTAACTATCTTTATCAAAATGTAGAACTTTATTTAATCTATTCAATCTTATATTTAACTTTGACAACGAAATTAGACTATGAAGCAGAAAATAGGTGATAAAAGTTGGCCATATGATATCATTCAATCGTTAAAATTGCATGCCGATTACAATATCATTGAATGAATTCATAACTGAAAACAAGTTTGAATCAAAAATAATCCACTCTATATATAAAACATTTTATTATAACTCGTTCATTACTATCGCAATTGATTACAACATCAAATAAACTTGTTGCATAGATGAAGGTGTGCGCATGGCAACGAAGAGAAGAATCAGACCAATAACTATTCTCATCCTTTGCTCAAGGTGTTTTTATTTGTCAAAAGTTTGAGGATTGTTTTCTTCGTAATTTTCCTTTAATATTATCTATTCACTTTCAGTTGACTATACGTCAGTAAATTTATCATCACTTTCTTGTGGCAAAACTCAATTATTAAATGCTTCATCAATAGTTCCAAATACAATGATTGCTCTTTGTATTTCATTTTGTACACAACATTTTCATATATATTTTATTCATTTCCACTTCAGTTACTGAGTACATAGTTCGATTGAACATGTAAACATTGAATCGTGATGAGTGTCGAATACGATTAATAATTGTTCGTTTCTATCACGCTATTTTTTATTGAGAATTGTTCAACACTTTATTGAAAAGTCATGCTGGTCGATTGCGAAAAGTTTATTCACACATTCGTATATTTATATATTTATTATTACAAAAAACGATATTATCCGATAATATGTCATGTGAAAAACTGACATGAATACTTAAGGCTCATACAAAAAATATGCAGTTAGGAGTTATTTTCTGTCTGTATATAAACTAATTATATCGCACTACAAAACTCTATGAAACACTCTAAATAAATGTCCAGAGTGGTCTACAAGTAAGGTAACACAGTATTTTTTTCGATTTATTCCTTATATATAGTCAACTAGGTCTCATTTATATCACGTAAACTAGGTAATATCAGTCAAGAATGTAGCATATGATCAGTATCTAGGTGTAGTCATTTGTTCAAAAAGGTAAAAACATTGAGTATCCAACGGAAGTGAAACATGTTTGAGTTCTAACATTACTTTTATTACCCAAAATCCAGACTACAAAGATAACAAAAAAAAAATAATCAGTGAATACAAATGTTAATTGCTCGTGTGTTATCTATTAAATTCCCCTCAGTAGGACATATATAAATAATCAACAAAGAAGAAAAAATAATGCATGCTATGACAAGAAAAATATGAATGTGAAACGTGTTTCCTTACACTTAGTTACTCTGTATTTGTATACTTTTGAACAAATTACTACACCTAGATATTGTTCATATTCTTCATCTATTATTTATACGACCTATCTAATTTATATGGTATAAATATAAGACCTAACTCACGATGTATAGGAAAGAAATCCAAAAAAAAAAACTGTGTTGCTATATTTATGTTTCATAATGTAAATAAATATGCTTTTGAACAATTTCCATCTTCTAGACTTTTTCTATCTTTACTTGTTGAATAGTTATTTTTGTTTCCATTCATTCATACAAAAAGAAAAATGATAAGACTGAAAAATAGATCAGAATAGAACGACATCTATGATGTAGTGTTGGCATGATAGATGTCATTTTAATAGCTTAATAATCCTTCGAATTTTAACAATAACCTATAAAAATCATTTATCAAATTTTTTTTAATTTCTATTTTTGTTGTTAATGTGTTTATTTCGAAAACTTTATTCAAGCTCCCGAGGTACTTTTACAAAATCTTATTGGTCAATATGTCAGAGTCAATCGAAATGATGTAAAAGAATTTAATAAACAAAGACTTATCATTAGATGGTCAGTTTTTTTTGCACTTTCACATATCCCTATAAAACTTTTCATAAATAGGTATAGTTTTCTTCTGAACGATGTCTTCAAATGAACAACAAACTTCAAATGATGATGATTCAACTGAAGCAATGTACAAAAAAAAACAATAGTTTTGTTTTGTTTCTTTATCTTGATTTCGATATAGAGAACAAAAAAATTTTCAAGCACGTCCTGAAACATACAATGGTGCTGATCGTGATCTTTATTGTTGGACACAAACAATTAATGATATTGATGTTCGAGTTAAAGTAAAATATTCTTTAAATAAAATTTTATATGATTTCAATAAATTATTTATCTAGATTCCAAAACATATAAAAAAAGGCAAAGATATTAAAGTTAATCTAACTAAACAACATATAAAAATTGATATAATCGAATCAAATGAAATAAAAACATTAATTGATAGTGATTTACCATGGACAATACGAGCTGAAGATTCAACATGGAGTTTAGTACCTGGAGAATATATTCATGTAAACAAATAGAATTCTTATTTGAATATATATTAGATTTCTATATATATATATATTAGATTTCAATGGAAAAATCAATGGAACGGTGGTGGGAAAATTTTTTAATTAATGAAAAAAAAATCAATCTTAAACATATTCAACCTGAAAAATCTATGGAAAATTTAAGTCAAGAAGAACAAATGAAAATTCATCAAATGATGTATGATCAAAGACAAAAAGCTATGGGTTTACCTACATCAGAAGAACAAGTACAAATTTTTCAAATTCATTTTTTTGTTTTGTTCATGAAATTCCGAAATTTTATTATCTTATAGAAATATCAAGAAATAATGAAACAAGCATGGAATGCTGAAGGATCACCTTTTAAAGGACAACCTTATGATCCATCAATAGCTCAATCGATTCGGAAATCTGAATAATTCAAATGTTGTTTTTTTTTTTCTTTGTTTTCTATTTTAATTTTATTTTAGATGGATGAAAAACATAAACGTTTTAGAAAACAAACGACAGGTGTTAAAGCTGAACGACGAAAACAAAAGAAAAAACAAGAAGAAAATGATCAAACTAATACAAAATTATCATCATCAACATTAGAAGAAGCTAAACGACGAAATCCAAAAGCATTTAGTATACAAAATCCAATTAAAGCTCAACAAGAATTTCGACGGTAATTTTAATATTTGTTTACAAAACTTAATAAAATTGTTGTTTTTGTTTTTTGATTTTAAATAGAACACAAGATCTTAAAGAAAAACGTATTCATCTACCAGAAGTTGATCGAACACCACTTGAACCACCACCAGTTATTGTTGCACTTGTTGGTCCAGCTAAAGTTGGAAAAAGTTTATTAATGAAATGTTTAATTAAAAATTTTACAAGACAAAAATTAACTGATATTCGTGGACCAGTTACTATTGTTTCAGGTTTATTTATTATAACAATAGAAAATTTTAGCAGACAACTCTATGTAGAAGTTATATATCAATTCAGTTTAGACGATGAATTCTAATGCGCCACTGTCTTTCACTAGGAATACGTCTAAGTATAAAATATACGAGGAGAGAAGTTTCGTTTTCATAAATATGATTTCTTTTTGGTTAAAATAATCTGAAGATTTCAAAAAAAAATCGTTTCCATGAATTTAAATTATAAACGATATTAGTTTTTAAGTTTTTTTTTTTTTTACGAACATCGATTCGGTAAATATGGTAGATCATTTAATTACTCATCGTTTATCAATGGAATGATGAGTCATTAGATGCCATTGAAATGATGAACTGCTAAAAATTATAAGAAAGTTTGAATTTTAAACTCATTGAAACTTTGTAATGTCTTCAATGAGTTTTAAAAGTTATTTCAGAACGAATAAGATATTTTAGTTATTGGTAAATATGAAGATTTTATGAGTATTTCTTTGTTCAAATAAAGTATAGATGCTATTCATTGTTATTATTAATTCGATATACATCAAACAAGTATCCGCAAACATAGCCTAGAAATAAAAAGATTCAATTAAGTCCGTGTTTTATCCATTGTGAGGATCAAAAAGGGCACGAGTCTCTTCGAAAATCGTGTTAACCATCTTGAAGTTTGTTGTTAATGAAAACATTTGAATAAAACATTGCCTTAAGCACATCGAACTAATTCATTTGAGTTTGAATTAATTTTTCAGTTTTCTTTCGATATTGCACTTCACTGCATAATGTAATAGAGATCTTTTTTATTTCCTTATTGAAATCTAACGTTTTAAGCAAATTAACTTATCAAACTAAATATTTTCTTATTAATTTAGGACGAAAACGTCGTATTACATTTATTGAATGTCGTAATGATATTAATTCAATGATTGATGTAGCTAAAATAGCTGATCTAGTAACGTATTTTTGTTTTTTGATTTGAATAAAAAATGAATATTTAATAAATTGAAATTCATTAGGTATTACTTTTAATTGATGCTAAATTTGGTTTTGAAATGGAAACATTTGAATTTTTAAATGTAGCACAAATATATGGTTTACCACGTGTAATGGGCGTATTAACACATATGGATTTATATAAAAAAATGAATAAACAATTAAATAAACGAAAAACTCAATTAAAACATCGATTTTGGACAGAAATTTATCAAGTAAAATTTTTATTTTTCTGAATTTTTTATTTTTTTTTTGTAATTTTCATTGTTATAAGGGTGCAAAATTATTTCTAATGTCTGGTATAAAAAATGGTGAATATATTCAACGTGATGTTCATAATCTTGCAAGATTTATATCAGTTATGAAATTTAAACCATCAACATGGAAAACAACACATCCATTTGTTGTTGCTGATCGGTAAAATATTCTTTTTTCTTTTTCTTTATGGTTTTGACAGAATCGAATTCTTTGTATTTTTTTTTTGTGTTTAGTATGGAAGATCTTACTGAACCTGAATTAATTCGAACTGATCCATTATGTAATCGTACTATATGTTTATATGGTTATGTACGTGGATGTCCAATTAAATCAGATACACCTATTCATATACCAGGCAAGTATGTTAAATATATTTATTAAATTTTCAATGTTTGATTAATATTTTAGGTTGTGGAGATTATAAATTAAATAATATATCAGTATTACCTGATCCATGTACCTTACCAGCTGATCGATCAACAAAAACCAAACAAGCTCGACGTGTTTTAAATGAAAAAGAAAGACTTTTATATGCACCTTTTTCAGGTGTTGGAGGAATTGTTTATGATAAAGATGCTGTTTATATTGAATTAGGTGGTTCACATTCACATCGACCTTCTAATAATAATGAAAAAGTAATATCTATATATAAAATAAAAATTTCAAGTATTTTTATATAAATTTTATTTTAGATGAGACCAATTAATGAATATGTATCTAATATCTTATCTACTAAACAAACTATAGAAGAAAAAGTAGCATCAAGTCAATTGAAATTATTTGCTGATAGTGAACCAATTATAGTTGAAGAAGAGTAAGGAAGATAGAAGTTTAAATTTTTTTGCAAATGATTCTATTTTGATCGTTTGTAGACAAGAAATAAAACGAAGAAAAATGAATTTTGAAACAGAAGATGATGAAGAACAAGAAGAAGAAGATATTGATGAACAAGAGGAAGAAGACGAAGAAGAAGATAACGATGAAGTAAATGTAAAATTGAATAAATCAACAAAAATTTGCATATTTTTTTGTTTCTTTTAGGAATCTGAACAAGAAGAGTTTGGTATGTAACGATTTTATTTTATTTTCAATAAGTCTATTCAGAAATCAGATCATGCTACAGAAGAAAATATTAAATAAACTAAACATATGTGTTGGAGATCATAGAATATATTTTGAACACACCTAGGATCAAGGTCAAACGTTTTCTTTTGGTCGAAAGCAATCCAGTGGGTACTCTATTTTGAAACGCAGAGTCAATTATGACTTATTTCTTAGAAGATTATCATTAAGGTTCTCTTATTTTTGTACTTAATTTATTTCATTGTACAGCAAACATTTCAAAATTGACAAAAAAAATAAATTATATTTTTGAATACTAACAAACTGATAAAGTTCTATATGTAGAAGTGTGAACCAAGCTATCGTCATTGTTACATAAAAATATTTGATTTTTAAAAATTTTCCAACACTCATAATCAGTTTTAGGAGATACAACTTTCTTATTTTTTGTCAATAAGTTTTATACTATCTTTTTCTTTCTTTTCCATTTCAAAATTTCATTTGATATTTCAGCGATATTCCACACCCTGGGAACAATACAATTATGCGAAAGAAATTTTTCCTATGTATACAATCTAGAATTTTTACATCACTATTCAATAGACAGGACATTCGCTATGTATCGCATGTTCGATGTCAATAAAAAGGCCGTACGATACATAACTTCTTGTTCTAATAAGCTTTTTCATGGTCTCTTATAGAACTTTTAAATCAAGAGAAACATTTTTTTTTGGTATTTGCAAAATGCCCAAACTGTAGATTAATCGAAAAAAATTTTTCCCAATCCAACCTGAATTTGACATTCGCTTTCATCTCAATTTATATACAAATATGAGACAGTTTCTTTAAAGAATTTTTCTATTAAAATAATCTTAATTAGATAACCTTTTTTTTTGTTATAGGAAATTCATGGAAAGAAAATATATCAAAAAAATTTGCAATTAGTTATGTCCCTAGTAAAAATATCAATTGGACAAAACTTGTTTATGGTGATTCTAATAGTATGTTTAAAAAAAAAAATAAAATTTTAATTGAAATTTATTATTTAAATATTTGTTTAAGATAAAACAAATAAAAATTTATCTTTGGAAGATATTAATTCAACTAATAACGATAGTGAAGTTGGTGGATTATTTCATATATCACGACAAAAAAAAATTCATGTTAATGATCAAGAAGATTATACATTAATTAAACAAAATGAAAAATATAATTGGAATTTTGATGAAGTAAAATTAATATAATTTACAATATAAATATAATAGAATAGAATAAATTTTTTAGATTTCAAATTTAATTCGTGATTGTTTTGTAACAGGAAAATGGGAAAAAGAAAAAGATGCTGCAAAATTACTTGCCGAAGATGATGCTATGAGTGATGACGATGGTTTGTTGATTGATTCTTTTTTTTATTTTGAAATTAATTAATTTTATTTTAGAAGAATTATTTGGTGATTTTGAAGATTTAGAAACAGGAGAAACAAATAAGGATGAAAAAGAAGATAATCAAATGGATTATGATGGTAAAAATCAAATATTTTTTTTTTATATTTTTATTTTGATATGAAAATTATTTAGATGACGAAGAAAAAACAAAACTTGAAGCTAAAAAAGCAAAATTAAAATCTCTATTTGATGCTGAATATGATCAATCAAAAGATCCTGATTCAGCATATTTAGATGAACTTAAAAAAGAAGTTGAAATACAAACAAAAGTATATTAATTCGTAATCGAATTTATTTTCATATCTTTGTTTTTTGTCGTTCTAGTTAAATCGATCTGAATTTGAAAATATGCCTGATGATATGCGTGTTTTATATGAAGGTTATCGTCCAGGAATGTATGTTCGTTGTGAATTAACACAAATTCCATGTGAATTTATTAATAATTTTGATGCACATTATATAATTATTCTTGGTGGAATGCCTATAACTGAATCTCATATGGGTTATGTTCAAGTTCGTTTAAAAAAACATCGATGGCATAGAAAAATATTAAAAAGCAAAGATCCATTAATTATTTCACTTGGTTGGAGACGTTTTCAAACAATTCCATATTATTTTATTCAAGATCATAATATGAGACATCGACTTTTAAAATATACACCACAACATATGTATTGTCATGCTATATTTTATGGTATGAATAAATATTATTTAAATAAAAATAATAATTATTTTATTCTAGGACCTATAACACCACAAAATACAGGTTTTGTTGCTGTTCAACAAACAGCTGGAAAAGTAAAAACTGAAATGATCGAGTCGATGAAATGTTTTTTTTTCTTTTAATTTTTCTAGACGGATTTTCGAGTAACAGCAACAGGTGTTGTACTTGATTTAGATAAATCAACAAAAATAGTTAAAAAATTAAAATTAATTGGTACACCATATAAAATATTTAAAAAAACAGCATTTATTAAAGTAACTAACAAAAAAAAATATGAATAATTTATTAAAATTTTTTTTTTTTTTTATGATTTATTTAGGGTATGTTTAATACATCATTAGAAGTTGCTAAATTTCAAGGTGCATCTATTCGAACTGTAAGTGGTATACGTGGACAAATTAAAAAATTTGTTAAAGAACATCCAGGTGCTTTTCGTGCAACATTTGAAGATAAAATTCTTCTTAGTGGTAAGAAAAAGAAAATATTTATAAAATTCAATTGAAATCAATGAAGAGTTGTAATTTTAGATATTATTTTTCTTCGAGCATGGCTTCCATTACAAGTACCGAAATTTTATACACCTGTTACTAATTTATTAATGTCAATAGAACAAAAAGATCAATGGCAAGGACTTCGGTATGAATTCTTTGTTTTTGTTTTTTTTCGATGCAGTATTAGTATTAGAGAACTGTAGATACAGTTGGAAATTCGATGTTGATACGATTGAATAGGAATTTAAAATTTCAGACTCGAATTGGAGATCCACCCAACGGATTCTATATTTGAGTTTGAGCTTATGAATATATGGATATACAACTTTTGTTCTAGAAATTATCTATGAAATACGTTATTATATATCTTAAGCGTGTTTTGATGAAATATGACTTGAACGGTTTTTTTTTGCTTGACATTATCTAGCTTTTATTCGTTATCCAAACGTTAAAGAAAGTTTTGTGTTCAAGCTAAGTGAAAGATTTTCGGTCTCTATAAGAGGATTTAAATTTTTCATGTCTCTCGAATGTTCTTTCCGAAACGATTCTCAAAATAACTCAGTGAATTACAGTTAAATTTTAGTAGAGCATTTCTATGAATCATGAAAAAATAAAAAATACACAGATATCTAAAAATTTATCATTATGTACCATATGGTAAAGCTTTCTCGGCGAACATATCCGGAAGTAAAATTTTCTATTGACATTAAGAAATGATGATGATATTAAGGTTAAAGTACCGACTAATATCCTATTGCTTTGAGGATACGAAAGAATTGAATGTTTCTAAATGTCAATGGAACATTATTTTTTATCAAAATATTCAACAGAAAAACCTGTACAAATTAGAATATGCCAATAAGTTACTTGACGATCTTTGTGTGTTATTGATTGACTAATGACGGACATACTTGAAGAAAGAGAGTCAATTTTGCATTGAAGTAGATAAGGATGAATTCCAAATGTATCTGTCAACATATGAATAAAACCAACTCATTTGATCAAAATAATGTAGATATGTATAATTTTCTTTTTAATAATTGATCTCTGAGACATTCTATATAGTCACGCTTGAAGATGGACCGTTCTGATCTAAATTATAGATTAAAACTAATGATAATTTACATCTATCAGAGAAGTTATTACTTAGTCGTATGACACTTTCTTACTATCATGGATTCATTACATTTTTATTTATTTCAATCTTAAACAAACTATTGAAAAGAAATTTCAAATTGAATTTAGTAATATTTAGAATCGAAATCATTGTCTCAAACTATTAGATTTCCAAAGAAAAATAATAAATGAAAATATAAACCCAAGAGTTCTACTTATCTTAGATTCTAGTTACTCTTGTCAGTAGTTAAAGGTCACGGAGTATGTTCTCTTAGTAATCTAGGATGATGAATAACAGAAAAACATTCTGAACGACATTAATAACAAGGCCTCGATGTTTCTGGAACTTTCTAAAGGTTTCTTTGCCATTTAAACTACTAGAATACATTTTCCAACGTTTCATATCACACAATTTCTTTTTCTTTGCGTGCCTCAGCACTTATATGAAAAATGATAGGTAATGATGTATCATCATTTGCCACAAATATCATAGATGACTCATAGAAAAACCATACAGTGATTAAACTCTAACTTTTATGAATAATCAATGTCAGTATTACCACACATAATAGTGCATTCAGATCTGCTGTTGATATAATGCAATGTGTGCGACACATACTTATTTGCGAATTAAATCAATAAGATGAGTAGAGAATAAAAAAAAAATAATCATAAATTGGGAAGAAAAAGAAAAAAAAAGAACAAGCGAATAGCAATAAACGAAATAAAGAAAAGAGCGTTAGGTAAAAAAAAGAATATATTTCTAACCGAAATGTAGAAATCGAACAGAGACACATTTTGTCCCTGACGATCGATTATCATTTGAAAATAACTATTGTCTATTAGAGATTGTTTTTACTTGATACATTTTGTATTAATATCATGTAACTAAAGAAAATATTATTTCTACAATATTCATAATTAATTTAGATCTCTTGGTCAAATAAAACGTGATATGAATATTCGTAATGAACCTAATATTGATTCTCTATATAAACCAATTGAAAGAAAAGAACGTGTATTTCGTCCATTACAAATTCCTACACAACTTCAACATGATTTACCATTTCATCTTAAACCAAAACTAACAGAAAATACAACAATGAAAGATCCAATAGAAGAAAAACAACGAGTTGCTGTTGTTCTAGAACCACAAGAAAAAAAAGTAAAATATTATGAAATTATATCTATAAATAAAAATCTAATTATAATATTGTTCTGTTTTTGTTTTTATTTTAGATGGCCGATATAATGAAAATGTTTACAACAGTATATAAAGATCGATTAAAAGCTAAACAAAAAACTCAAACTAATCGTAATATTCAACATCAAAAACAACAAAAAATTCAAGAATTAAAACGTTTACAAAAAAATAAACAATTGAAAAAAGTTGTTTATAAAAAACTTGGTCAAATGGAATCAAGAAAAAATAAGAAAAATATACGTCACGAAAAACAGACAAATAACGATAGTATTGATGAATAGTGTTTGTTTTAAATAAATTCAACCGTTATTGTTATCTCTTTATTTTAAGAGAGGTGTTAAACATTTTGTTTTTGTTTTCTTTCATTAGGTATTTCTAGATGACTGCTATACTTCATCAACCTAATCTTACTGAAGGTCTTACTTTACTCGGATGGAGATTAAAACGAGATGCTGAAATTCGAGGTTAATTATTTAATTAGATTATTTTAAAAAATTAACAATAATTTTCTTTTTTATTATTAAGAACGTAAAGATGAATCAAATTTTGAATGTGAAGTTGAACCAACATCAACATCATATGCTGCATTTGAATATATGTCAACAGCAGATGATGATTATGATCCATATGCTGGTCTTAATATTGATCTTTGTCTTGAAGTTGATGCTATTGATTTAAATAATACAAATCAACAAATAAATGATGATTATGATCCTTATGAAGTATTTATGAGAATGAATACACGTCGTACGGTAACAGGACGTGAACGTGCACCACTTGCATTATTACCATCACATACAACAACGACTTCTCCTCTAGTCAATAATTATCGTCATTATAATTTTGCTGATGATGATACACCTGTTAAATATCCATTAGCTATTGGACATATTGATCGACGTTTAAAACAACAACAAAATGTAAAAAATTTCTTTTTTTTTGTTTCTATTGAAATATTGTTTTTATTATTATTTGTTCTTTAGATTCGTGGTGGTGGTTATACACCTCGTTCATCATTTGATGATGATCGTCGATCTCGTGGTGGAATAACAAATCGACCAGTTATACCACCACCACCACAACCACCACCATCATCATCATCATTATCATCTTATCGTCAACCAACAACAATTATTCCTCGTCGTGGTGGTGGTCTATCATCTTATAGTAGTACACGTGGTAATAATCCTCAAATACGTCGTAATATACCACCACCACCACGTCTTTATCCTCGTTCCGAATATCCTCCAAGTGCATCATCAAAACGTGTTACATTTCGTCATTCAAATGATTTTAATTCAGGTGATGATTTTGATGAAGATGAAGAAGATGATGATAGTTTAGAAGGCGATCTTCATCAACCAATTGTACGTCGTAATAAACTACCGAAACGTACAGCTGCACGAATAGCTGTACAACGTTTTCGATCAAATAATCTTCGTTCATCTATTGCTGATGATGATCTTGATGATGATATTGCACCAACAGTTACAGAAATGGATATGTTAGAAGATCAAGAACTTGATGAAGATGATGATACAAATATTCAAACAACAAGTACAAAAACAATGTCATCACCAGTTAAATTACCAGCATCAGCACCAGCACCACCTATTAAACCAACTGGTGGAACAATTAAATCATCTTATATTGGTAATATGTTACCAAGTTTTTATGAACAATTACCAGAATCAAAAAAAATGCTTTTACAAGATGCAACTATTGATTCATCATCAAATAGTCCAACAACTCAAACAACAACAGATGCATCATCTAAAAGTCAAATTGAAGTTATATCACCTGGAAAAGTAAATTAATTTATTTAATGATAAATCTTCTTTTTTTTTCCTATTGAATATGATCATAATCAATAGTATTTTATTTAGCGTATAGATTGTCGAGGCAGTGCGCCTGTCAGGAACATTCTTAGATAGGATATTGGAGAGATTGACTCTGTCTCCAAGAAACCCACATCCTTCTCCTTGCCCGTCAATACCCTTCACTTCTATTCGAGAATCGTATTGATCCTCCTGAAGTTTGTAATTATCGTAGCAGGTACTTTGTATTGATGCTTCTAAAAATAAGTGTTCATTCTCTCAGGGTTTTTAATTGTTCCTTCGAAAGAGAAAAGCTGGATAAAATACTAATAATCAGTGTTTTACACAAAAACAAAATAATCTTCTTCAGATACTTGCAGATTATAGAGAGCTCAAAGAACATCAAATACATTGTCAGCGCAACAACAATTTTAAAATTTTATGTATCCTAACTCTTTATTTTATCATCAATAAAGTTTATTAAAATCTGATTATTCATATCAATTTGTATTCAATAGTTTTAGCCAAGCGAACTAAAAGATAAACATAGCTGATTAAAATTCTAAGTATTATAAAACTTTAGTATTTTCTTGATTGAAATATAAGATTTTTTTTTACTGTACATATTGAATATCTTAGCATCAAATAAATATACTAAGTATTATCGAAACAAGTTGTTTCACTTTTAGTTCATGAAATTCTCAATAATAATTTTCAAATTAAATAAAAAAAAATTTTTGAATATAAAATCTTATCTTTTATTTTTTTTTTGTTTTTGTGTTTAGAAACAAGTTGGTTTAACAACTGAACATATTGAAGGTCCTGGTGGTGAAGAAATAATTGACGAAGAAAATCGTTTACAATTTCGTAATACAACAATAGCTCAACCATATAAACGTTCAACTGGTTATCAAAATACAAAACGATATTATGAAAATGAAGATGATGATGATCAACAACAAATGAGAAAACGTATTCGTAATGATGATGATTATATATCAACTGGTATGAATCGTCATTCACAATATGGTAAACAACATCGTTATAGAAAATATGAAGATGATGAAGAATATGATATTAATCAAGATACACAACAACAACAACAACAACAACAAGAGGAAGAATTTCAACAAACAATACGAGTACCGGCACGACGCGGGTAAAGTTTTATTTAATTTAAAAAAAATGAAATATACTTTTTATTTTTTTTATTCAAGTCGTCCACCCTCACAACATCATCAACAACAACAACAACAACAGCAGCAACAACAACAAGAAGATCCATCGAAAAAATATGCTCGTATTATAGCACAATTTGAAGAACAACATGGTTTAAAATTAGGTGATATGCGTGTATTTGCTCCTAAACTTCGTTTACGTATATCAAGTGTTAATGTTAATTGGATTAATTTACCACCTATACCTAAATTACCAAATAAAGTTCATCAATCTTAAATAAAATCATTTTCATTTTTGTGTATCCGTCTATGCTTTTCTTTTAGCAAAACTTATTATATACTTCATCATTATTATTATCAACATATGTATTCATTCAGTTTTCTCTTTTTTCCTTTTTCTTGGTTGTTTGTACATAATTTACATACATATATACATATATATATATATCTATCATCTGAGAGACAAAGACGAGATTTTTTTTTGTGGTCGATTGTAGATCGAAATAAAAGATATATGTTTTTGTTAGTATTCTAGATTATATTCATACGGGATTGTTTGTTTTCAAGATCTCCGAGTGAAAAAGAAAAAGAATTTTTAAAAATGTTTATGACAAGAAGTGAATATGATAGAGGTGTAAATACATTTTCACCTGAAGGTCGTCTTTTTCAAGTTGAATATGCTATTGAAGCAATTAAATTTGGTACAACAGCTATTGGAATTATGACACAAGAAGGTTAGAAAAATAAAGATATACATATTTTTTTTTTCAACAAGATAATGCTTGAGAATCATATTTTTTGATGGATGATTCCATGTGTAGTCAACTGTGTGAAAACAGAAGATTCATAGAAGACGTTTTTGGTTGTAGAGTTCGTTGCATTGATCTTTTTGATAAGAAAAAGATTCAAATTTACCCAAGAAATCATAGTACTAGGACTATTGTTTAGCAGTAGTTGATGTTGCCGAGTATTTTGACTCTAGTACAATGGTTTATATTGAGTAAATTTGACTATTTCTTTTTGACTAAAATGATTACCATGAAAAATAACGTTCAAAAATATATAGTCGTTGGTAGATACTTATTTCCTATTTTTGAAATCAAATCTATTTACAAAAAAAAGCTCTTAGTCCAATTCCTATGAGACTAAGATGGTGAAATACGATGTAACTTCTCTTGTTAATCGTCAAAAGGTTGCTTTATCCTATCTGCATTGAGACATATTTCTTCAGTATCCTTTTACTTAATCCTACAGAAATAGAATGAAGAATTTATCTGACGAAACGTTATTGATATACAGTCTGTAATCATATATCAACAATGCCTGTTGTCACAGTTTGGCGAGGAAGAAGAGCAAATTTTTATCCTTATACTACAACACTTCTGTTGGATCATGTTTCACAAAATGTTCAACTTCATTCGATGAATGTTTAATATTGAATTTTATTCATTCGACTGTTTTTTTTATTTAGGTGTTGTCTTAGCTACGGAAAAACGTATTACATCCGTACTTATTGAACCACGTAGTATCGAAAAAATTGTTGAAGTTGATGAACAGTTAGTTATTATTTAAAAAATTTTTTTTAATATATATATAAATGTATATATAATAAATAATATATTTTAGTTGCGGTTGTGCTATGTCTGGCTTAATTGCTGATGCAAAAACATTAATTGATAAAGCTCGTGTTGAAGCACAAAATCATTGGTTTACACATAATGAACGTATGACAATTGAATCGATAACTCAATCTGTATCAAATATGGCATTAGCATTTAGCGATGATTCAGATGAAGTTGCACCTATTTCACGTCCATTTGGTGTTGCACTTTTATTTGCTGGTTGGGATGAAACTGGTCCACATTTATTTCATCTTGATCCATCAGGTACATATACAGAATATGATGCTAAAGCCATTGGATCAGGTAGTGAAGGTGCTGATCAAACACTTCAAGATGTTTATCATAAATCAATGAAATTATCAGAAGCATGTAAACATGTTTTAACAATTCTTAAACAAGTTATGGAAGAAAAATTGAATGCAACTAATGTTGAAATGGCTACAGTTGATGCTAAAGGTTATCGATTATTTAAAAAAGAAGAAATAGATGACATTATTAAAAATATGTAAACACACAAAAATCATTATCAAAGATTTAGCCAAGAACATCACGGTCTTTTTTCTTTTACATTTATTTCTTTTTTCTGTTTGTTAAAATGAAACCATTATTGTTATGTTTTTAAAAAAACAAAACAAATAACAGAGAAAGTGTGCGAATTGATCTTCATAGGTTTTCTTTTTCTTTTTCTTTTTAATTCAAATAGATCTTTTTAAAATAATGATTATATTTATGGTTGCTGAAAAGCCATCGTTGGCTTTATCAATATCACAAATTCTATCTAATGGACAATTATCATCAAGAAAAGGTTTTAATAATGTTTGTAGTGTTCATGAATGGACAGGAAAATTTCAATCAAATCCGTCCGCTCGTTTTCGTATGACGTCAGTAGCTGGTCATGTATTTGGTCTTGATTTTGTTCCACGTTATAATAATTGGGATAAAGTTGATCCAGTAAGATTTTCAATTGTGTTTATTTTTCTTTCTTTTTATCAAAATATTTCATACAATAACATTGAAAAATTGGTCATACAGATTTAATTTCAATTTTTTTTCTGAAATAGTAATTGGAATAAACGATTCAAATAGTGATTTGAAGAGAGAAAATTGCTTTCGAAAAAGATTTAAAATATAACAGTCTTTAACTGAATTACGAAAATTTTAAGAAAAGCTCAAAAGTCCTTCATGTTCAGTTTTCCATGAGAACAATGGCTAGCAAATCGATTATTGAGCTGAGATGTCATAACTGGGAAATGTTACTCTGTGTAATCAAAAGAAACTTTTATCTTCAGATTCTTATTGGTAAAAAAACTAAGTTTCGAGTTTTTCGAATAGAATGAGGATGTTATTTCCTTCGTATTCTTGTTGTAAACAATCTTTTCTATTCAAGTCACTATTTATACTTTTTATACAATTTATCATTACGATAAAAGAATGGAAATAAAATCTTTATGATAAATTTTTGGAGTCATTGTATATAAAATGATTAATTAGACTGAATTATTTGCTGGTGAAACATTAAAAAAAGAAGCATCGTCAAATCATCATATGCCAGCTTTTCTTGAAAAAGAATCGCGAGGTGCCGATGTAATTATACTATGGCTAGATTGTGACAAAGAAGGAGAAAATATTTGTTTTGAAGTTCTTGATTGCATTAAGAATTCAATTAATCAAAATGTTTGTAAAAAAAAATCATTTGATTGTTATTAAAAAATATGAAAAATTTGTTTCTGTTTGATTTTTTTGTCAATAGGCGAAAGTTTTGCGTGCAAGATTTAGTTCAATTACTGATAAAGATATTCGTCATGCATTTAGTAATCTTGCTTATCCAGATAAAAATCAATCATTATCTGTGGATGCTCGTCAAGAACTTGATTTACGTATTGGTTGTGCATTTACACGATTTCAAACTCGATATTTTCAAGTATTCTATTATATAAATTAGTTTGTTTATTGTATTTTATTTTTTTTGTTATTATAGGGAAAATACGGTGATTTAGATAGTAGTTGTATATCATATGGTCCTTGTCAAACACCAACACTTGGTTTTTGCGTTGATCGTTATGATAAAATACAATCATTTCAATCGGAACCGTATTGGCTATTAACTATTGAAGTAATTTAAATATATAATCATAATAAGAAAGATATTTTGCTATTGTGTTGTTTTAGATAAAACATACAAATGATAAAATTTTAAAACTTTATTGGGATCGTGGTCATGTATTTGATAAAGAAATAGCTTATTTTTTTCTTAATAATATCAAAGCAGCAAATAAAGTTCGGTAAATAAACTAGTATAAAAATAAATAAGAATCGAAAGATTTATTACACTATAATATAGAGTTGTATCTATAAAAACAGAAAAAAAACATAAAGCACGTCCAAATGCATTAAATACTGTTGATTTATTAAAAGTAGCTAGTGCTGGTCTTGGTAAGAATATGATTTGTTTATTTTTTTTATAGAATTATTTTCTGTTAGGTATGAGTCCTCAGAATGCTATGCAAGTTGCCGAACGTCTTTATACATCGGGTTATATTAGTTATCCACGTACAGAAACTACACAATATGCTGATAATGCTGATCTTAAGTAAATCTATTTACAAAATAACCAGCAACTTATTATTAAAATGTATATTTCTTGGTCTTATTAGGAGTGTTCTTCGTGATTTATCTAATTGTTCAGATACAGATTGGCGAAGTCATATAAAAAGTCTTCTATCAGAAGGACAATATACATCACCAAAACGAGGCAAAGATGTTGGCGATCATCCTCCAATAACACCAGTTAAAGCAGCTAGTTCATCATCTGTTGGTGGTGGTGATTATTGGCGTTTATACGATTATATTTGTCGACATTTTATTGCAACAGTATGATGTATAGTAATTAAATAGAACAGCAATACAAAAGTGTGTGTGTGTTTTTGTTTTTATCTTCTTTTAGGTTAGTCCAGATTGTATATATGAAGAAACAACAGTTTTATTTGATGCATCAAATGAAGCATTTTCATTATCAGGTAAAAATGTTATTGAACCTGGTTTTACAACAATTATGCCATGGAAACGTGTTTCGAATGATGAACCTATTCCATCATTGACAATAAATGAAATATTTACAATCGAAGATATTAAATTAGATGAACGACATACAACAGCACCAGATTATTTAACTGAAAGTGAATTAATATCATTAATGGAAAAACATGGTATTGGTACAGATGCAAGTATACCAGTACATATTAATAATATTTGTGAACGAAATTATGTTAAAGTTGATAATGGACGACGTTTAATACCAACATCATTAGGTATTGTACTTGTTCATGGTTATCAAAAGGTAATTAAAATAACGACGAAATCGAAGAAGAAATAGTAGATTTCAAGATTAAAATTTCTGCTGTTTTCTTTTCGAACAGAATATTTTAATATTTTTGTTTTTTGATTAGATTGATCCGGAATTATCTTTACCTCATATGAGATCATCAGTTGAAACAGAACTTAATGAAGTTTGTTTATTTTCTTTTTTTTTGCGTATATATTCAAGAAGTAACGAATTTTCATATTTTTTTTTTGTTATAAGATTGCTCTTGGTCGTGTTAATTATCAACAAGTAGTTTCACATGTACTTCGAATATTTGAACAAAAATTTCATTACTTTGTTCAACATATTCAAGGAATGGATTCACTTTTTGAAGTATCATTTTCACCATTAGCTGCTAGTGGAAAACCATTTGTTCGGTAAGATTTGTTTATTCAATTATATCAAATAATTAAAATCTTATCTTGTTTTTTCCCCACATAGATGTGGAAAATGTCGTCGTTATATGAAATTAATTGAATCAAGACCTAGTCGTTTACATTGTGAAACATGTAAAGAAACATATAATCTTCCACAAAATGGTACTATTAAAGTATTTAAAGAACTTCGATGTCCATTAGATGAATTTGAACTAGTTCAATATGTTGCTAATAATAATGCAAAAGTAAATTTTTTTGTTTTTGCTTAAATAATTTTTGTTTATTTAGTAATTTTTTTTTTAATATTGATATAGAATTTTTCTTTATGTCCTTACTGTTATAATAATCCACCATTTAAAGATATGCGTAAAAATGTTGGTTGTAATGAATGTACACATCCAACATGTCGTTATTCACTTGAATTTAATGGTATATGTACTTGTTATATATGTAAACAAGGTATGTTTCTATTAGATGTAACATCAATACCAAAATATCGTCTTGCTTGTAATAAGTATGTAGAATTTTAAATAAATTAGAGATTAGAAATTTAAAACATTTTCATTATAGATGTTCATTTATTTTAACATTACCTGAGGCTATTCAAAAAATAACACTGAAAGAAGGTGAATTTTGTAAACAATGTGATACAACATTGATGGATATAGAATTTAATAAGGTAGAAAATTTTGAAGAAAAAAACAATCAAATATGACAAATAAAATGATTAAATCTTTTTCTTTTTCTTTTAAGGAAAAAAGTCCTGATTTATCTTCTCTTTCATCAGCATGTATACTTTGTCATGAATATTTTCTTGACGCTATTCAACGAACAGTCACTTTTATTACCAATATGCAAAATCGACCAACGAGTGGACGTGGTGGTGGTACGCCGGGAGGGCCAAGAGGTGGTGGCCGTGGTCGAGGCCGTGGAAGAGGTCGTGGTGGTAGTAGTAATCGTGGAAGAGGTTCTTCTCGTGGTGGTCGTGGACGAGGTCGAGGAAAAAATTAGTTATTATTTCGTTATTTTATCGTTTTTCTTTTCTTTAAACTGTTATTCTTTTAGCTCGCTTATTTGTTTTGGTTTGTTTTTTTTTTACTTCAGATATATAAATAAAATGACAACAAAACCTAATCGACCTGATGCTGAAGTTGAAGCTGATTTTAATGCACGAGCAAGTCAACTTGAAAGTTCCTTAAATGAACTTGAAACATTTCTTTCTCGACTTGATTCAGTATCATATACAGCGCTTCATGAAAATCTTACACCACTTGATCAAGCTCGTTTTGATTTAACTGCTGCTTATACACTTAATTCATTAATGTGGGCATATTTAAGAACACGTGGTGTTGATCCGAAACAAACACAATTAAAAAGTGAATTAGATCGAGTAAAATCTTATATGGATAAATTAAAAGCAGTTAGTGATAGACAATCAGCAGCACGAATTGATAAACAAGCATCAACTAGACTTATGCGAAATGCTTTATGGCAACAAGCACATTCAAAGAATAAAACAACTAAAAAAGATGATCAACAGACAGAATAATAATCTTGATTTTTTTTGTTGTTGTTCTTTTTTCAATATATGAAATTCTTTTGTTATAAAAAAAACTAATGCAGATATGAATAAATAAGATTATCTGAGATGAATAAAGGTGTTGGTTGATGAATTAATCAGCAATGGCAGCGGTGACTGAAAGTTTTTAATATTTCTCTTTTTGTTTTTACATTTTCTTAGCTTAGAGAAAATTCGAAATAGACCACTAGAGTGTTGACGGCTGCAACCATGATATCTTCAAAATCTTAAAATCATTGCCAGCTATGGCTCAATCGATTGATTTAGACGTTGAGAGGCGTATTCTTATTTCGAAAAGTTTACTAAAGAAAATGTTCACTTTTTGTAAAAGATCAGATTCCTAACTATACCGTTATTGCACTCCTTGTCTATTTTTTACAATATGTAATCAAATTTATTATATGATCAAAAGATGCAAACATTTTTTAAAGACGTAAAAAAGTCGCAAAGCAAAAACTAAAGTCAGGCCAGAATGAAGTGAAGAACAAAATATTCTTTCCATTGCGGAATCTATCTGAGATATGCATTTCTTTTCCTCAAATGCTAGATGATGATGAAACATTTTCTATGCTACTACTACTATTCAAAGAAACAGTTCCATTGTAAAATATAAAAATCATAAAATTAACTTATTTTTTTTTTGTATTTTTGGAAACCTTGTTTAAAAAAGTCTTGTCGATGTTGATTGAATACAAAATTTACTTGGATTATATTCTCAAAATTCTTGTAAAAAACTCAAAAGGATATGTATCAGAATATATCACGGCTACGCTAGTCAAGAAAAGAAGTATTCTTGTGTTCCGTTGTAAACTAGAATGAAAAATAATTCAATCGATGTGATACCGAACAATAGCGACCTCTGTTGGGGTGTGATGTGGATAATATTAATCATATCAGATTCGTTTTTCTGAATTTACCATTCCAGATGCACCAGCCAAAAGCCTTTTCATCTGTATCAATAACTGTTGCAATGCAATGTCATTGCATGATTGATTATGTATCGTAAAAATCTAGAAACATTTGATTAATGATAACATTTATCTCAGGTATTTATATTTCAGATTCGTTGACTTCTATTTTATATTTTTGCGGTTAATTCCAAAAGCAATACAATGGAACTTTTTTCGTTTGTTGACGATTTAAAGTAAGAAAAAGTTAACTAGAAAATCTTCTACTATTTTATGTTTCATTATTTTAGACGTATGGATAAACGACAGGTATTAATCATTATTGTAAAATCATTCGAACATTAGAATTTCATTTCTTTATTTATAATTAGGCAATATATCAAGTACTTAATTTTGGTATGATTATTTCAACAGCACTTATGATATGGAAAGGTCTTATGGTAGTAACAGGCAGTGAAAGTCCTATTGTTGTTGTACTTAGGTTAATTTGTTTGATTTTCAAATAAAATTGATTATACATTTAATTATATATTTATTTATTTTAGTGGTAGTATGGAACCTGCTTTCTTCCGTGGTGATCTTCTTCTATTAACAAATTATCAAGAAGAACCAATTCGTGCTGGTGATATTGTTGTATTTCGTATTGAAGGTCGCGATATTCCTATTGTTCATCGAGTTCTTAAAGTACATGAAAAGTACGTTAGTTTTTAATTTCTTAAACAAAAGGGGAAAAAAAAACGAAAATCTATTTTCATTTATTAACAATAGAGATGATGGTTATGTTAAATTTTTAACAAAAGGTGATAACAATCAAGTTGATGATCGTGGTCTTTATTCACCAGGACAATTATGGCTTGAAAAGAAAGATGTTATTGGTCGAGCTCGAGGGTATTTTTATAATTATTTTCTTATATATAATAGATTTTGTTTTTTATAGTTTTCTTCCATATATTGGTATGGTAACAATTTTAATGAATGATCATCCTCAATTGAAATATTTGGTCTTAGCTGTACTCGGTTTTTTCGTACTTGTTCATCGTGAAAACTGAATATGAAAGAAAAAGAAAAAATAATCTTACTCATTTTATTTTTAACCATACATCAAAAAAAAACCCAAAAGAAATACTTCTTATTCGGATAGAATTTTTGTTTAATGTTATTCTTATTGTTGTAGGAGTCTGTTATATCTGTTTTGTCAAAGAAAAAAAACAAAATTCAAGTTATCATCTATTGATTTATGCTTTCAGATTTAATGTCATCTAATTCAAAATCATCTGAGTATAATAATCAAACAAATAAAACTCTATCTCAATTTGATCGTGGTCCTGTACAAATTCTAAAATATTTTTCAACATTAACACAACCAGAAATAATACGTTTTCAATTAGTTTTTTTTGCTTTACTTGAAATACTCTCATTAAAATTAACAGATAATGATCCAATTAAATCGCGTATGTTATTTCATTTGTTACTTGATTTTCTTCAAAGAAGTAAAACATTACCAGCAACAATGACCTTATCAACTAAGTTAATACGACAATCACAACTTTTTCAAGATTATGTACGTACTTTACAAGAAAGTATTCAAACAGCATTAGGTCTTATTCAAAATCATTCAACATCATCAGATAGAACGACTATTACAAATCTTTTGGGAAGTGATTTTGAAAAAGTTTTAATTACAACACCACCATCAAATATTAGTATTGATATTCCTCAACAAGATATTCAATTAAAAATACCATTACCTTTAACAATGAAAGGAACTATAGCAACAAATGGTTTTGATAATAATATTGTTGTTTTTCGTTATGTTCAAGATTTTTATGAACTTAATAAATTAGGCAAAGGTGCTTTTGGTAAGTTTTTCCTTTTGTTATTTTCTTCATAGTCAATTTTTTTTTCATTGTTTTTATTTTTGATATATTAAATTTCTAGGCTCTGTATTTCGTGCTAAAAATCGTTTAGATGATCGTGCGTATGCTATTAAAAAAATTGTTTTTAATGGCAATACAGATCGCACTCTTCGTCAAGCGCAACGTGCTGTACGTGAAGTACGAGTTCTTGCGGCATTAAATCATTCAAATATAGTTCAATATCATTGTGCTTGGCTCGAATTAGTACCTATTGAAACTCGTACACGTCGATCATCATCATCATTATCACCAATGCTATTAAAAAATCCCGTTCCTCAACTTACACATTATGATTCTCTTGATGACATAATTCAATTTGAAGGACAATCTTTATCATCACCAAAAAATGAAAAGCAAAAAGATGAGGAAAAATCTCCACAAAAAAGTTCAACAACATCAATAGAATATGATGATGAAATGGAGGTTAGTTAAAGAAATATCTATGATCAAAATTTGTCTACAAAGAAAACTTTAAATATATTTAAGAAGTTACAGGCATAAAATGCTAGTTTCAAATATCAAATACAATTTAGAAAAATTTCGCAGAAATTTGGATATTGTAGGGAGATGACGGGGTGGAAGTCTCTTCTGAATCGGCAACCCTAGTACGAATCCTTAAGAAAACTTCAAAATCATATCCAATCGGTTCAGATGAGTTGAAAATAGTGAAAAACAAGATGTTAGTTTTAATATACAGAGTCATCATTGTAAGAATGTCATCTGATCAGGAATTTAGACAATGATAATTTCTTTTCAGTGATATTATTCTTTCCATAAATGAAATATGAACATTTTTATCTAAATTTAGTTTTAATTTTGTTTAGACTTCAGCATTTGGAATCAATGGCAAGCATTCCAATGTAGAAATTCAACATCCATATCATTCAGATGGTGGTAATCGTTCATTATCGTCTTCAAAAATTTCTTTTGAATATATAAAATCTCATCATGAAACGTCATCAAATGACAGATTGTCAAATCGAGCACTAGTTCCACTACATACACGAAATCAATCTATTCAGCCAATAGTTCAATCAAATTATATTAATTCTAAAATAGTACTTTTTATTCAAATGCAACTATGTGATATGACATTACATCATTGGCTACGTTCTCGTGATCAAAACATTATTGAAAAAACACCTAATGTAAAGAAGAATATGTTTTATTCATTAGATGATTTAGGTCAACATCAATGTTGGCATATTTTTAAACAAATTTTAACTGCTGTTGAAGTAAATATTTAAAAAAAAAAGTTTTTCTGTTCTTTTAAATATCTTTTATTATTTGTTATAGTATCTTCACTCACAATCATTTGTTCATCGTGATATAAAACCACGAAATATTTTTCTTACACACGATACAAAAGATAGATCATGTGTTCATGTTAAATTAGGTGATTTCGGTTTAGCTACTTTACTTGATTCAGAATCAATGTCTGATTCATTTGAACAATTAAAAAGTGATGAATCAACTGGTGTTGGAACAGCTTTATATGCTCCACCTGAACAACTTAATTCAAATCGTTGTATTGCAACAGATAAATCAGATTCATACAGTTTAGGAATTGTTCTTTTTGAATTATTTAATATATTTCGAACTGAAATGGAACGATATTGTTCTTTAAGTGATTTACGTGCACATATGAAAGTTGAAGACCAATTTTCAGAATATTATCCATTTGAAACAAATATAATTGAACAATTAGTATCAATTGAAAATGATAAACGACCAAATGTTAAACAAATATTAATGATGTATGCTAAAGATATCCAGCAAAGAATAAAAAAACAACAAAATAATAAAAAACAAATGATTATTGAACAGTTGCAAGAAAAATTACGTGATAAAGATAAGAGAATTCAACAATTAGAATTTGAATTAGAAAAAAATAAAACATAGTTTTTATTCTATTAGATGAATTGAAGAAATGCGTTTGGAGTAAAACGAGAGCAAAAACATAGGATTTAATAAAATTAAAAAAAAAGTTATGCACTGTATTTTTTTGTACTTTTATTTTCATAATACAATCTAAAAACTAAAACTCTATATTGTTATTTCGTATATGAACCTGTCTGTCTGATTTACTTAGAAAAAAGAAAAAATACAATTC